>CM060313.1:39773715-39813715 GCA_030674185.1 Monoplex corrugatus
AAATCCACCTTACTGTCTGCAGCAATAGTGTTAAATCCACCTTACTGTGCCTTCTGTCTCATGCAGCAATAGTGTTAAGTCCATCTTGCTGTGTCTTCTGTCTCCTGTAGCAATAGTATTAAAATCCACCTTACTGTCTGCAGCAATAGTGTTAAATCCACCTTATTGTGTCTTCTGTCTCCTGCCGCAGTAGTGTTAAATCCACCTTACTGTGTCTTGTTTCTCATGCAGCTATAGTGTTAAATCCACCTTACTGTGTCTTCAGTTTCCTGCAGTAATAGTGTTAGATCCACCTTACTGTGTCTTCTGTTTCCTGCAGCAATAGTGGGTTAAATCCACCTTGCTGTGTCTTCTGTCTCCTGTAGGCAATAGTATTAAAATCCACCTTACTGTCTGCAGCAATAGTGTTAAATCCACCTTACTGTGCCTTCTGTCTCATGCAGCAATAGTGTTAAGTCCATCTTACTGTGTCTTCTGTCTCCTGCAGCAATAGTGTTAAGTCCATCTTATTGTGTCTTCTGTCTCATGCAGCAATAGTGTTAAGTCCATCTTATTGTGTCTTCTGTCTCCTGCAGCAAACTCGAGAGCAGTGGCAGATGGTGTTTTACGTGACCTCGGGCGTGTACATCTGTGGAGCCTTCATCTTCTGCCTGCTGGTGAAGACGGACGTGCAGCCCTGGGCCCATCCCTTCATGCAGGAGGTGGAGTACAAAGGCCCAGACACCAAGATCACCACCGTGGTGGAGTACAAAGAGAGAGACACCAAGATCACCACGGTGGTACAATACACAGACAAGGACCAGCGAATGACCTCAAAGACAGACAATAATGTCTTTGGAAGCAAGGAAATGACAATCTCCACTGCCAAAGATGCCCTCCTTGCCGATAAATTGCCTGTTTGATTTCACAGACAACATGCCCTTGAGTTTACTTCTGATGTGTGTGCCGATTGAGGGAGGGGTGGTAGTAATGGTGGTGGTGGTAGTGGTGGTGGTAATTATATGGGTATATATATATATGTGTGTGTGCAAGAGAGAGAGAGAGAGAGAAAGAGAGAGAGAGAGAGAGAGGGGGGGGGTGGATTATATGCAATTAGTTGAAAAATAGCGTGCAGTGTTTATCTGACGTTATTTTGTGGGATTTAATCTTTCTGTGTCTTCATTCTAATTCCTCATCAGAGACTTTATCATGCCGCTGACAATGCTGTTTCAAGATCTGCTGCTAAAGTGCGTGCGTGTGCATGCGTGCATGCGTGTGTGTGTGTGTGTGTGTGTGTGTGTGTGTGTGTGCGCGCGCGCGTGTTGTGCCTCGTCCCTACTGACAGGTGTCATGAATATTTATCAACTGTTGATATTCAGAAGTATCCATCTTGTGCATTGCAAGTTTGAACGGTGTCACATACTGAGATGTCCTCTTCAGATTGTAACGGTTGATTATTTACGCAGTTATCGATTAGAACTGTAGATTACTTCCCTTAGTCCTTGTGCTCTCCCCTGACCACTGTTTTCTGGTGGTGACCATCCTGAGTTGTGTCTGTCAGAAGTGTTTTCAGAAGTGTTTTCAGAAGTGTCTTCACTTCCATAATTGATGTTCTTGTTCTTGTATTGACTGTGGGTTGTTTCGGCTCACATTATGTGAATGCTTTATGCTGTGAATGCTCTCTATGTATAAAGATAATGAATTAATTGTTTAATCATATGACTGTGTGACGGGGTGATTTCTGTCTATGTATAACACATAATGATTTAATTCTTTAATTTTGTGAATGTGTTTTGTTGTGAGTGCTGTCTACGTTTGACACACAATGATTTGATTTATTATCACGTGAATGTATTTTGCTGTGAATATTGACACAGTAATATGTATAATATCAATTAATCGTTTATTACTGCGAATATGTCAGCTTGTGAATGCCGCCAGTGTTTAAAGATAATGAATACATTGTATAATAGTGTAAATGTGTTATGATGTGAATGCCGACAGTATATTATTTATGATATAAATCACTCGTTTAAGACTGTCAATATGTTATGTTGTGAACGCACCAGTCAGTGCATAAAAGATAATAAATTACATGAATGTATTCAATATGTAAGAAACAGTGAATTCATGTGAATACATATAATGTATAACAGATAATGAATCAAATGAATATGATATGTTGTGAATGTTGTCTATGTTTCACAGATAATGAACCATACAAATACATTTAGTGTATAACAAACAATGTAAAACATGTGAATGCCATGGAATGTGAATGTCGTCAATGACTAACAGACAATAAAATAATCTGCTATTTTCCTGGACATTCCATTCCACACGTCTATAAGTTGTGTGCACTTTGTGTTATTTCCGTCAGAAATGACGTGTATCCATGTCCTTATAAGCAACATCACGTGAAATTTGTACAGTTATTACAATAAATAATGTTATGTGTGTGTGTGTGTGTGTGTGTGTGTGTGTGTGTGTGTGTGTGTGTGTGTGTGTGTGTGTGTGTGTGTGTGGTGTGTGTGTGTGTGTGTGTGTGCAGGGGGGGAGATGAATTTGTTATAAATGTCACAAATTTACAATGCACTACAATAGGACCATTTTCCAATCTTCATATATTCAGTTTAATGACAGTGTTCAAAGCGTGTATCGAATGTTGGCCAGTGATCATAGATCTGTCCTCATTTATTTCTTGTGTCTGTTTGTGTATTTGTCCATTTTGTTCATGGAACTGTTTGTGTGTTTGTCTATTTTGTTCACTGAAGTTTGTGTATTTGTCTATTTTGTTCATGGAGCTGTGTGTGTATTTGTCTACATTTTGTTTATGGAACTGTTTGTGTGTTTGTCTATTTTGTTCACTGAACTGTTTATGTATTTGTCTATTTTGTTCATGGAGCTGTGTGTGTATTTGTCTATATTTTGTTTATGGAACTATTTGTGTATTTGTCTATTTTGTTTGAAGTGGTCGTTGTTGCACTGTGTAAACTAAACTGGAGCAGTTGGTAGTTTTTTTGCATAATGTTGCATTCAATATCACTTTTGCTTGCTAGAACAATAAATCAAGGCTTTGTGTATATGATGACCACATGATGGTGTGACTGGCACTACTGCCTTGTATTTCTGTGAATTACAGCGAAGGCAGAAGTTGCCGTTTATGCGTCGTGTGTTTCTTGTAGGAAGGCAGTAAAAAGATGTTTATCAATTTATACGATATGTAATTCTCAATAAAGACACTAAAGGGTTGTCTGTCAATTATACGTCGCGTGATTCTGTTTGTGGACAGTACACACACACAACACACACACACACACACACACACACACACACACACACACACACAACACACACATCCCACACACACACACACACACACACACACACACACACACACACACACACACACACAGATATATGAGATGAGATGACGAGAGAGAGAGAGAGAGAGACAGACAGACAGACAGACAGAGACAGACAGACAGACAGTGAGTTCCTCTGACCAATCCCTCTGAGAAAATGACCAACAATAATTCCGTCACTACCAGACAAGGGACATAAGCAGTGATGTAACATGATAAAACTGCGCTTACTTCCCCTCTACCTTAAATCTGCCCTCTTTTCAGTTAGATCTTATCAGATAAGAACATGACGACTGGATCACCTGGGTAAGCGACATTGGTGCCAGGTGCAAACGTCACACAAACACAAGCATTGTACTATGCAGTAAACCATTAACTAACATGAAACAGACGCAATACCATCAAAACTCAAGTTAACTACCTTTAACTGCATAGGAAAAAAAATCTGCCCATTTTCTTTCTCCTTATGCGCACATGAGTTGTGAAGACTACTTTAACTCTGTCTCTGTCTGTCTCTGTCTTTGTCTGTCTGTCTGTCTGTCTGTCTCTGTCTCTCTCTCTCTCTCTTTTTCTTCTGTATGTGTGTGTGTGTGGGGTGTGTGTGTGTGTGTGTGTGTGTGTGTGTTGTAGTGTGTGTGTGTGTATGTGTGTGTGTGCGCGCGCGCGCGCGCGCCAGTTTTCAGTTGGTAAGTTATCCAAACATCAGTGAATCCAAAGCGGTGCATCTCGACTTGTCCTGAGAGAGCAAACAGTAAGCTTACAGTGCAAAATCTCTCTAGCGAAAACTTAAATGGCTTCCAGTTCAAGCAAGAACAGAAAATAAAATTGCCACACCGTGCTTTCAGTGTCTGAATTCGAACACCATGCCAACATGTATGTCAGGACTCCTCCTGCCCTTATGTCAGGACTCCTCCTGCCCTACATATTACTCTTCAAACCTCTTGGTCTCCGTGATCTTCTTGTTCTTGTTCTTCTTCCTGTTTTGTATTATCGTCCCAGCGTGTTCACGATTAGGGACTGTCTTGAAGATGAACCGTGTCAAATAATTGAAGAAGGAGAGCGATGTCTTGTAGTTTCCATGTCTAAAATAAGAGGGGTTTCAAGAAGTTAGAGACGAGGATGAGTCTGGAGGTGGCTGGGGTAAGTCTCAGGGAGCTTCTTAGCTTCTTTTTAACCACACCCGGTTCCTTTTATCTACTTGCCAAGAGAAAAGTTTCTCTGTTTCTGGTTTAACAACATGAAACTCCCTCCCAGTTGTTTTAATACAAAGTAGTTATCTGCTTACTTTAAAAAACACACATGGTGTTTTTTAGAATTATATCGAATATAAATTGCGATCTTCAGCATAAAAAAGAATTTATCAATGGAGTAAATTTCCCACCGATCATTGCCTAGCAGACAACTGCTACACCAGGAACCTCGAGGCTTTCGAGTCAGATCTGGTCTTTGAATGCTTCTGTTTGTGAATGTTTTTTTTGTTTTTGTTTTTTGTTTTTTTGTTTTTTGTTCAGACTGGGGTGAAAAACCGGTCGTCATCATCAGCAAGTCCTGATCACTTCCAATGTCAGCTTCCGGAAAGCTTCTTGTTTCGACTCAATGTTCATATATGACTGAAAGGTCACATCTTCAATAAGATGTAATCAGTTGCCTAGCAGACTACTGCTACATCAGGAACCTCGAGGCTTTCGAGTCAGATCTGATCTTTGAATGCTTCTGTTTGTGAATGTTTTTTGTTCAGACTGGGGTGAAAAACAGATCGTCATCATCAGCAAATCCTGATCACTTCCAATGTCAGCTTCCGGAAAGCTTTTTGTTTCGACACAATGTTCATATCTGACTGAAAGGTCACATCTTCACTAAGATGTAGTCAGTGTGGTTGTGATACTTGTAGTGGGGACTGTGCCATGTCCATCTTCTGGATGCTTTATGAGAGCCAAAAGTATTCGCCAGCATGCGGTTGTTATTTTGGCGAATTCCACGAGTCTGAGCCCTCTCTCATTCGCCAATAACTAAACTCGACGTTCCAGGGTTTGCTCCCCGTAGAGGCCTCGACTTTTCTCCGCAGTTTAACCATAAAATCAAACTGAACGTCTAGTCCTTCGGAAGGGGACGAAAAACGATTGGATCCATGTGCCTTCTGGCTGCGCACGCTAAAAATCCCACTGCAGTTGAACATCGTGAAGAGCAGGGCATTGCCCGACTGCCTTGGTATAAAACATTGGAGAGATAGGTTGATTTCCCAGGTCCTACACCTTGAAGACTAATTAGCCTTCTTGCCTTTCTGAAGTCTTGCTTTAAAAAAAAAGAAGTGAATATGAATATGAATTTGAATCGAGGGAGAGGGGATGGGCACCGCCCTCGTGGTGCTGGCCCCGGAAAAAGTTGAGTTCTCTGCCACCTCACTCCCCTATGACCCCAAGGTCTGGATAGGACCTCAGGATCTGGCCAGCAAACACAGAATCAGATGCTACCGAATGAACAATGAAAATGTATGTCCACAACATGCAGGGTACAAAAAGAAGAATTAGCTATTAGAGTAAACAGCTACAATAACGATGTTTTTTATGGTAATTATAGCAACAGCTTTTTGATAACTATCAGAGTGATGACACATTATGCATACCCACGCACACATTCACATACATGCTGATACACGTACACATATACACACATACACACACACACACACACACACACACACACAGAGAGAGAGAGAGAGAGAGAGAGAGAGAGAGAGAGAGAGAGAGAGAGAGAGAGAGAGAATCAATGTTAAATGTGAATGATGTCCCCTGCGTACTCTTTGAGACAAGAGAGTACAGACAGTGATGTATTGTTTCAGTATGGCGGGTTGTTATCATTGACATTCCTGTGTTGGCAAGCAGAGAATCCCCGCCGAATAGCTCCCGTAAGGTAAGCCCTGCAGACCCCCATAAAGACACAGCTGTCTCGCATTTACACCTCCTGGCTTATGAGAGGAGATCGAGGAGATGAGCATCGTTTAATTTTTTTCTTTCTCAGCTTGGGCTATGCCTAGATCTAGCCAATTTAAGGCAATTATGCCCGAGAATTGTGTAAACAATGTCGCAATGGTGGGATCATTGGGAATCATACCTAAAACCTTACACTTCATTCCCTGATTTGGTTTCAGTATAGTTATTATTGCAGCTTGTTTTGTGTGCATGCACACTCACAAACACACACACACACACATACACACACACACACACACACACACACAGACACACAGACACACACATGACAGACACACATGACAGACACACATGGTAGATTAAATAGCCCATATTTGCTATTGGTGAAAATTCACATTATTGCTCATCATTAGATGGGTAGTTTCAGTCGGTTTCTGAAAAAAAATAATATTATTCATGAGAAATGGTTTCTTACCTTCAATCACATTCACCAGACTGTAGTGTAAGTGCAATGCTAAGCATAACAAATGTTTATTTCCTTCCATCACATTCATCAGACCGTAATTCATTGAAGTTGTTACCAGGTGATATGAAACTGGGATTCCTGTGTGAACACTACATTATTCCTGTCTCACCACACAGACGTTTATTTATCAGTGTTGACCAACAGATTATAAGGACGGGAAGAAGGGGATGTTGTGAGGGTTGGAGGCACACAGCAGGCTGTACAGTTGGTTGACAGTGTGAAGAGGGGGATCATGGGCTGGGCTGTGTTTGACCACACAAGATCGCAGACACGTTATCTGTCTTTGTGACAGATCTTTGTATTTATATTGTTCGTCAGGAGAAGATAAGTAAGAGTGGGCCTGGAATACATTTGTGCATTCGTATCTTAAACGAATTCAGGTTGGTACAGAAGTAGAGCATTTGCCTTCCAATCTGATTGCATGAGTTTGCACAGGTGCAAATTTCACTCAGGCAGAAATGTGTGGCCTCCAGTCCACTGAGCTGTAATTGAGCACCTGACTTTCTTCAAAATTGTGGAAGATAAAGCAGTGATGGAGAGGATATGCACTGCCCTCATAATACTGGCCCCTCAAAAAGTTGAGGCCTCTGCCACTGCACTCCCCTATGATTTCAGGATTATGTGACAAGCATTACCTTTACCTTTGACTTGAGATGTTATGGTGAAAATGAGTTGGAATCTTTTCATTTATCTGATTGAATTCAAAGGTGGGTTGGGCAAAGGAATGAATTAATGAACTAAAGTGTTTTAATGAATATCTGGCTTTGGCCATGATCCAAAACAAAGTGTGTATAAGATAGCTATGCCATACCAATTATTGACATCAATGTTCTGCTATATTTCACCATATGTGGTACAAGTTAGCTATGCCATACCAATTGTTGACATCAATGTTCTTCTACATTTCACCACAACATGATCCAAGAGCAATTATTACAGTACACTGTAATACATGTTTATCTTCTCCATGATACACACAGTTATATACAACTCACACCATAGTACATGCATTTAAACAACCCATACCATGATATACATATTTATGTACAACCCATATGCAACCCACACTCTGACACACTCATATTACATATACCCACACCATAATACTCACATTGTGTATACAACTCACATCAGGATTCACACATATATATACCACCTGCACTATGATACACACAGTGCTTGCACCATGGCATACATAACAGTACACTGTTAATGTTATACACATTCATTTTCTCCATGATACATACATTTGCATCGTGGATGGTACACATATTTTTATTTTGATCAGATATATAGATAACAATTAACATAACAGATGACAGAACAGATGACATGTTTTACTGTTCTCATACCAGAAAATTTGTTTCATTGTCAGTATTGTTACATATGATATCTGTATCGTGATACTTAGGATATATGCATACTGCAGATGTCAGTACCTCCTCTGCGCATGCCTCAGCTTAGTGTTTATTGATAATCAAAATAGTGTATACTCTTTCCATAGTATGCAGAGAGAGAGAAAAGTGAGAATATGACAGATCATTAATACCAATAATTCAGTCAATTTAGCCAGCAGTTCATGAATAATTTATTCAGTTTAACTAAGTCACAGTCCATCAAAAATTCATTCTGTTTAGTTCACAGTTCATTAATAATTCATTCAATTTAGGACATAGTCTTACATTGAAGGGGGGATTACATGCAGTTTTATAGCATTTGAAATTATATAAATGTATTACAAGTTATGTCATAACAGTGTTTAATAAGACAGACAGACAGACAGACAGAGACAGACAGATAAACAGAGACCGACAGAGAGAGAGAGGGGGGGGGGGGGGGAGAGAGAGAGAGAGGAGACCAGAGAGCACAACTTGTCTGTACTCTTTGTGATACCCTTCCTATTTCATACAATGAAATGTTGGGCGTGGAAAGGATCAGCACTGGGCCATACGTTTCTCTGCAGGAAGCATCAGTAAACTCTTACCTCTGTGTTCATCAGTGGGCCATGAGAAATCATAGTGTTGACACCCACACACAAATGTGTTTACGTCTGCAGTGGCTGGGTTGTCAGCTTTCTCTGGCTTTCTTTGTCTGCTGTCTTGGTGTCATCATCTGAAATTGAGTGAATTAAAATCAACAGTGACCAGAAAACACCACACACACACACACACACACACACACACACACACACACACACACACACACACACACACACACACACACACACACACACACACACACACACACACACACACACACACACACACACACACACACCACACACACACAGTATTGTCATGTAAGGAGATTGTGACTCTCATCAGTGTGTGGAGTGTGGTGGTAGTGTTACCATGGCAGCAGATACCAAGGACAGCTGTGAGTAAATGATGCACATCAAAACACTGTTCACAGTTAGGCTGTACCTCTGTTTGGAGCGAGTTAACACACAACACTGACACAAAATGACTGCCAACAGTAAATCAGAACCAGAGTCACATGAAGACATGAAAATTAAACGTAATTGTATGAACATAATGAAACAAGAGGATACGAAACAAAAATTCTTCATTTGCTGAAATTTCTTTTACCCAAAATTGGTTTTGTCTCTTCACGATTTTTGTATGCATGCCAAAGACTTGACAAAAAATTTTTTTTAGACTCGACAAAGTTGTTTTTTTTTCGTTTTTGTAGACTTGTCAAAAGCTTGACAAAGGTTTTCTTGTATGTTTGACAAAGGGCACTAAGGGGGAAAGTTGCTCTTTTTTACTTTTGATGAAAAAAAAAAAAAAGATAAGCTTGCAATGCTCTTTTTCAATCTATTTATGGAATTATTATTAATATCATCATCATCATCATCATCATCATCATCATCATTACTGTTACTATAATTATTATTATTATCATTATTGTAATAAGTTATTACTACTATTATTATTAATATCTTTCTTCTTCTTTTTCATTTTTCTGGCACAATAAAGGACAAACTATTAGTTTCAGTTTCAGTTGTTATTTCTTAAGATGGCATCCTCGCTTTGGAATTAATTCCATATGCAACGATGCCAGTGAAGCAATATAATGGAGAAAATCCAAAATGATCTTGGCATGAACCATAAACTTGAACAATAATCCCTACATGCTAGCATTGCCTTGAAGTCATACTTAGCATATGGGTTGTAATCAGTGTTTCATTGAGACATATTTAAAACAGTTAAACAATTAAAGTAGTGCATACTACCTGAATATCTGTTCCTGAGTGTGTGTACACTTTGTGTGTACTGAAGTGACATATTTTGATTGGGGTCTTATCCTTTATATACAGTGTAAGCAAACAAAATTAACATCTACAACAACAGTAAGACTCACAGTCAGACAGACACACACACACACACAGACACATACACACACAGACACACAGACACACAAACACACAACACACACACACACACACACACACACACACACACACACACACACACACACACACACACACACACACACACATCAAAATGGATAGTGTGTTTGTGTGCTGCGTGATGTGTGTGATAGTTGATGTGTGATGTATGCAATATGCGATGTGCTTTGTGTGTTTTTTGTGCTGTGTGATATTGTTTGCTAGTTGTTTGGTCCATTGTGGAATTATTTCACTGTGGTGACACCTTTGTCTGTTGTAATGTCTTTGTCTGTAGTGACACTTTTGTCTACTGTGACACCTTCGTCCACAGTGAACCTTTGTCCACAGTAGCGCTTTTGCCTACAGTGACACCTTTGTCTGCAGTGACACCTTTGTTGACAATTATTTATGATAGATTTTTTTAATATTTTTTTTTCAGGGTACGGGGGCCAAAGACAGAAACCTCAGGGCTACCCAGAGTTAGTGCGGCCAGGACAAACCCAAGTCTCCTCCTCTCCCGCTCCTGACAAATCTAGTCACTCCCCCACCGCCAGACCTCGGCCCAGGTCTCGGCCAGTGACTCCTCCGGTTTTTCCACTCAAACAGAGAAGGAAAGGTGGTGACGTCCCGCCTAACTATCACAGCACACCTCGTAGTAAGTCACTTGCCGCGCCTTCACAGGTTGAAGATTCTTCATTCTTCAGTGTTGAAGGTGAGAAACCTCCCCACTCAGTCCCTGAAGCCAGAGTGTGGGTGTCCGGCTCTGACGACGATCGCCACTCCCCGAACACAGGCACTAGAGTTTACGCGTCTTTCATCAGGAGACCTACCGCACTCTATGATCAAGAGGGATCTTCCACAGACCACGGACATCCGTCACAACACACAGTCCACCATCCCTCGCCTGAACATGTTGACTGCCGTCTGTAGATCAGAATGCTGAACTACATCGAGCAACTGATTCTGATCTCCCTGACAGAAAAGCACAGCCCAGGGCCAGTAGCCCCGTAGAGGAAAAGCGCCATCTTCAGCCCCTAGTCAGTGACCAAGGAGGGGAAGGGAGACAACCTGCACAGCCAGAGAAAGACGTAACACGGCGGCGAGGCAGACTGGACCTAGACAAGGCAGCCCAGCAAGGGAGAGAAGAGAGAGGGCACCAGCAGTCACCATGAATATTGATGTGGTGGGGCGTATGCGACCCCAGTCACGAGGGGAAGGGGCGGCCAGTCTGTTAGTGGAGGCTTCAGGCCGTGTGGCTGCTCAGGCCGGGGGACCCTACTTTGGGTAAGGCTGCAGGAGTTTCGGTCTTACAGCTTTAAGACTTTTGTACTGTTTGTCTTCTTTTAGTATTTTTGTACTACTAGGCCTATTTTAGTGCTTTTGTTTTACTCTTTTTGTCCTGTTTTAGTACTTTTGTACTGTATGTCCTGACTGCTTTGGTACTATGGTATTTCTTGTCGAGTTTTAATACTATGGCACTGCTTATCCTAACTGCTTTAGTACTATGATGCAGTAGTAGTAAGAAACGCTGGGGAGAGCCGGACAGCAGAAGATCCTCAGAGGAGAAACCCCCCTCAAACATGTGTTTTGGACCATAACTCCTGACATTCTAAGGTGGCTGAGCTGCATCCAGGTCATGACTCCTGGATGCCCCTTTGCCGTCACCATTTCTTTTTCTTTTTTAAGAAGTTTATCCTCTGCCTGGAAGCAAACCTGCACATCCTAGGTGGTCAGGTTTCTCAAGGCAAAGTCACCCTTGTGACAGATGTCATAACCACTTGGCTGTCGGTCACCAAGCAACATATGAGGGAATTTTAAGCTTTATGAAATTCACTTTTGTTCCTCCTGGTTCAGATCCAGCTGGAGCTCTTTTCCACTGCTTTTACTATTGGTTTTAGGGCTCTGATCCTCTCTCTCCCCCAAATCGAGAGCTGCTTCATGAGATTATAGGCAGATGTGCCTATCAGTCCTCTTGCTCCAATCTCTATGGTGAGGACTTTGGCTTGAAAGCCAGATGTCCACAAGTTGTTGTCTAGATTGGCATGCTTTTCAGTCTTGGAGATTTGGGCTTCCTCCATTCTACTTTTGTGAGCTTGATCAGAATCGCTTGTTTGGATGAATGGGAGTGGAGAACTATGTCTTTTCTCATGCCACTGTTGCCAATGATTTCTTGGTGTGTTTTTTTTTTTCTATTGTGGGAGATTTGCTGTGCTCTCCCAGTCATCCGCTTCATCCAGCAGACCCCCACTTCCAAACTAAGTGTGTCACATCTTTTTCAGGCCACATTTTCCTGCCTGCTGCCATGTAGAAGGTTGTTGGCAAGTTTTTTCCTCTGGCAGTGCTGATTGTTTGTGCACTCGCTTGAAGCACTTGATTGTGCTGCCATGTGTACCTTCCTTGGGTTAGCACTACCTTGCATGAACTCAGGACATGTTCTATTGTCTGTTTGCCCTGGCAGAGCAGGAAAGCAGGGTTATCTGATTTCCCTCGTTTCACCAGGTTAGCATTCGAGGGTGGGAGGTCATACACAGATGTGAGGATGAAACTGATCCTGAGAGGGTCCATATGCCACAAGTCATTCCAGCTTAGACTTCTTTGGAATGCATTTTCGCAAGTTGTCCACTATCCCTGATACTGCTTGTCATTTCTGTTTTAGTATTATGGCACTACTTGTCCTAGCTGCTTTGATACTATGGTGCAACTTGTCCTAACTGGCTGTGGACCTGCTCAGTATTACTTTATGATTGTTACTGATTCTTCAGTGTGAATAATGTTCCTAATTCATCAGTGTTAAAGATAGTGCTATTTTCATTGTTATTATTGTTATGATTTATCATATTATTGTCATTGTTGTTGTTGTTATTATTATTATTATGATTATTGTAATGTTATTATTATTATTATTATTATCATTGTCATTATCATTATTATTATTATTATTATTATCATGTAAGACTAAGGTGCCATATACATCACTTACATACATATTTTAGTTGTGAGACTAAGGTGACCGTTACATGGGTTGTGCGGGTTTCAGACCCTACATGATTCCAACACCATGACTTATGATGTGTTCTGACTGTCATGTTGACCACTACATGGATTGTGCAGGTTTCAGACACTACATGGCTCCAACACCACGACTTATGATGTGTTCCGACTGTCCGTGGAGACGTTGCTGGACTTGTACCTGGCAGGTTACAACACCTGTCTGTTGGTTGGTGGGGAGAGTGGGGCCGGAAAGTCTTACACACTGGCCGGAGACAGCAGCAATCATGCAGGACTTGCACAGATGGTGCTGGACCATCTCTTTGCCAAACTGTCAGAAGGTGGGAACACACACACTTGTAGACAGATGGCATAAGCCAGTGGGTCTGTTGGCTAGAGGGACTAGTGGATCACTTTTTGTTTGTTTGTTTTTTTCTTTCTTTGGGGGAGAGAGAGGGGCTGGTGGGTACTTACTTTGTGAATGCCTGCTGTTCAGATTCTGCTGCATGAATCCCTTGCTTGTGAAACTGTTGAGAACGTTGTGAAATGTATGCCTGTGTCACATGTTTTTGGTGTGTTCGTTCATTCGTTATTTCTTTTAATGTCTATTCACATACTTGCTTTTAGACAAGAAAAAAGAATAAGAAAAAAATAAAGATTTTTGAAAAATAAATAAAAAGATAAAGAGGTATATATTGGACGAAGGAATCTATGAAATCATGAAGGCATTGTATCATATAAGGTAGCATCAAACAATTGCAAAGAGAAAAACAATGAGAACATTAGAACAATCAGGCTTCATCAGTTTACTCAGGATTGTGTGTATGTATGTATGTATGTATGCATGTATGCATGCATGCTTGTGTGTGTGGGGTGTGTGTGTGTGTGCGTGCGTGCGTGCGTGCGTGTGTGTGTGTTCGTTCGTTCCTTGATTTAACGTCTTTTCACTATAAGTGATATTAGACGGATAAAAATGGCATGGAGGATGATTTGGGGGGGGGGAGGAGGGGAAAGAAGGGAACAGAGAAAGAGACGGAAAAAAAATTAAAAGGAACCGGCAAGGTCTTTAGAAAAATGATATGGATGATCAGAGAAATGAAACTAGAAACAACGCTAACATCAAATGTAAAAGAAAAATCGTCATAAAAAGCAAAACAAAACAAAATAAGATAATGATAATTAAAATAATAACCTTAAAGTAACGCATTAACAGGACTGTGAACCAATGATTCTGAAATTTTAACTAACAGAACTTGATCTGATATCACTTCTTTAAAATGCTTTTCAAGATAGTTTCCTTGTGTAAACATCTTTGGTAAAAAATAACGAAGCTTTCTGCAGTAAAACAAACAGTGATACAATGTGAATTGTTCACCGCAAATACATGTGTGTGTGTGTGTGTGTGTGTGTGTGTGTGTGTGTGTGTGTGTGTGTGTGTGTGTGTGTGTGTCTTTTACTTTACAGCAGTGCATTCATGTTACAT
Organism: Monoplex corrugatus; assembly: GCA_030674185.1. Lineage (NCBI taxonomy): Eukaryota > Metazoa > Mollusca > Gastropoda > Littorinimorpha > Ranellidae > Monoplex > Monoplex corrugatus. The sequence goes on from CM060313.1 coordinate 39,788,378, forward strand.
GTATGCCTGTGTTCTTGTGTGTGTGTGTGTGTGTGTGTGCATGTGTGTGTGTGTATGTGTGTGTGTGTGTGTGTGTGTGTGTTTGTGTGTGTGTGTGATTACAATGACATTCATTGGATGATGGTGATAATGATTATGATGGCGATGACAATTATGCTTTTTCAGAGCGTTATCACCCCCAGACACGCATGACGAAGCAAGATCCTGACGTGACGATGCAGATGATGGAAGTGTACAATGAACTGATTAAAGATCTTCTTCAGGTGCCAGTAGGGGGCAGCACTGGCCTTTTAGACATCACAGAGACTGCTGACAAAGGCATTCATGCCAAGGTTTGTGACTGTGTGTGTGTGTGTGTGTGTGTGTGTGTGTGTGTGTGTGTGTGTGGTGTGTGTGTGCGCGCATGTGTGACTGTATGTGTATGTGTGTTGTTTGCATGTGTACATCCATACTCAGTAAAAGGGTAGCTGTGTGCGTTATGGGTGTTAAAGTCTTGATGTCCCTCCATAAATGATTTTTGATGTGAGCTGGTTGGTTCTTTTAACCCTCTTGTATTTGCATTCTAGAGAGCTGAACTGCCCCTAGATTTCGAATTTTCTCAAGCTTTTTCCCCCCAAATAGGGTTACTCTGTTCATGAGTACACTGTGAGCATGTCTGATCAGATATAAAGCTAGAAATTTGTCAGGTATCGGTAAACATGCTTTACTTCCATATCCAAGTATGTCTTTCTAACCACTGCTTGTCGTGTCAATGTCACCAAAGATATCACCAAACATGAATAAATAAGTGACATATATATGAAAACAAGAGAAGCACACCTATACGTGACCATAACACATACAGATGAGTAATGAATTAGAGTATGGCATAGCTAAAGTGTCTAACAGCATTTCCATGTGATAGTACTCACAGTGGTCACCAAATGTCACCCAGTGCTCCTCAGGTATTTACGCAGTTTGTTCAGGTAGTTTTTATCATTATTTTTCTTTCCACTACAAAACTACATTCAAATTAATGTTCATAATACAATTACTAATTGTCTGTACAAAAACAAAAAGAAATAATCTAAAGGTTTGGCATCAGCTGGCAGTATACAAGTTGGTCCGACCCAGAGATCAAATTTCTTTACTGTCAGCAGAACCAGTGATGGGTGCCACGTTCGCTGGAATGCAGCCAGCGGCGCGTTATCTTCTGTGTCGGTCTGCTCTCCTAAATCACAGTTTTCATCATCTTCCCCCTCACAAACCTCAATATCTGACTCAGCTACATCTTCTTCGTGTTTTCCTAATTTATGAACAGTAGTATTTAATTCCTCCTCTGAATAATCTGGAGAATCATCTGTATCCTGAAAACCGTCTGCTACAAAGGGCATAGCCATTTTTTCACACGCTACAAGGCATGAATGAAAATACCCCAACCACATTTCACACCCAAGCATAAGTCAATGAATGTGTGTGTAGTGCTAATTTTCCAAAGATCATCTCATTGGATGATATCAAGAATGTTTGACCAATTGTCGGTCTCCCAGGACCAGAAACATGTGATCAGTGCGTTATCAAAATAGCCCATGCTCGTGGCTGACTTTTACAGTCGGGTACGGCCGTAACGAAGCGCTAGGCAGTGCGGGCAGAACTGTCGGCTGCGGTCGTAACGAAGCTAAGAGGGTTAAAAGAGCCGTGGACTCGAGATCTGACTGTACAATGTGGGCTACAAGTACAATTTGGGCTACAAGTAGGATTGTAAAGACACATCACCTGTACAATTAGAGCCACCAGCAGAGTTGTAAAGACATATTACCTGTACAACTTGGGTTACAAGTAGACTTGTGTAAAGACATTACCAGTACAATTTAGGGAACAAGTAGGCTTGTGTGAAGACACATCACCTGTACAATTAGGGCTACAAGTAGAGTTGTAAAGATGCATCACCTGAATAATTTGGGCTACATGTAGGATTGTAAAGACACATTGCCTATACAATTTGGGTACAAGTAGAGTTGTGTAAAGACACATCACCTGTACAATTAGGGCTACTAGTAGGGTTGTAAGGACACATCACCTGTACAATTAGGGCTACAAGTAGAGTTGTAAAGACACATCACCTGTACAATTAGGGCTACAAGTTGAGTTGTAAAGTCATCATTTTACAGTTTGGACTACAAATAGACTTTGTAAAAACACATTACTTCTCCATTTTAGGCCACACTTAAAAATCATGAAGACAGATCACTTGTATAGTTTGGACTACAAGTAGACTCATACTTATGACACTGCAGCAATTGCCTGCCAGGTCAACTGTTTGTCAGTTTATATGGGATTTAAGTACAAAGAAAAGACACTCATAATCTTTGTTGATTTGTTGCTTTGATTCTGTGAAATTCTTGTCATCATCAAACACAACTGAATCAGCAACCCAACTGCATTCATAGACATAAAGAGTTGCTTCCCTTGTATTGTCATTACTACAGTTGCGTGTGATATTTTGTTCACTGGATTTGGTTCACTTTTGAGGGATTTTGTTTTGTTTTGATGTTCCATTTTTTTCTCAGATGCATGTATGCATTTTGTTTTGCCCACACTGAAGCATCATGTTGCTGCATAGTCTGCACTCACCGTCTTCAGTGGCAGCGAATACCGGGTGTTTCAGTGTTTCTATAAGCCAGCCACCGACATGGCTTACAGGATATTTAACATGCGTATTTGATATCCTGCATGCGTGTACACTTGGAGGGAGGTTAGGCGTTGGCAGGTCTGCACACATACTTACTTGGGAGATGGAAAAACTCTCCTTCTTTCACTCATTAGACAGAGGTGTCCAGACGGATTGAACCCTGGACTGAACCCAGGACCTTCCAATTGGATGTTTGACATATAAGCTCAATACCTATGGTCCACGAGCAATATATGTCATTCAGTCCTGGACTGAACCCAGGACCTTCCAATTGGATGTTTGACATATAAGCTCAATACCTATGGTCCACGAGCCTTCTCTGTTTCTGGTCCACTCTCCTGGAACAAACTTCCTCTCTCAGTCCGTCAGCAACCTACTTTTGTCTCCTTCAAGTCCGCTCTCAAAACTCACCTTTTCTCCTCCGCATAAAATCCTAACCTCACTCAACCCCCCCCCCCCCCCCCCTCTGCAGCCTGTCTCCGCTCAGAGGGAATCACATGGTTATAATATATAATTGTATATGCTATGCTCTCTATAATTTTCCATTGCTTTTATTCTTGCTTTTATTGCTTTTATTCTTTCTCCCCATTTATAGCCATGCGTGTGTGTGTGTGTGTGTGTGTGTGTGTGTGTGTGTGTGTGTGTGTGTGTGTGTGTGTGTGTGTGTGTGTGTGTGTGTGCGTGCGTGTGTGTGCGTGCGTGCGTGCGTGCGTGCTTGCGTGTGTGTCTGCTTCAGCGCTTAGATTTGATTTTATCAAGATTTTGCGCTATATAAATATTGTAATTATTATATACCCACTTCACTTCTGTGTTGATGTGTAAGGGAAAAAAGAAACTTGTATCAGAATCTGTGCTGCTTTGTTGTGGCAATCTGCATGTAGGTTGTGTTAGATAAATGCGGGCAGTTAAAGTGACATTGGGTTGATATAACTTTTTTATGTCATTCAGTACAATACATATCAAACAATAACTCGAGCCTGTCTTACTCTGTGTGTGTGTGTGTGTGTGTTGTGTGTGTACAAAGTAACAATAGGTTGATAATGTCACACAATACAAACACAACAAACAATACCTCTAGCCTGTTTTACTCTGTGTGTGTGTGTGTGTGTGTGTGTGTGTGTGTGTGTGTGTGTGTGTGTGTGTGTGTGTGTGTGTGTGTGTGTATACACAAAATAATAACTTTGTCAATATATGTCATTCAGTACAATAATAATAATAATAATAATGTTTATTTGTATAGCGCATATTCCATATAAAAACATGCTCACCAGCGCATACACAACAAACAATAACTCTAGGCTGTCTTATTCTGTGTGTGTGTGTGTGTGTGTGTGTGTGTGTGTCTGTGTGTGTGTGTGTGTGTGTGTGTGTGTGTGTGTGTGAGTGTGTGTGTGTGAGTGAGAACAAAGTAACAGTGTGTCAGTATATGTCATTCAGTACAATACGCAACAAACAATAACTCTATGCTGTCTTACCTTGTGTGTGCAGAAAGCGACAACAATTCCCATAACAGACGCATCATCAGCCAACTCCTACTTCCGTCAGGGCTGGGGGAGACGCACTGAGGCCACCACGGACTATGGTCCTGCCCGCAAAAATGCTGCCGTCATTCTGCACATAGATCTGTCTGTGGTCAGTGTCTTCCTGTCTATACATTTCACTCTTAGTGTAGTGTGTGTTGTTGTTGTTGTTGTCGTGTACGTATACATATATGCATATAACACTTAGTGTAATGTCAATTGTTGCTGTTCGTTCGTTCTTTGATTTAATGTCTTTTCACTATGAGTGACATTAGACGTGTGGTGTATATCTATGTAACAATGTACAATGTATCACTTATTGTAGAGTGTGTTGTTGTTGTGTATCTGCATCTCTCTCTTTCTCTGTAAATCAATGTATGTCATAAAATCTATCTATCTATCTGTCTATCTATCTATCTATCTATCTATCTATCTATCTATCTATCTATCTATCTATCTATCTATCTGTCTGTCTATCTATCTATCTATCTATCTATCTATCTATCTATCTATTATGTAGCCATATAATATATATATCTATGTATTATATATGTCATACAATATATCTATCTATCTACCTATCTTATGTATGTTTGTATGTATGTATGTATGTATGTATGTATGTATGTATATGTATACATGTATGTGTCATTTGTGTGTATGTATGTATATATTTGTCTGTCTGTCTGTCAGTCTATCTATCTATCTATCTATCTATCTATCTATCTATCTATCTATCTATCTATCTATCTATCTATCTATCTATCTGTCTATCTATCTATCTATCTATTATCTGTCTATCTATCTATGTCTGTCTGTCTGTCTGTCTGTCTACCTGTCGGTCTATGTATGTATCTATGTATGTATGTATGTATGTATGTATCTATCTATCTATCTATCTATCTATCTATCTATCTACCTGTCTGTCTGTCTGTCTGTCTGTCTATCTATCCATCTATCGACCTATCTATCTGTCTATGTATATGTGTGTCCATGTATCTGTACTTGTGGCCATTTTTCGTTGATGGCGATGGTCGGCAGCGAAAAATTAGTTATCTTAAAACACAGTGACGCTCATGGCTAAAACAACCAATGTGCGATCGGCACGATTTCTGACAATGACTACAGTAGTAGTATACTGTGGAGTCATCCACTGTGGGGCATTTGCGTCTTTGTCTAGCCTCTATAGCGCGCTCGACTCTATCCTCTTCATAGCTCTTTGCTCCCGCGAAAACAGCAACTCTCCACCCCACTCGATCCTGGGCAACCGTATCCCAGTTCGCAACATTGATAGAAAATTCCATCATGGACATTTTACACTGGTCCTTGAAGCGAAACTTGGGTCAATTGTTGCTGTTCGTTCGTTCTTTGATTTAATGTCTTTTCACTATGAGTGACATTAGACGTGTGGTGTATATCTATGTAACAATGTACAATGTATCACTTATTGTAGAGTGTGTTGTTGTTGTGTATCTGCATCTCTCTCTTTCTCTGTAAATCAATGTATGTCATAAAATCTATCTATCTATCTGTCTATCTATCTATCTATCTATCTATCTATCTATCTATCTATCTATCTATCTATCTATCTGTCTGTCTATCTATCTATCTATCTATCTATCTATCTATCTATCTATTATGTAGCCATATAATATATATAATCTATGTATTATATATGTCATACAATATATCTATCTATCTACCTATCTTATGTATGTTTGTATGTATGTATGTATGTATGTATGTATGTATGTATATGTATACATGTATGTGTCATTTTGTGTGTATGTATGTATATATTTGTCTGTCTGTCTGTCAGTCTATCTATCTATCTATCTATCTATCTATCTATCTATCTATCTATCTATCTATCTATCTATCTATCTATCTATCTATCTGTCTATCTATCTATCTATCTATTATCTGTCTATCTATCTATGTCTGTCTGTCTGTCTGTCTGTCTACCTGTCGGTCTATGTATGTATCTATGTATGTATGTATGTATGTATGTATCTATCTATCTATCTATCTATCTATCTATCTATCTACCATTTGCGTCTTTGTCTAGCCTCTATAGCGCGCTCGACTCTATCCTCTTCATAGCTCTTTGCTCCCGCGAAAACAGCAACTCTCCACCCCACTCGATCCTGGGCAACCGTATCCCAGTTCGCAACATTGATAGAAAATTCCATCATGGACATTTTACACTGGTCCTTGAAGCGAAACTTGGGTCGTCCAATGTTACGCGTGCCCTCAGACAGTTCCCCATACAGTATCTGCTTGGGGATTCTGGAGTTATCCATGCGCGCAACGTGACCAAGCCACCTGAGACGCCAAGACCGCAGGATCGGATATAGTGACTTAATGCCAGCTCTTTTGAGCACTTCTGTATCCAGGACTCTATCTTGCCATTTAAGGTTTAAAATTTTTCGTAAACTATTCATATGAAAACTATTTAACCTCCTCTCCTGACCAGCATACAAGGTCCACGACTCATTCCCATAAAGGAGTATTGAGAGGACGCGTGTTTGGTAAATTAGAGTCTTGGTTTTTATCCTAAGCTCATCATTTTCCCATGCTCTTTTCATAAGTTTCTTGAATGCGGCTGTAGCCTTTCCTATTCTGCTTGTCACGTCTTCATCCAAAGATAGGGTCAACGTTATGGTGGATCCCAAGTATGAAGTAAACAAACTTATCTACTGTTTTTAGAGATTCACCACTGAGCTTTATCTCTGGTGGTGAGTTTGTCCCTTGTCCAATTACCTCAGTTTTCTTGATGCTGATTGTTAACCTGAAGAGATCGTATGCTTCCGCTAAACGATCGACTAGTCTTTGAAGCTCGATTTCACTGTGAGCCGCTATGGCAGCATCATCAGTGAAAAGCAACTCTCTGACCAACACTTCAGTCGTCAGTCATTTCGACTTCAGTCTTTTCAGATTGAAAAGAGATCATCGAACCTGGTTTTGAGATAAACTCCATCCTTGCTCCCATCAAAAGCATGGTGCAGGAGAGCAGCAAAATATAGGGCAAATATAGTGCTGTGCCAGGACACAACCCTGTTTAACACCACTGATGTATTTCCATCGAATTGAATGCACGCATTCATGTCCTCGTGAAAAGAAATGACTAACTGCAGAAGAACAGGTGGACAACCGATTTTTTCCAGTACCTTATAGAGCGATTTCCAGCTCACAGTGTCAAATGCCTTCGTCAGATCAAGAAAGGCGATGAACAGTGGTTTTTCTTTGTTCCCTGCATTTTTCCTGCAGCTGGCGCAGTGTAAAGACCATATCAGTCGTTGATCAACCAGCCCTAAAACCAGACTGTGTCTCTGGCAGGATGCGATCAGCCAACCTTTGCAGGCATTTCAAAAGGACCCTAGCTAAGATCTTACCCGCCACAGAAAGAAGAGATATCCGCCTGTAATTATTACAGTTGCCCCTGTCACCCTTATTTTTGAACAGGGTAATGATTTTGGGGTCCCGCATTTTGTGTGGTATTTCATGTTGTCGCCAGCATTGCAGCAGCAATGCATGCAACTGCAGGAGAAGAACATCCTTATTTTCCTTAAAAATTTCAGCAGGAATACCATCTTCGCCCAGCGCCTTCCCATTTGTCAGGGCACTTATTGCTTAAGAAAGCTCTTAGTCGGTAGCTAGGCTCCTCATCCAATTCTGCGAAAGAAGCAAGACCACTTTCATACCTGGATGTTCAGGGAGATCTTGAGCATAAAGCTTGGAGTACTGTTCCAACCATCTTTCTAGCTGTTTAGCCTGGTCTTCTATCGGTTCGCCATTCTCAGATTTCAGTTTCGCCAACTGGGTAATGGTCGGGCCTTAGAGCAGTCCTCATTAGAGAGTGCATTGTTTTTGTATCTCCATGATCGGATGCTGCTTGAATTTCTTTGCAAAGATTTATCCAGTATTCATTCGCACACCTCCTTTCCTTGTGTTGCAAGATGGATTTGGTTGTGCAAAGATATTCCTTTGATTTTGACGTATCTATGTATCTATGTATATATCTATTATACTATATATACATACATACATACATACAGTCACAAAATACATACATATATATATGTATGAGACATATACATATATGTATATATACATGTATGAAACATTATGTATTTGTATATTTGTGTGTGTGTATGTATGTATGTATGTATGTATTATGTATGTATGTATGTGTGCATCCATGCCTGTATGTATGGATGGATATGGATGGATGGATGGATGGATGGATGGATGGATGTGTTGTATGTATGTATGTATGTATGTATGTATGTATAATGTATATATATATGTATGTATGTATGTAAGTCACTGCTGTTCCAACCCTTCCGTTTAGTTGCTGAGCCGAGCGCGCTGACCTATGCGTGACCCGACCATGATGCCTGCCTTCCCTGGGCAGATTGTTTATATATCGCCTGTCAGCAGCCATAGCTGACATCTGGCGTTTAACTGGGGGAAATGGGTATGACTTTAAATGCTACATTTTTTTAAAGCGCTTTAGCCAAACTAGAGTGTATTGTAGATAGCTGGATGGCCAGAACCACGAGCTTTAAAATGACACCAAACACGAATATGTTTGACTGTCAAAGCAGACTGTAGTGTTAGTTCAAATACATGCACAATCACAAGTACGGAGACGGATAATTTCCGATTTCACAAAATTTTGCTGTTTTAAACCGCCGTTATTGCAGTCCTGACAGTTTCTATACACACAGAACAACATGCCACACAAACTACAGCATGCCAGCGTGCACCTCCACTTACTTGAAAGTTTTCGACCTGAACCTGAGAGGAGAGATGCGCGTTTTAATTACTCCACTGAATTGGGGTCAAGAGGTTGGTCATCACACACTGCCGGGTGCGTGTTGAATGCAGGTTGAAGTTTTAACACAGTAATGAACAGTGTACACTGAACTGCACATGTCAGTCAATTTGTTGTGAGCTTCTCTTTCTCTTGGCTGGCCTTCCTCCCTTTGTTTGACTGACAAACACGGAGCAAACGGAACACTGGTGAACAGACAAGGCTGCATCAAAGTTAACCCACATCGGTGCCGCCTTCTCCACATCAGACAGACTGGTTTTCATTATTGTTTTCGATGGAACAGGCGACATCTTCAGTTTTCTCAGCCGTGCATAGCACTATGAGCACATACTGACAGAGAATGGGAGCCCTGGGCTTTGTTGTTGTTGTTTTATTTTGCTGGAACGCCCACCACATGCTCGACACAAAGACTGAAGTCTCTCATTGTGCAAAATTGCAGTGTGTTCATAAACAGCCATTGTTCAATTATACACACAACACTTAACACTAATACGTAAGGAAAGAACTACGATCAAAACAACAAAACTGTTCAGTTCTCTCACAACAGTGCTCTGAGTACAAGACTGAATGATGTGATGTTCAAAGCAGATTATAGTGAGTAACTTATCCTTAAACATTCACTTAACTTCATACACATCAACACTTCAGCATCACATATATATTTGGAAACCAGTCTCCAAGTCAACGCCAAAATAAATAAACAAATAGATGAAATAAAACGAGAACAAAAGGATGAGAAAACGATAAAAAAAAAAAAGGGGGGGGGGGGGGGGGGGGGGAACAAAAAATCAGCATCAGTAGAATTAGAAGTTTTAACACGTGAAGAATACACGTTTTAACAAAAAAGCACAGCAGCTGAACACATACTGACATAGTCACTGCAAAAGTTTGTAGATTACAAACTTCAGCCAACGGTACAAATTCCAATTCTTAGACGTAACGCGGGCACTTAGAACAAACTTGTAAATCGCAAAAAATCAACAACCAGATATCTTAGGTTCCGTGTCTACAGACAGGAGAAGATCGGGTGAAATGATCAAGTTTTAATACAGACAAAGAAGGGATTCATCCGCAGCTACTGCCGTGACCCCTTCTCGACCCCGCATCCCACCCCCTTCCCCCACTCTGGAATGCCAGGCTTTGCATGCCTACAGCTGCCGTCCGCAGGTAAACTAAAGAGAACGATTTGGCCAGTTTTGCACAGCCGTGAAGTATGTGTATACATGTGCATGTAACATGTCATTGTGTTGTCATCACCAGTCAGAGAAAGATTGGCACTATTTGAAAGAACACTGAGCAAACCCATGGATGGTGCAATGGAAAGTGTTAGGATTTTCCTGAATCAGAGATTATAGAATTTGAAAGAAATCAAAAAAGGACAATTGGAGGAGAATGAAGAAAAACGAGATGTGGTGTGTGTGGGTGTGGGTGTGGGTGTGTGTGTGGGGGTGGGTGGGGGTGTGTGTGGGTGGGGGTGTGGGTGGGTGTTTTGTGGTGGGTGTGCTGAGGGATTGACATTGATGGGAATGACAAATTGTCTTGGAGAGCAGGTGGGAACTTTTTTTTTTCTTGTATTTTTATTTTTCTTGAGAAATCAGGCTTTGTCAACATATTCCATTGTACTCTACAAAGCAGGGTGCGTGCAGAGCATATTTAAACTGCTGCTGTAGACTAGAGTGAGCAATCTGGATAGTGGGAATCTGTGCTTCCTAGTTTTTTTAATTTATTTTATTTTACATCAGATAGACATAGATGGTGTGTGCATTTCTCTCTGTCTGTCTGTCTGTGTCTGTCTGTCTGTCTGTCTGTCTGTCCCTCTCTCTTTCTCTCTCTCTCTCTCCTCTCCCTCTCTTTCTCTCTCATTGTCTGTTGCTCAGTCTCTCCCTTATAGTGGTTAGAAGTATGTCCACTGTTTGCTTCCTTGGACTATCTTCTCTTCTGGCTAGTTGTCTGTGTCTGTATCATTGACTACAGATTGGTCATGTGGTGGCTGTGTGGGTGAGAAGTTCGTTTTTGACCTTGGCCATTAGCGGATGTGTTAGCAGTCCTCTTGTCTTCTTTTCACATGTTGGTGATAGTGGTGTATTTTACTTGTATTATGGGGTTCTGGTCTGGCTGGAGTTTGCCACTGGTAGTTTTGCTAGTTTTGCTTTTTTTCTGTCACATTCGTCATTCAAGCCTGGTTATCATTTTTTCATCTTAAAGTTATTATTGCAGCTAGATTCTTATTCTCATCATGTCTTTTGCAATTCTTTCTTTTATCATTTTCCATCAGCATGCTCATTTTGCTTCCATGCAGAATCGGTGCATGTATGTGTGTTTGTGTGGGTGGATGGCTAGCAGTTGTCAGAATTTGTCATGCAGTGTGCAGTTTACAGCATCATGATATGAGACAGTGTCCTAGTTTGAGTTCCTTATCAAGAGATGAGCCATACAGCCCAACAACAGTAGTCAATGACAGAGATGGAAACCCTATCAGTGATGAAGACGGCATCAAGAAGAGATGGCAAGAATATTTTAAGGAACTCCTCAACCCAAACAGACAGGGATACACACAGAGCCAGTTTCACCCTAGCTATCCAGAACACGAAGAGCCAAACATCCTGAGATCAGAGGTACAACAGGCGTTGAAGACCAGCCCAAAGAACAAAGCAGCAGGAATTGATGGCATTACAACCGAAGCTATCCTGGCATGTGGAGAAACAGGAACCACTTGGCTGACCACAATATTCCTGAAAGCATGGACAGAGAGGAAAGTCCCAGAAGACTGGCAGCGTGCAGTCGTGGTACCAATCTGGAAAAAGAAAGGCAGCAAGAAAGACTGCAGCACATATCGAGGTATATCCCTTCTGAGCCACACGGGAAAGATGTATACAAAGATCCTTGAACAGCGCACAAGGTACAAGGTGGAACCTCTACTGAGTGAGGCGCAGATGGGTTTCAGAAAAGGAAGAGGATGCACTGACGCTATCTTCGCTCTCAGACAACTGAGCGAAAAGACTATCGAACACAATAAAGAACTGAACTTCGTGTTTGTGGATCAAGAAAAGGCCTTCGACAGAGTAAATAGAAACAAGTTGTGGAAAACGTTAGAAGAATATGACGTTAGGGGGCAACTTCTAGACAATATAAGAGCCATCTATACCAACAGCATGAGTGCAGTACGCACCCAAGATGGACTCACGGAATGGTTTGGGGTGACGTCGGGAGTGAGGCAGGGGTGTGTTCTATCACCACTGCTGTTCATTGTATATATGGACAAAATCACGAAGGAAGCAAATCCCAACCCTGAAGATCTGAACGAGATGCTGTTTGCAGATGATCAAAGCCTTGCACATGAAAAAGAAGGGGAACTCCAGGAGCACACGAACAACCTGAACACACAATGTGAGAACTTCGGCATGAAAATCAGTATCAGCAAAACCGAGACACTGAAAGTCAGTAGATCACCTGGCCGCCTCAACATCAACATCGAGGGGACAGCACTGAAACAAGTCAGCGAGTTCAAGTATCTTGGAAGTATCTTCACAGAAGATGGACGTCTCAACAGAGAGATCGAGACAAGAGTTCAAAAGGCCAACAGCGTCAGCTACCAGCTTGCCCCACTCCTAAGACACCCCAACATCCCCATCGAGACCAAAGCCAAACTCATCGAGTCCATATTTAGACCAACCTTGACCTACCAGTGTCAGACATGGACCCTTACCAAAAGTCTTGAAAGAAAGATCACCACCTGCGAGATGAGATGTCTAAGGAGAGCAGTCAACAAAACCAGACATGATAAGATCAAGAACATCAAGATCAGAGAAATGATTGGAACAACACCAATTCTCCACTACATCCAACAGCAGAGAACCAGGTGGTTCGGGCACCTGACACGCATGGCACCTCACCAGCTTGCCAGTAAAGCTTACAACACAAAGGTGTCAGGGTACAAGGCAAGGGGTAGACCGAGGAAGACCTGGATCGAGGGTGTGAAAGAAACACTGAAGACCCACAACATCCCACTCAACCAGGCCTTCAAACTTGCCGCAGACAGAAAGTTCTTTCTCCCCTCGACGCCCAAGATGGTATAAGAGGACGGATAAAGTAAAGTAAGTAAGTAAGTATCAAGTATTAGGTCTGTTTTAATGCTGTCTCTTCACCTGTTTACTGATACATCTTTTTGCAACAGGTATCTGCCAGTTGATGGTAGATCTTTCTTGTGTGGAGTGTTTGTCTTTATCGTGATATCCACGGAGAGTTGTTGGCCCTGGTATGGTGATGTGTGATGCTATTCTGCTTCTAATATCTCTTTCTTTTATTTTCCAGGTTGGTCACTATCTTAAAACAGTTGAAAAAGAAATGTTTGATGTAGTCTGTTTCATTAGATGTGCGGACATTACATTTATTGCAGTTGGCAATTCCCATTTCATTTAGTAGTGCATTAGCTGGGTAAATGTTCTGGATGATTTTTTCACCCATTGCGGAATCTTGTTTTTTTGGGTTGCAACAAAATTTGCTTTCCAGTAGTTTTGATTGATTTCAACATTTAATTTTCTGTGACAAAAAATTAACAGTACATAGCAATATATGCTCTGTTAATATATTTCACCATTCTTGGCAAGTTACTGTGTTAATGGTTTATTATTATGTGAGTCAGTGGATGTCTTCACTGCAATAGGTGTTGTGCAGTCTGTAATGTTCTATGGCTTGAAGTAGGGTTGCTTTAATGGTATTATATTCAAGTATCCTACCGGCAGATTGTCCAACTGTGTTCCACATGTCCTGAAGTATTTGGATGTCATCGTTGTCATTTGATATATCTGTAAGTTTATATAATATAAGGTTTGTTACACTTACAAAGTCATTTGATATATCTGTAAGTTTATATAATATAAGGTTTGCCCCACTGTGTAAGTGTAACATGTTATTTTTTATACCTGAAGTTTTCATTATTCCACAATGGTGAGTCAAGATAGATGATGTTAGTAGGGTCATGGCTCTTCATTTTTAGACTAACCATGTTTTGAGGACTGTGGGCCAGAAAGGTCCTGTACTTCTTGGTATACTTTTGACTTTGTGTGGTTTACGTTTGTGTATGAGTTCATCTGATCCTCTCCTGAGGAGTGAGAAGGTGGTGATAGATTCTGTGTTCATAGTTGATCATCGTCATGAGTGAGTTTTGTTGGCTGCCAGATTAGATGTAGGTGTTCTGGAGTGTTTTCATATTAAGTAAATTTAAACCCCCTTGTCCAGTGTCTTGAGTAGGCACTTCACATTGTACATTTTCAAGTGTCTCACACAGGAAAGCAAAATGTGTATAGTTAGTTTATTATAGTTCCTCTTCTGGTTGTCCAACTGTCTGCATTATGTAAACAAATGAGAGATAATAAGTGTTTTGCACTTAGTATATGTTCATAAATACTTCAGTTTATTCTTGGCCATTCTTGTGACTATTTTCATATCTATTTTGTTTGTTCAGTTCTCATCAGTTTGCTGTGCACTTACATCATGTCTGGAGTTGACGCACAGAGTCCTGATCTGTTTAACCCACTTAAGATTGTGTGATAAGCAACTTGAGGAAATCTGGCTTTCAGGCCAAAGTCTTGACCATGGAGTTGGAGCAAAGAGGCTAATAGGCACATGAAATTATGGCCTCATGAAACAGCTCTTGATTTCTGGGAAAGAGAGGACCAGAGCCCTGAAGGCGATGGTAGAAGCAGCGGAAAAGAGTTCCAGCTGGGTCTTATATCAAGGAAGAATAAAAGCAAACTTCATAAGGCATAAAATTACCTGTATGTTTCTAGTGATTGATAGCTAAGTTGTTAAGACATCTGTCACAAGGGTGACTTTGCCTTGAGACATCTGACCACCATGGATGTGTGAGTTCAAATCCAGATGGAGGACAAATATCTGCTTTAAAAAAATGGCAACAGTAGAAGGGCATCCGGAAGTCATGTCCTGGATGTGGCCCGGCCCCCTTAGGGTGTCAGGAGTTATGGGCCGAAACACTTGCTTGACAGGGGTTTCTCCTCTGAGGATCTTCTTCTGTCTGGCTCTCCCCAGGGTTTCTTACCACTGTATGGTCTGTCACATCTATTGCTGTCACTTCTTGGACACACCATCTCTATCGTTTTTTCATGTGTGTTTGTTTTAAATCCAGATCTTTGTGCATATTCAAGGAATATGGTCAAGGCTGTATATGTAGATTATCTATTTTATGTTTAGTCATCTGTGTGATGCTGGATTTGTATTGTTGTTTGAAAGAGACAGTGATGATCATTGTTACAATTGGGTTTGATACCGCTCTGTACCTTTGATATTACTTTGACAATTTTTAATGTATTTCTAGACATAGGAGAGTCTTGCTGTTTTTCCCATAGTTTGTGTATTTGTTCTTTGCTTTTTTTTTTTTTCTTAACAAAGGCCAGCTGGCCAAAAATTTGGACTCGTCTTGTTTGTCACGTTAAATACATGTTCTGATTCTGTGTTTGTGTTTTTCTTGTTCCTGTTTACTTGAATGCGGGCAGTCATGTTGATTTAGGTTTTTTATTATTAAAGTATTGGATTGTGTCTTCCGTAACTCTAAGGATCATTGCAATGTCCCAACCAGAAATGAAACCACACTGGTCTTATGATATGGGTTTGGGTATCAAAGTATGGAGTCTCAGTGTCACGATTTAGGCTGTGATCTTATAATCAGTCTTTAGAAGTGTGATTAGGTGCTAGTTGGACAAGTTATCTTGCATGTTTCTTTCCTCTTTATATATGGGTATGATAATGCCTTTCTGTCATGTGTCTGAGAGCTGACCACATTCAGACGACTGTATAGATGTGTGTACTACTAAATCTTGTGGGGGTTTTTTTTTCAAGAATACTTTATAGAATTCAATAGTGAGTCCACTGTACATAAATGCTGGTCCATTTTCATGCATGAAATTGCTTCTGGTACATCTGTCTCACTGATTTCTTTTTCAGAGTCTTTTAATTTTTTTCATCTTCCCATATATATTTAACGCTCAGCAAATTAGACAGAACCAATCAACTGTGAAAATTGGATGCTGTTCATGTTCATGACAATTGCTGGGGAAATGCTGAGGAGGTCTAAGATCATTCGTAACATCAGCCTTCAGGTCAGGGTTCTGCCTTGGTTGACAGACAATATGTCACCCAATCTTCCCATAGTCAGGAAAACATGGTTAAGATCTGGGCTGTTTATGATGTGTATATCTGTATACCAAGACCGCTAACGCTGGCCACGTTCATTCTCCTTCCAGATCCTGTCTGCAGGAAACAAACTTCCGTTCTCTCTCCACAGGTCTGATTGTGTTGTCGTTCATATTGTCTCAGAAAATTACTCTTTTCATATCAGTATGTGTATGTGTGTGTGTGGTCTGATTGTGTTGTCGTTCATATTGTCTCAGAAAATTACTCTTTTCATATCAGTATGTGTATGTGTGTGTGTGGTCTGATTGTGTTGTCGTTCTTTGTCTCAGAAAATTACTCTTTTCACATCAGTATGTGTATGTGTGTGTGTGGTCTGATTGTGTTGTCGTTCATATTGTCTCAGAAATTACTCTTTTCACATCAGTATGTGTATGTGTGTGTGTGTGTGTGTGTGTTTGTGTGTATTAATGAAATGATTGCATGAGTTGGTAAATGCATGGTGTTGGTGTTGTTTTGCTTTTCTATTTCTTACCACCAAATGCAATATGAAAAGAACATTACTGAAGAAAATTAGGAAAAGGCAAGCAACAATTATAGGACGTTTTATGATGCAAGAGAAATTTTAGCACTTATTCGCAACATATAACCCATAACAACACATACTGCAGACATGGTATCCTTACACAGACAGCCAAAGTCAAGTCCACATCACCACGACAGTAGGTACTACAGACATGGTATCCTTACACAGACAGCCAAAGTCAAGTCCACATCACCATGACAATAGGTACTACAGACATGGTATCCTTACACAGACAGCCAAAGTCAAGTCCACATCACCATAACAGCACACTACAGACATGGTATCCTTACACAGACAGCCAAAGTCAAGTCCACATCACCATAACAACACATACTACAGACATGGTGTCCTTACACAGACAGCCAAAGTCAAGTCCACATCACCATAACAACACATAGACAGACATGGTGTCCTTACACACAGACAGACAGCCAACATCAAGTCCACATCACCATAACAACACATACTACAGACATGGTGTCCTTACACAGACAGCCAACATCAAGTCCACATCACCATAACAACACATACTACAGACATGGTGTCCTTACACAGACAGCCAACATCAAGTCCACATCACCATAACAACACATACTACAGACATGGTGTCCTTACACAGACAGCCAACATCAAGTCCACATCACCATAACAAAACACACTACAGACATGGTGTCCTTACACAGACAGCCAACATCAAGTCCACATCACCATAACAAAACACACTACAGACATGGTGTCCTTACACAGACAGCAAAGTCAAGTCCACATCACCATAACAGTACAAACTACAGACATGGTATCCTTACACAGACAGCCAACATCAAGTCCACATCACATTACAACACATACTACAGACATGGTGTCCTTACACAGACAGCCAACATCAAGTCCACATCACCACAACAAACATACTACAGACATGGTGTCCTTACACAGACAGCCAAATCAAGTCCACATCACCATAACAAAACACACTATAGACATGGTGTCCTTACACAGGCAGCCAACATCAAGTCCACATCACCATAACAACACATACTACAGACATGGTGTCCTTACACAGACAGCCAATATAAAATCCACATTACCACAAGAACACATACTACAGACATGCTGTCCTTACACAGACAGCCACCATCAAGTCCACATCACCGTATCAACACACACTACAGACATGGTGTCCTTACACAGACAGCCAACATCAAGTCCACATCACCATAACAACACATACTACAGACATGGTGTCCTTACACAGACAGCCAATATAAAATCCACATTACCACAAGAACACATACTACAGACATGGTGTCCTTACACAGACAGCCACCATCAAGTCCACATCACCGTATCAACACACACTACAGACATGGTGTCCTTACACAGACAGCCAGCATCAAATCCACATCACCACAACAACACATACTACAGACATGATGGGCTTACACAGCCAGCCACCATCAAGTCCACATCACCACAACAACACATACTACAGACATGGTGTCCTTACACAGACACAGACAGCCACCATCTAGTCCACATCATCATAATAACACATACTACAGACATGATGGGCTTACACAGACACACACAGACAGCCAAAGTCAAACCTGACAGGTCAGAGGAAATGTCCAGTATTGACATCAACTGCCACTGTCGTCTGTACACTCACACTATCAAGATCAGGGGGTTGACTCTTACTTACAAGGTCTGTGTATGTGTGTATGTGGGGGGGGGGGGGGGACGGAGGGTAGAAATGGAACTGTTTATTGTCAGCGTGCAAAGTGGCCATACTTATCTCCTCCTGTACCCCCACTCTTATCTCCCCTTAGTGTGGGTTGTGGGTACAGTGCAAAGTATAGAGAGGGCTGGCTGCCACAGCTGGCAGTTTAGGGGTAGATTTCTACCCGGTCTTGGGCCCTGCCAGCCATTCACCTTGGCAGCTGCTTGTGGCATGAAGAATGTCTTTTTTATGGCGCTATGAATAGTTCTGTGTGGCGCGAACATGACTTACGGCTGTTTTTTGGCATGCAGAATGTTTTCTTTTTCTTGGGGCAGGGGGAGAGGTGTGGGAGGAGAGAGTGGTGTGGGAGGAGAGAGTGGTGGGGGAGGAGAGAGTGGGAAGCATGCAAATGGACTTTTTTACTTTCTAAGGCCAGATAATGTCGTCTGTGAAGGCATGAACAGTGGCTGTTCACATAAGAATGGCTGTTTATGGCTGTCTGCTGTTTGCGGGCCTTTTTGTCTGTCTCCTTTTTTAGAATAGAAGGGAGGTTGATTAATATGCATCTGGCATGCGTGTGTATATGTGCATATGTGTGTGTGTGTGTGTATGTGTGTGTGTGTGTGTGTGTGTGTGTGTGTGTGAGAGAGAGAGAGAGAGAGAGAGAGAGAGAGAGAGCGTTTAAAACGAAGCAAAGTGAATCACAGGGCTCAGAAAGCGTAAAATGGGAGCATTAAGAAAGCAGTACAGTTGTGCAAGCCAAGACATGTCTGTGTGGACCATTTCCATAAAGTACTTCAGTTGGCACATTAAGATGCAACACAGAACATTTTGTACTGACCCAAGACATGTCCATGTGGACCATTTCCATAAAGTACTTCAGTTGGCACATTAAGATGGCAACATAGTACATTTTGTTCGTTCGTTCCTTGATTTAACGTCTTTTCACTATAACTGTATAAGTGATATTAGACGGTAATTTTGTACTGACCCAAGACATGTCTGTGTGTACCATTTCCATGAAGTACGTTAATTGTCATGTCTCAGTAGACCTGACAGGTGACAGTGTTGTCATGAAATAGACCTGTGTCAGTACTGAGTAGATCCCCTAACATGTGACAATATTGTCATGAAATAGACCTGTGTCAGTAGACCCCCTAACATGTTACAATATTGTCAGTAAATAGACCTGTCAGTACACCCCAACATGTGACAATATTGTCATGAAATAGACCTGTGTCAGTAGACTCCCAAACGTGTTACAATATTGTCATGAAATAGATCTGTGTCAGTAGACTCCCAGCATGTGACACTGACAGTATTGTCATGATTACATTAAATTTTGTGTCAGTAGACCCCCCAACATGTGACAATATTGTCATGAAATAGACCTGTGTCAATAGACCCTTATGTGACAATATTTTCATGAAATAGACCTGTGTCAGTAGACCCTCATCATGTGACAATACTGTCATGAAATAGACCTGTGTCAGTAGACCCCCCAACTTGTGACAATATTGTCATGAAATAGACATGTGTCAGTAGACCCCCCAAACTTGTGACAATATTGTCATGAAATAGACCTGTGTCAGTAGACCCCTAGCAAACCATTTGACAATATTGTCATGAGATAGACCTGTGTCAGTAGACCCCCAGCAAGCCATTTGATATTGTCATGAGATAGACCTGTGTCAGTAGACCCCCACCAAGCCATTTGATATTGTCATGAAATAGACCTGTGTCAGTAGACCTCCAGCAAGCCATTTGACAATACTGTCATGAAATAGACCTGTCAGTAGACCCCCAACATGTGACAGTATTGTCATGAAATAGACCTGTGTCAGTAGACCCCCAACATGTGACAGTATTGTCATGAAATAGACCTGTGTCAGTAGACCCCAACAAGTGACAGTATTGTCATGAAATAGACCTGTGTCATTAGACTCCCTGGAAGCCATGTGATAAACGTGACAATACTGTCATGAAATGGACCTCTGTCAGTACATCCCCAACAAGTCACATAAAACTGCTAAAACACACGCATAAGCATCCCACCTCCACACATTGGCTGCAAACGGAAAAAAAAATCCTCACAAAATTAGCGGCAAGTTTATGGAAAACGCATAATCAGTAGATGATAAGTTGTGAAAAATAAAGCGCAAGCGACAATAAGTGAATAAATACAAAATGAACAAACGAATTAATGAATAAATGAATGAATAAATAAATTTAGCTAACAATAAACAATATTTATGTTCCTACGGTAGAAACAGTAACAGGGTACTTTAAAGCAGGCTGGTGGCTCAGTGGATAGAACTGTGTACTCAGGATCTCATGTCTTCATGTTCAATCCCAGCCCTCAACATACCCCCGTGGGATGCCGTGGGCACTTTCAGTATAAATAGTATCCCCCACCTTCTGGAAATTCTGTACTGGAAATTTCCTCTTTCCTGTCACTCTCGTCGTTTTTTTTTTTTTCTTCCTCCTTTGCTTTCAGTCATTTCTTCCAATTTTTTCTGCCTTACTGGTCCATTCAACTGTATGTGTTTGATAAAGTCTTACTTATTTGTTCTATGTGTTTCTATAAAGTCTTACTTATTTGCTCTTAAGATTGATAATTGAGTACATGTACTGAGTGGATTTGTGGCTCTAGGGAAATGAGATATGCCGAAGCAATTTTAGGTGATTTAGGCCTGTTTTTATATAATTTATGTTGTAGTGTCCTTAGTTATGTTTCAGTTTATACTCAGGTATGATTTTTAATACTCTATTTTTGTGATGACAGTGTTTACAGGTCCTGCTTCCCTTTACATTTCACGAAATCTGCCAGATTGTCTCTAGTATATTTGGGTGGAGTGCATATGGAATTGTGAGAGCGCTGTGAATCCTCTTGATTTAATTCAGAACTCAAACTTTAAACTCAGTATTGCTGGATCAGTTCCCGGTGCTTCTCTCTCTCTCTTTCTGTCTGTCTGTCTGTCTGTCTGTCTGTCTGTCTTCTGTCTTCTGTCTCTCTCTCTCTCTCTGTCTCTGTTCTCTCTCTGTCTCTGTCTCTCTCTGTTCTCTGTCTGTCTGTCTGTCTGTCTCTCTGCCTCTGTCTCTTCTTTGTCTCTGTCTCTCTCTCTCGCGCTCTCTCCTCTCTCTCTGAGTGTGTGTGTGTGTGTGTGTGTGTGTGTGTGTGTGTGTGTGTTCGTTCATTCGTTCCTTGATTTAACGTCTTTTCACGATGAGTGATATTAGACGTGTGTGTGTGTGTTGTGTGTGTGTGTGTGTGTGTGTGTTGTGTGTGTGTGTGTGTGTGTGTTGTGTTTGTGTGTTGTGAGAGAGAGAGAGACAGACAGACAGACAGACAGAGCAGAGCAGAGCAGAGCGATCTTGACTCGCAGCCTGAAGAAAACATACAAGAAAAGCCGACACAGAGAGAGACACGGAGATTTCCACAAGGATACTTGAGCCTAGTATTGGCTTGAATTACACGAGACAGGAGAGGCTTGTTCAAATACAAGATAGGGGTAGGATCCATAGACACCACGCTGGCATTTACAGAATGGGCAAACAGGGTAGACACAGCCAGGTCGCGGGGCTTTGTCACCGTCTTTAGACACCCTTATTGATCTTTCCACCCTGGAAAGTGAGCGTGTATATCTGTGTGAGAGAGGGAATGCATGTGTGTGTGTGTGTGTGGTGTGTGTGTGTGTGTGTGTGTGTGTGTGTGTGTGTTTTGTTTTTTTTGTGGTGTTTGGGTGTGTGTGTGTGTGTGTGTGTGTGTGTGTGTGTGTGTGTGTGTGGTGTGTGTGTGTGTGTGTGTGTGTGTGTGTGTGAGGGAAAGGGTAGCTCTGCAAGCCAGGTGAGCTTTGAAAGAAGGAAGGAAGGAGGGAGAGAACACAGATAAAATCGGGTGGGAGGTAGGGAGCACAAAGTCAGGTATTGATCAGAGATCTCTGATATTCAATCTTCTGCACGCCCTGCCTTCCTTCACTACGGCCACCCCATTGCTTACCTCCATAATGGTTGGGTACAGGCACAAAGAAAGTAAGGGGTGGATTTATGAGAGGGGGGGGGGGGGTGATAAGAGTTGGGTGGTGGTGGTGGTGGAGGTTGTATTTTTGTATTGAAAGTGAGATGTTGGTGTCAGATTTAGAGTGTCATTCATTTTGTGTGAATGTGTGTGTGCGTGCGTGTTGTTGTTGGAAACCCTGTACCGTGTTGTGTTGTGGAGTGCAGAAAGTTGTGTCAAATCACTGGCTGCTTTGAACGTGAACCAAAAGCTAATCACAACCTGTAAGTACATATCTGTTTTATCGCTCTGCACACTTGTAGAAATATAAAGTTCTAAGTTGTATAATTAAATCCTGATTTTGGTGTTGCGCGGTTCACTAGTAGGTTCTGTTTGCAAACCACAGTTGGCTTCAAACATGTTTGTTCAGTTTTCACTTTTCTCAGGATGTCACAGCAGTGCTTGGGCGATTCCATGTTTTTGACCATATTTTGTTGTTGATCAAAAATTCTGTTTGTGATCAATACTATTGATCAACAGTAGTAGGTCGAGCAGTGAGCAGGTATTGCGTTTTGAACAAAGCTGTTCTGATCAGTGCATTTGTATGGACTGTTGAGTCAATTAACAGGTTTTTAGTTGATTGTTGACTCTGCTTTGATTTGTGAGCTGCGTTGTCGATAGGTTGGGCTGGGTTGAGTGTGGAGTAAGTGTTGATTTGTGAGCAACATTGTTGATTGGTTGGTTTGGGTTGGGCATGGAGTAGGTGTTGCTTTTTTAGCTGTGTTATAAGTAGATTTGGGTTGAGTGTGGAGTAGGTGTTGATTTGCGAGCAACATTGTCAATAGTTTGGGTTGAGTCTGAAGTTGGTGTTGATTTGTGAGCAACATTGTCAATAGTTTGGGTTGATTGTGGAATAGGTGTTGATTTGTGAGCAACATTGTCAATAGTTTGGGTTGAGTGTGGAGTAGGTGTTGATTTGTGAGCAACATTGTCAATAGTTAGGGTTGAGTGTGAAGTAGGTGTTGATTTGTGAGCAACATTGTCAATAGTTTGGGTTGATTGTGGAATAGGTGTTGATTTGTGAGCAACATTGTCAATAGTTTGGGTTGAGTGTGGAGTAGGTGTTGATTTGTGAGCAACATTGTCAATAGTTAGGGTTGAGTGTGAAGTAGGTGTTGATTTGGTGGCATACGTTGTCAATTAGGTTTGAGTTGATTGTGTGATAGGTGTTGATTTGTGAGCATGCGTTGTCAATAGTTTGGGTTGAGTGTGGAGTAGTGTTGATTTGTGAGCAACATTGTTGCATAGGTTTTGGTGAGTGTGGAGTAGGTGTTGATTTGTGAGCTATGTTGTCAAAGGTTTGGTTGAGTGTGGAGTAGGTGTTGATTTGTGAGCAACATTGTCAATAGTTTGTTGGTTGAGTGTGGAGGTGTTGATTTGTGAGCAACGTTGTCAGTAGTTTGGGTTGATTGTGGAAGTAGGTGTTAATTTGTGAGCAACGTTGTCATTAGGTTTGGGTTGAGTGTGGAGTAGGTGTTGATTTGTGAGCTACGTTGTCAGTAGGTTTGGGTTGAGTGTGGAGTAGGTGTTGATTTGTGAGCTACGTTGTCAGTAGGTTTGGGTTTTGGGTGGAGTAGGTGTTGATTTATGAGCAACGTTGTCAGTAGGTTTGGGTTGAGTGTGGAGTAGGTTTTGATTTGTGAGCTACGTTGTCAATAGGTTTGGGTTGAGTGTGGAGTTGGTGTTAATTTGTGAGCAACATTGTCAATAGGTTTGGGTTGAGTGTGTAGTAGGTGTTGGTTTGTGAACTACGTTGTCAATAGGTTTGGGTTGAGTGTGGAGTAGGTGTTGATTGTCAGTAGTTTTGGGTTGGGTGTGGAGTAGGTGTTGATTTGTGAGCTAAGGTGTCAGTAGGTTTGGGTTGAGTGTGGAATATATGTTGATTTGTGAGCAGCGTTGTCAGTAGTTTTAGGTTGATTGTGGAGTAGATATTGATTTGTGAGCAGAGTTGTCAGTAGGATTGGGTTGAGTGTGAAGTAGGTGTTGATTTGTGAACAGCGTTGTCAATAGGTTTGGGTTGATTGTGGAGTAGGTGTTGATTTGTGAGCAGCGTTGTCAATAGGGTTGGGTTGATTGTGGAGTAGGTGTTGATTTGTGAGCAGCGTTGTCAATAGGGTTGGGTTGATTGTTGAGTAGGTGTTGATTTGTAACTTTCAGACTGTGAATGAACGAGTCCTCCATGACGTAACTTTCAGACTGCAGTATGGTGTGAATGAACAAGTCCCCATGACATAACTTTCTGACTACAGTGTGGTGTGAATGTACAAGTCCACCATGACGTAACTTTCAGACTACAGTATGGTGTGAATGTACAAGTCCACCATGACGTAACTTTCAGACTGCAGTATGGTGTGAATGTACAAGTCCACCATGACGTAACTTTCAGACTACAGTATGGTGTGAATGTACAAGTCCACCATGACGTAACTTTCAGATTACAGTATGGTGTGAATGTACAAGTCCACCATGACGTAACTTTCAGACTACAGTATGGTGTGATTGAACAAGTCCCCCATGACATAACTTTGAGACTACAACAGGATCAACAGTGATAACAGACTTGTCTACAAACCATAATTTATGTGTAACATTACTGCCTTTGATGATCACACTGTGAAAGAGCAAAGCAAAGTCAGAATAAGATTGAGGCAGCTGAAATGTGGTTTGTAAGAAGAATGTTAAGAGTTCCATGGATAGCAAATAAAACAAACGAGACAGCTTTGACAGAAGCATACACAAAAAGAACAATAATGAAGATTAGGAGAAGACAGTCAGCATTTATAGGACATTTTATGAGG
>CM060313.1:39818715-39831215 GCA_030674185.1 Monoplex corrugatus
AAGCAGTCAAGATCATAGAGCTAAAACAGCAGACAGGATCATAGGATGAAAACAGCAGAGAGGATCATAGAGCTGAAACAGCACACTGTGTTATATCACAGAGCCTACTGACACAGAAAGGAGCCAAGATCATAGAGCTAAAACAGCACACTGTGTTATATCATAGAGCCTACTGACACAGAAAGGAGCCAAGATCATAGAGCTAAAACAGCACACTGTGTTATATCATAGAGCCTACTGACACAGAAAGGAGCCAAGATCATAGAGCTAAAACAGCACACTGTGTTATATCATAGAGCCTACTGACACAGAAAGGAGCCAAGATCATAGAGCTAAAACAGCACACTGTGTTATATCACAGAGCCTACTGACACAGAAAGGAGCCAAGATCATAGAGCTAAAACAGCACACTGTGTTATATCATAGAGCCTACTGACACAGAAAGGAGCCAAGATCATAGAGCTAAAATAGCACACTGTGTTATATCACAAAGCCTACTGACACAGAAAGGAGCCAAGATCATAGAGCTAAAACAGCACACTGTGTTATATCATAGAGCCTACTGACACAGAAAGGAGCCAAGATCATAGAGCTAAAACAGCACACTGTGTTATATCATAGAGCCTACTGACACAGAAAGGAGCCAAGATCATAGAGCTAAAATAGCACACTGTGTTATATCACAGAGCCTACTGACACAGAAAGGAGCCAAGATCATAGAGCTAAAACAGCACACTGTGTTATATCATAGAGCCTACTGACACAGAAAGGAGCCAAGATCATAGAGCTAAAACAGCACACTGTGTTATATCACAAAGCCTACTGACACAGAAAGGAGCCAAGATCATAGAGCTAAAACAGCACACTGTGTTATATCATAGAGCCTACTGACACAGAAAGGAGCCAAGATCATAGAGCTAAAATAGCACACTGTGTTATATCACAGAGCCTACTGACACAGAAAGGAGCCAAGATCATAGAGCTAAAACAGCATACTGTACTATATCACAGGGCCTTCTGACACAGAAAGGAGCCAAGATCATAGAGCTAAAACAGCAGGCAGGATCAGGACCAGTCCACATGACGTCAACAGCTCCTGTCTACTCGGACTCCTCTGAGGAGCTGCGCCGTCTACAGACGGAAAATGTGAGTTGTCTGTGTGTCTGTCACTGTTTTGAAATGAATCATAATTTTACTGCTTCAAATGTTGTCTCTCTGTCTGTCAGTATTGTTTTGAAATGAATCATAATTTTACTGTCTCAAATGTTGTCTCTCTGTCTGTCAGTATTGTTTTGAAATGAATCATAATTTTACTGTCTCAAATGTTGTCTCTCTATCTGTCAGTATTGTTTTGAAATGAATCATAATTTTACTGTCTCAAATGTTGTCTCTCTGTCTGTCAGTATTGTTTTGAAATGAATCATAATTTTACTGTCTCAAATGTTGTCTCTCTGTTTGTCAGTATTGTTTTGAAATGAATCATAATTTTACTGTCTCAAATGTTGTATCTCTATCTGTCAGCTTTCTTTTTAAATAAATCATCATTTTACTGCTTCAAATGTACCAGACAAACAGAGCCACTACAATATTATGGAGTAATGAATAATGATTTTATCACTTCAAACATACACAACAAACAGAACCACTACTCTGTTATGAAATAATGAATCATGATTTTACTGCTTCAGATAGATAGGACAGATGGACCCATTACAGTATCAAGGAGAAATGGTTCATTATCTTATTGCTATAAACATACGAACTAAACAGACACACTGCAATGATGTGGGTATTGTCATGTGTCTCAGGTGTAAAACCTGGACATTGTCTGTGGTTTGGGTCACAGCGACCCTTCTTCACTGTCCAGCCCTGTCCTGATTTCATGCCTTCAGGTGTTCTGTCATTATGACCACTGTCCACACACACTTGGTGTTTATGTGCCTGATCTTTCTAGTAGCTGTGTCTGTGTGGTGATGATGATGATGGTGAGGATGGCGAGGATGGTGATGATGATGGCGAGGATGGTGATGATGATGATGATAATGAT
Organism: Monoplex corrugatus; assembly: GCA_030674185.1. NCBI lineage: Eukaryota > Metazoa > Mollusca > Gastropoda > Littorinimorpha > Ranellidae > Monoplex > Monoplex corrugatus. Next base: position 39,820,763 of record CM060313.1, read on the forward strand.
GATCTCTCCTACTGATCTGAAAACGAGTAGGCATTCTGATTCTTTCTGCCTGGTATGTGTCTTCATGTAGGATACAAGACCTACATAGGAAGTTCTTGTTTTTTCACAGACACTGCATGGGAAAGAGTCCTTTGGTGGTGTGTTCCATCTGATGAATGCACTGTCAGTAAATAGTTCAGTCAGTGATGTTTGAGATCTTGTGAAGACATCTTTGGTGGTATGTTCCATTTGTGGAATGCACTGTAGGTAAATAGTTCAGGACACATGATGTTTGAGATCTCGTACAGACATCTTTGGTGGTATGTTCCAACTGTTGAATGCACCATCAGTAAATAGTTCAGGACACATGATGTTTGAGATCTTGTGCAAACATCTTTGGTAGTATGTTCCATCAGTTGAATGCACCATCAGTAAATAGTTCAGGATATGTGATGTTTGAGATTTTGTGCCGGCATCTTTGGTGGTATGTTCTGTCGTTGAATGTAGCATCAGTAAATAGTTCAGGATGGATAATGTTTGAGATCTTGTGCAGACATCTTTGGTTGTATGTTTCGTCTGTTGAATGGACAGTCAGTAAATAGTTCAGGACACATGATGTTTGAGATCTTGTGTAGACATCTTGGTGGTATATTCCATCGGTTGAATGCATCATCGGTAAATAGTTCGGGACACACAGCAGTACAGCTGGGTACTCAGGACTACTGCTGTGTACACAGTAATCTTTGTGGCCATCTTGATGCCATGGTGTCTTGTCACAACCTGTTGGTCAGTCTTCCAAAGACAGAGCTGGCCTTGGAAATGGCACATCTTTACCACAAGGTCAAGAGATCCATTGCTGCTCACTGTGCTACACAAGTAGCAGGCTTTGTCCTGTGTCTGTGTAGTTGGTCACAAATAGTATGTGTGGTGTGTGTGTGTGTGTATGTGTGTGTGTGTGTGTGTGTGTGTGTGTGTGTGTGTGTGTGTAACAGTCGGTGTTAGTTAGACTACGACTACAGATTGTTTGGGGATGTGGGTGTGTGTGTGGTGTGTGTGTGTGTGTGTGTGTGTGTAACAGTTGGTGTTGAAGGACCAGACAGAACGCCTACAGCTCAGGTTAGACCGACTACAGAACAAGTTTGGAGATGTGGCCAACACCAAGACAGACCTGTCACAACAACTTCTGTTGTCAGAGGAGGAAAAACTCAAGGTGAGGCCTTGACATTAAAATAATAATACTAATGATGATGATGATGATGATGACGACGATGATATTAATAATAATAGTAAAAGTAATGGTGATGATGATGATGATGATGATGATGGTGATGATTATGATGATGATGATGATAATGATGATGATAACAATAGATGACATTTATTAGGCACTTGATTCAAGAATCAAACCAAAGTGTACACTCTCATCATTCACCAAAGCAAAATCACCCAACAAGGACCAAAACTCCAGGGCACAAAGCACATGCATTCTGCGAGGGGGTAGACAGGAGGGGAGTGGGGTGTGTAACCCCTGACCCAAGCCATCATCCTCCCTCTAGCTTTCAAGCATACACAAAAAGATGCTGAGCAAGGGTATGCTTTGCTTAGTCCTGATAGAGAATTGACCCTAGACCCAAATTGTCATCTTCTCTGTCACACACACACACACACACACACACACACACACACATGCACACACACACACACACACACACACACACACACACACACACACACACACACACACACACACACACACACACACACACACACACACACACTGTTCCTACATATTCTCTTTTTTTTTCTTCTCTTTCTCCTTCTCCTCTGTTACACACTTTCTTTTTCACTCACTTTCTTTCTGTCTCCCCTCCCCCTCCACCTTTTTAAAGAAAAACTGTTCCTGATTTTCAACTGCCATAGGATCTTTTTTAGCTTGCATGGGCCAGAAAGCTTATGGTTCCAATTCGTTTTTTGTTGTTGTTGTTTGTGTGTGTGTGTGTGTGGGGGGGGGGGTTTGGCCCGCTTCTGATGGACTGGACGTTCAGCTTGATTTTCTGGTAGAACTAATGAGAAAAGTTGAGGCCTCAATAAGAAACAAACCCTGGAACCTTGAACTAGGTTATTGGCAGGTGAACATCTGAACCATTCTGCCATCTCTCTCCCTGACATGGCAACAACAACAACACAGCAGTAGCAGTGACAGTGACAACAACAACAGCAATAAGTAATAGCAGTTAGATTAGCAACATAGTCTTCATGTATGAACTGTGTCACATTCTTACAAAAGAAAACACGAGTGATGGCTGCTATTGTGTGTTTTAGTAGCCTGTCTGTCTGTCTTTAGTTAAAGATATAACGTATGTCAGAATGGTGTCGTGTTACAGTGGTAATGATGGTGACACATATGATTGATATCAGTGATGTGTTGTACAATTAATGTATGTCATAGTGTTGTGCAAAGTATGTATGTCATACAGGCATTCCAGTACCCATAATATTAACCCTTTGACTCCCATGCTCTATTTATCAACCGCAAAAACTTAAGCCTTTGGCTCCCTCACCCTATTCACAGGAAGCTGGTGGATACGGTAAAGGAGTCAAAGGTTAAGTTCTTGCTTTGTTAGCATGGTTGACAATACAGGATGCTGGTGGATAGGGTGCGGGAGTGAAAGGGTTAATATCAGTGTTGTACAATTCATGTATGTCATACAGGTATCGCAGTACCATAAGATTAATATCAGTGATGTACAATTCAAGTGTTTCATACAGGTATCCCAGTATCCATAGATTAACCCTTTGACTCCTGCACCCTGTCCATCAGAATCCTGCGTTGCCAACCATGCTAGCAAAACAAAGACTTAACCCTTTGACTTCCTCATCCTATCCACCAGCTTTCTGCAGGAAGCTGGTGGATAGGTGAGGAGTCAAGGATAAAGTTTTTGCAGTTGGTGGATAGGTGCGGGAGTCAAAGGGTAATATCAGTGATATATTATACATTCACATATGTCATTCAGGTATCCCAGTACCCATAAGCTTAGTATCAGTGATGTATTGTACAATATATGTATGTCATACAGGTATCCCAGTACCCATAAGATTAATATCAGTGATGTACAATTCAGGTGTGTCATACAGATATCCCAGTACTCATAAGATTAGTATCAGTGATGTGTTGTATAACTAATAACATTGATGTATTGTGCGATTTACTTATGTCATACAGGTATTACAGTACACATAAGAATATATCAGTGATGTATTTATATAACTAATAACATTGATATATTGTATGATTCACTTATGTCATACAGGTATCCCAGTACACATAAGAATGATGTCAGTGATGTGTTATATAACTAATAATATTGATATATTGTATGATTCACTTATGTCATACAGGTATCCCAGTACACATAAGAATGATATCAGTGATGTGTTATATAACTAATAACATTGATATATTGTATGATTCACTTATGTCATACAGGTATCCCAGTACACATAAGAATGATATCAGTGATGTGTTATATAACTAATAACATTGATATATTGTATGATTCACTTATGTCATACAGGTATCCCAGTACACATAAGAATGATATCAGTGATGTGTTATATAACTAATAACATTGAATATTGTATGATTCACTTATGTCATACAGGTATCCCAGTACACATAAGAATGATATCAGTGATGTATTATATAACTAATAACATTGATGTATTGTACGATTCACTTATGTCATACAGGTATTCCAGTACACATAAGAATGATATCAGTGATGTGTTATATAACTAATAACATTGATATATTGTATGATTCACTTATGTCATACAGGTATCCCAGTACACATAAGAATGATATCAGTGATGTATTATATAACTAATAACAATGATGTATTGTACGATTCACTTATGTCATACAGGTATCCCAGTACACATAAGTATATGATTTAAATAACATGTGATGTTGTATACTTAATCTAGTATAACAAGTGATGTATTGTTATATACGTATTGACTATGTATGATCACTAGCAGGTAATCCCAGTACACATAAGAATGATATCAGTGATGTGTTATATAACTAATAACATTGATATATTGTATGATTCACTTATGTCATACAGGTATCCCAGTACACATAAGAATAGATATCAGTGATTACGTGTATGTATTATATAAACTAAATATTGTATATTGTATCGATTCACAAGTTACGTCATACATATGGTTATCACCAAGTACACATAAGAATGATTCAGTGATGTATTATATAACTAATAACAGTGATGTATTGTACGATTCACTTCGTATGTAACATAAGGTATCAGCATGTTTTATAACTAAAAATGTCATGTACGATTTTTATACAATAACAAATGACTGATGTATTATAACTACAGTGATGTATTGTACGATTCACTTATGTCATACAGGTATCCCAGTACACATAAGAATGATATCAGTGATGTGTTATATAACTAATAACAGTGATGTATTGTACAATTCACTTATGTCATACAGGTATCCCAGTACACATAAGAATGATATCAGTGATGTGTTGTATAACTAATAACATTGAAGCATTGTACGATTCACTTATGTCATGCAGGTATCCCAGTACACATAAGAATAATGTCAGTGATGTGTTGTATAACTAATAACATTGAAGCATTGTACGATTCACTTATGTCATGCAGGTATCCCAGTACACATAAGAATGATATCAGTGATGTATTATATAACATAAAACAGTGATGTATTGTAACGATTCACTATGTCATACAGGTATCCCAGTACAATAAAATAATATCAGTGATGATGTGTTTATAACTATAACATGAAGCATTGTAAATTCACTTATGTCATGCAGGTATCCAGTACACATAAGAATAATGTCAGATGTGTTGTATAACTAATAACATTGAAGATTGTACATTCACTTATGTTCATGCAGGATCCAGTACACATAAGAATAATGTCAGTGATGTGTTGTATAACTAATAACATTGAAGCATTGTACAATTACTTATGTCATGCAGGTATCCCAGTCATTGGTGGACTGCAGATAAGAACTAACAGTTCGGAGAGTTTGAGGCCGCAAGTTTGAACTGACCAACAAGGTATTGACTGATGTTTATAACAACAAGTATGACTGATGTTTATAACCAACATGTATTGACTGATGTTTTAACCAAAAATGTATTGACTGATGTTTATAACTAACATGTATGACTTTGTTTATAACTAGCAGTGTATTGACTGATGTTTATAACTAGCAGTGTATTGACTGATGTTTATAACTAACAGTGTATTGACTGATGTTTATAACTAGCAGTGTATTGACTAATGTTTATAACTAGCAGTGTATTGACTGATGTTTAAACTAACAATGTACTGACTTTGTTTATAGCTGCAGTGTATTGACTGATGTTTATAACTAGTAGTGTATTGACTGATGTTTATAACTAGCAGTGTATTGACTGATGTTTATAACTAGCAGTGTACTGACTGATGTTTATAACTAACAGTGTATTGACTGATGTTTATAACTAGCAGTGTATTGACTGATGTTTATAACTAGCAGTGTATTGACTGATGTTTATAACTAGCAGTGTATTGACTGATGTTTATAACTAACAGTGTATTGACTGATGTTTATAACTACAGTGTATTGACTGATGTTTATAACTACAGTAGTATACTGACTGATGTTTATAACTGACAGTGTACTGACTGATGTTTATAACTAACAGTGTACTGACTGATGTTTATAAACTGACTATGTACTGACTGATGTTTATAACTAACAGTGTACTGACTGATGTTTATAACTAACAGTGTACTGACTGATGTTTATAACTGACAGTGTATATGACTGATGTTTATAACTAACAGTGTACTGACTGATGTTTATAACTAGCAGTGTACTGACTGATGTTTATAACTAACAGTGTACTGACTGATGTTTATAACTAACAGTGTACTGACTGATGTTTATAACTAACAGTGTACTGACTGATGTTTATAACTAACAGTGTATGACTGATGTTTATAACTAACATGTGTATGACTGATGTTTATAACTAACAGTGTATTGACTGATGTTTATAACTAACAGTGTATTGATGATGTTTAACTAACATGTATTGACTGATGTTTACAACTAAGCAGTGTATTGACTGATGTTTATAACTAGCAGTGTATTGACTGATGTTTATAACATGTATTGACTGATGTTAACTAGCAGTGTATTGACTGATGTTTACAACTAACAGTGTAGTGACTGATGTTTATAACTAGCAGTGTATTGACTGATGTTTACAACTAACAGTGTATTGACTGATGTTTATAACTAGCAGTGTATTGACTGATGTTTATAACTAGCAGTGTATTGACTGATGTTTATAACTAGCAGTGTATTGACTGATGTTTATAACTAGCAGTGTACTGACTGATGTTTATAACTAGCAAGGTATTGACTGATGTTTACAACTAACAGTGTAGTGACTGATGTTTATAACTAGCAGTGTATTGACTGATGTTTACAACTAACAGTGTATTGACTGATGTTTATAACTAGCAGTGTATTGACTGATGTTTATAACTAGCAGTGTATTGACTGATGTTTATAACTAGCAGTGTATTGACTGATGTTTATAACTAGCAGTGTATTGACTGATGTTTATAACTAGCAGTGTACTGACTGATGTTTATAACTAGCAAGGTATTGACTGATGTTTATAACTAACAGTGTACTGACTAATGTTTATAACTAGCAGTGTATTGACTGATGTTTATAACTAACGGTGTACTGACTCATGTTTATAATAGCAATGTACTGACTGATGTTTATAATTAACAATGTACCGACTGATGTTTATAACTAACAGTGTACTGAAAGATGTTTATAACTAACAGTATATTGACTGATGTTTATAACTAACAGTGTATTGACTAATGTTTATAACTAGCAGTGTATTGACTGATGTTTATAACTAGCAGTTTATTGACTGATGTTTATAACTAGCAGTGTAGTGACTGTTGTTTATATCTAGCAGTGTATTGACATGTTTATAACTAGCAGTGTATTGACTGATGTTTATAACTAGCAGTGTAGTGACTGATGTTTATAACTAGCAGTGTATTGACTGATGTTTATAACTAGCAGTGTACTGACTGATGTTTATAACTAACAGTGTACTGACTGATGTTTATAACTAACAGTGTATTGACTGATGTTTATAACTAACAGTGTACTAACTGATGTTTATAACTAACAATGTACTGACTGATGTTTATAACTAACAATGTACTGACTGATGTTTATAACAATGTACTGACTGATGTTTATAACTAACAATGTACTGACTGATGTTTATAACTAACAATGTACCGACTGATGTTTATAACTAACAATGTACTGACTGATGTTTATAACTAACAATGTACCGACTGATGTTTATAACTAACAATGTACTGACTGATGTTTATAACTAACAATGTACCGACTGATGTTTATAACTAACAATGTACTGACTGATGTTTATAACTAACAATGTACTGACTGATGTTTATAACAATGTACTGACTGATGTTTATAACTAACAGTGTACTGACTGATGTTTATAACTAACAGTGTACTGACTGATGTTTATAACTAACAGTGTACTGACTGATGTTTATAACTAACAGTGTACTGACTGATGTTTATAACTAACAATGTACTGACTGATGTTTATAACTAACAGTGTATTGACTGATGTTTATAACAATACACTGACTGATGTTTATAACTAACAATGTACTGACTGATGTTTATAACTAACAGTGTATTGACTGATGTTTATAACTAACAATGTACTGACTGATGTTTATAACTAACAGTGTATTGACTGATGTTTATAACTAACAATGTACTGACTGATGTTTATAACTAACAATACACTGACTGATGTTTATAACTAACAGTGTACTGACTGATGTTTATAACTAACAGTGTACTGACTGATGTTTATAACTAACAATACACTGACTGATGTTTATAACTAACAGTGTACTGACTGATGTTTATAACTAACATTGTATTGACTGATGTTTATAACAATACACTGACTGATGTTTATAACAATGTACTGACTGATGTTTATAACTAACAATGTACTGACTGATGTTTATAACTAACAATGTACTGACTGATGTTTATAACTAACAGTGTATTGACTGATGTTTATAACTAACGGTGTACTAACTCATGTTTATAACTAACAGTGTATTGACTGATGTTTATAACTAAAGGTGTACTAACTCATGTTTATAAATAGCAATGTACTGACTGATGTTTATAATTAACAATGTACCGACTGATGTTTATAACTAACAGTGTACTGAAAGATGTTTATAACTAGCAGTGTATTGACTGATGTTTATAACTAACAGTGTATTGACTAATGTTTATAACTAGCAGTGTATTGACTGATGTTTATAACTAGCAGTGTATTGACTGATGTTTATAACTAACAATGTACTGACTGATGTTTATAATTAACAATGTACCGACTGATGTTTATAACTAACAGTGTATTGACTGATGTTTACAACTAATAGTGTATTGACTGATGTTTATAACTAGCAGTGTATTGACTGATGTTTATAACAGTGTATTGACTAATGTTTATAACTAACAGTGTATTGACTGATGTTTACAACTAACAGTGTATTGACTGATGTTTATAACTAGCAGTGTATTGACTGATGTTTATAACTAACAATGTACTGACTGATGTTTATAACTAACAGTGTATTGACTGATGTTTATAACTAATGGTGTACTGAAAGATGTTTATAACTAGCAGTGTATTGACTGATGTTTATAACTAACAATGTACTGACTGATGTTTATAACTAACAGTGTATTGATTGATGTTTATAACTAACAATGTACTGACTGATGTTTATAACTAACAGTGTACTGACTGATGTTTATAACTAACAGTGTATTGACTGATGTTTATAACTAGCAGTGTATTGACTGATGTTTATAACTAACAGTGTACTGACTGATGTTTATAACTAACAGTGTACTGACTGATGTTTATAACTGACAGTGTACTGACTGATGTTTATAACTAACAGTGTATTGACTGATGTTTATAACTAGCAGTGTATTGACTGATGTTTATAACTAACAATGTACTGACATGTTTATAACTAACAGTGTACTGACTGATGTTTATAATGAACATGAGACTGTTTCGGTTGTTAGTGAACCGGATGTGGGTGGTACGGAATGGATTGCGTGAACACATTAAGTGGGAAATGAAATACCAAGCTCTATATGACTTTTCCATTCATTGTCAGTGTATTTCCATACTTAACTGTGAACTGTCTTTAGGTATGACCACATATTGAACATGAAGATATGTCAAGTGACCCACAATTACTGTAACTAAATTCAAAGACACTCCCATTGTTTGGAAATGAGCAGTATCAGAGGCCAAGATATCTGCTGTTTATTTCAAATAGTATCTGAATATAATAATAATTAATAATAATTACAATATTTATATAGCGCAAAATCTTGATAAAATCAAATCTAAGCGCTGAAGCAGACACACACGCAAGCACGCACGCACGCACGCACGCACACACACGCGCACACACACACGCGCACACACACACACACACACACACAAACACACACACACACACACACACACACGCATGGCTTTAAATGGGGAGAAAGAATAAAAGCAATAAAAGCAAGAATAAAAGCAATGGAAAATTATAGAGAGCATAGCATATACAATTATAAATAACCATGTGATTCCCTCCGAGCGGAGACAGGCTGCAGAGGGGGGGGGGGGGGGGGGTTGAGTGAGGTTAGGATTTTATGCGGAGGAGAAAAGGTGAGTTTTGAGAGCGGACTTGAAGGAGACAAAAGTAGGTTGCTGACGGACTGAGAGAGGAAGTTTGTTCCAGGAGAGTGGACCAGAAACAGAGAAGGCTCGTGGACCATAGATATTGAGCTTAGTGCGTGGAAAGCGAAAAGTTAGAGGATCGGAGGCAGAGCGGAGGGTACGTGAGGGAACATAGATCTCAAGTAGGCTTGACAGGTAATCGGGGGCTGCGTTATTGAGGGTTGTTTCAGAGTCATTGTGTATTGTCATGATAAATCTGCTGTTTGTTTTAAACAGTGTCAGAAATCAAAGTACCTGTCAATTTTTTCAAAGATGATTGTGTATTGTCATGATAAATCTGCCGTTTATTTCAGACAGTGTCAGAAGCCAAAATATCTGCCATTTACTTCAAAACAGATTGTGTATTATCATAAAACTGAAGAATATCGTCGGCCTCTTTACATCTCAGGAGATGATAGTCTGCACCAGGAGGTGTTGTGGTCATGACGTGCACTTTCTGCTGTGGCTGTGCAGGCCGATTCTTGAGTGGCAATCTCTGTCACATCTGCCAC
>CM060313.1:39836215-39853715 GCA_030674185.1 Monoplex corrugatus
GTGACTGTTGTTAGTGAAGTGTTGTAACTGACAACACTACAGATGTTGTTAGTGGTACTATAGGAATTGTTGTGACTGTTGTTAGTGAAGTGTTGTAACTGACAACATTACAGATGTTGTTAGTGGTACTATAGGAATTGTTGTGACTGTTGTTAGTGAAGTGTTGTAACTGACAACACTACAGATGTTGTTAGTGATACTATAGGAATTGGTGTGACTATTGTCAGGTGTGGGTGTGGGCGAGGTGTTGTAACTGACTTCACTACAGATGTTGTTAGTGATACTATAAGAATTGGTGTGATTATTGTCAGGTGTGGGTGTGGGCGAGGTGTTGTAACTGACTTCACTACAGATGTTGTTAGTGATACTATAAGAATTGGTGTGACTGTTGTCAGGTGTGGGTGTGGGCGAGGTGTTGTAAGTGACTTCACTACAGATGTTGTTAGTGATACTATAAGAATTGGTGTGACTGTTGTCAGGTGTGGGTGTGGGCGAGGTGTTGTAACTGACTTCACTACAGATGTTGCTAGTTGTACTATAAGAATTGGTGTGATTATTGTCAGGTGTGGTGGTGTGGGCAAGGTGTTGTAACTGACTTCACTACAGATGTTGCTAGTTGTACTATAGGAATTGGTGTGATTATTGTCAGGTGTGGGTGTGGGCGAGGTGTTGTAACTGACTTCACTACAGATGTTGCTAGTTGTACTATAGGAATCAGTGTGACTATTTTCAGGTGTGGGTGTGGGCGAGGTGTTGTAACTGACTTCACTACATAACAGATGTTGTTAGTGATACTATAAGAATTGGTGTGACTATTGTTAGGTGTGGGTGTGGGCGAGGTGTTGTAACTGACTTCACTACAGATGTTGTTAGTGATACTATAAGAATTGGTGTGACTATTGTTAGGTGTGGGTGTGGGCGAGGTGTTGTAAGTGACTTCACTACAGATGTTGTTAGTGATACTATAAGAATTGGTGTGATTATTGTCAGGTGTGGGTGTGGGCGAGGTGTTGTAACTGACTTCACTACAGATGTTGTTAGTGATACTATAAGAATTGGTGTGACTATTGTTAGGTGTGGGTGTGGGCAAGGTGTAACTGACTTCACTACAGATGTTGCTAGTTGTACTATAAGAATTGGTGTGACTATTGTTAGGTGTGGGTGTGGGCAAGGTGTTGTAACTGACTTCACTACAGATGTTGCTAGTTGTACTATAAGAATTGGTGTGACTATTGTTAGGTGTGGGTGTGGGCAAGGTGTTGTAACTGACTTCACTACAGATGTTGCTAGTTGTACTATAGGAATCGGTGTGACTATTGTCAGGTGTGGGTGTGGGCAAGGTGTTGTAACTGACTACACTGCAGATGTTGTTAGTGATACTATAAGAATTGGTGTGACTGTTGTCAGGTGTGGGCGAGGTGTTTTAACTGCTGATGTTGTTAGTGGTGCTATAGGAATTGGTGTGACTGTTGTTAGTGATGTATTGTAACTGACAACACTACAGATGTTGTTAGTGGTACTAGGAATTGGTGTGACTGTTGTTAGTGAAGTGTTGTAACTGACTGCAGATGTTGCTAGTTGTACTATAGGAATTGGTGTGACTGTTGTTAGATATGAGTGTGATGTTGTAACTGATACATTACAGATGTTGTTAATGGTACTATAGGAATTGGTGTGACTGTTGTTAGTTAGATATGGGTGTGATATTGTAACTGACAACATACAAATGTTGTTAATGGTACTATAGGAATTGGTGTGACTGTTGTTAGTTAGATATGGGTGTGATGTTGTAACTGACAACACTACAGATGTTGTTAATGGTACTATAGGAATTGGTGTGACTGTTGTTAGTTAGATATGGGTGTGATATTGTAACTGACAACACTACAATGTTGTTAATGGTACTATAGGAATTGGTGTGACTGTTGTTAGTTAGATATGGGTGTGATGTTGTAACTGACTACACTACAGATGTTGTTAATGGTACTATATGAATTGGTGTGACTGTTGTTAGTTAGATATGGGTGTGATGTTGTAACTGACAACATTACAATGTTGTTAATGGTACTATAGGAATTGGTGTGACTGTTGTTATTGTTAGCTCTGTACTGGTGTTTTCAGACGGACAAAATCCTGGGCACACAGCGTGACAGGGAGGCTGTGGAGCAGACAGTGAGTTGTCTTCCCTTATCTATCAGACACACACACACACACACACACACACACACACACACACACACACACACACACGCATGCTCGCACGCACGCATGCACACACACATACGCACACATACACACACACGCACACACATACTCACATACGCATGCACATATACACACACATAGACACACACACACACATGCACACACACACATACACACACAGAGGACTTTTTTGCACCATGGCTATGAAAATTCTTTCCTGAAATGAAGTATTGTACAATATCAGAAGTTCTGCAAACACAGAATACAAAACTGATGTAACTCCAAGTGACATTGTGCTAAAATTGACAGTAATATTATCATTACTGTTGTTATTATTATACTACCAGTATTTAACTAATATTGTTACTATCAGTTTTACTGTTATTAACCAGCTGAAAGAAGTGTGTATGACAGGTAGCTTGTATTTTGCGATTGTTGATGTGTTTTTATTAATGTATTGTAGATATGTTGTATTTCGTGTTTGTTGATGCGCTTTTTTCATTAATGTATTGTAGATAAATTATTGTATTCCATGGTTGTTGATATGATTTATATTAATGTATTGTAGATAGACTGTTATTGGTGGTTGTTGATATTTTGTTGTTGTTGTTATTGGTGATTGTTGATATGATTTTTACATGTATTAACGTATTGTATGTAGGTAAGGTGTATTTCATGGTTGTTGATGTGATTTTCATTAATGTTATTTAAAATACATGGAAGTTTTTTTCTTTTTTCCTGCCCCGTATTTTGCTCCACTTTGTGTGTGTGTGTGTGTGTGTATCTGTGTGTGTGTGTGTGTGTGTGTGTGTGTGTGTGTGTGTGTGTGTGTGTGATGTGTGTGTTGTGTGTGTGTGTGGTATCTGTGTGTGTGTCTGTGTGTGTGTGTGTGTGTGTGTGTGTGTGTGTTGTGTGTGTGTGTGTGTTGTGTGTGTGTGTGTGTGTGTGTGTGTGGTGTGTGTGTGTGTGTGTTACAGTTGTTTGCCAGCAAGAAGCGATACGACTCAGAGATGGGTCGACTGAAGAAGGAACTGGGAGATGATAACAAGAGAATGGAGGCACGCATGTCAGTTGGTGTGCTTGTCTCTGTGTATATGTGTCTATGTATAATTGTCTGTGTCTCTGTATGTGTGCATGTATCTGTCGTATGTCTGTGTTTGTCTGAGTGTGTGTTTGTTTGTGTGTGTGTCTGAGTTTGTGGCTTTGTGTTGTGTGTGTTGTGTGTGTGTGTGTGTGTGTGTGTGTGTATGTGTGTGTGTGTGAGTTTATATATCTATATGTCTGTGTGTTTGTCTGTGAGTGTGTGTGTGTTGTGTGTGTGTGTGTGTGTGTGTGTGTGTGTGTGTGTGAGTTTATGTGTTTGTCTGTGTGTTGTGTGTGTGTATGTGTTTGTCTGGTGTGTGTTTGTGTATGGGAGTTTGTGTGTTTGTCTGTGTGTTTGTGTTTGTGTATGTCTGAGTTTATGTGTTTGCCTGTGTGTTTGTCTGTGTGTGTCTGTGCATGTGAGTTTATGCGTTTGTCTGTGTCTGTGTTTTGTGTCTGTGTGTGTCTGAGTTTATGTGTTTGTCTGTGTCTGTGTTTGTGAGTTTGTGTGTTTGTCTCTGTGTTTGTGTCTGTGTGTCTGGTGTGGTTCTGTGTGTTTGTGTGTGTTGGTAGTGTTGGGTTTGTGTGTTTGTCTGTGTTGTAGGTGTTGGTTTGTGTGTTTGCCTGTGTGTAGGTGTATGTGTTTGCATGCACAGGAGTATGTGCATTGACATGCGTGTGTGCACAATTCTGTATGATGAGTGACATTCTGTTAAACAAACATTATCTGACCACGCCTGAAATCCACACACACACACACACACACACACACACACACACACACACACACACACACACACACACACACACACACACACACACACACAACACACACACACACACACCACACCACACACTCACACACACACTCACACACACTCACACACACACACACACACACACACACACACACACAACACACACACAACACACACAACACACACACACCACGCATGCACGCACACACGCACGCACGCACACACACACACACACACACACACACACCACACACACACATCAGTTAGTATGTCAAGTGTGTGCAGAGAAATTCATTCAGATTTGTGATGTGTGTGTGTCTATTGTGTGTGTGTGTGTGTGTGTGTTGGTGTGTGTTTTTGTTTGTACGTGTGTGTGTGTGTGGTTTGTATGTTTGTGTATGTGTGTGTGTTTGTGTCTGTGTTTATGCGTATGTGTACCTGTATCTATGCCCGTATCTGTGTGTGTGTGTGTGTGTGTGTGTGTGTGTGTGTGTGTGTGTGACCAGGACTGGCATCATGAAAGAACTGGCGGACACCAGGAACTTGGCGCGGGAACGTCAGCAGAAGATTTCAGAACTGAACGCAGTAAGTTTCTCACCTGGTACACTAAACACAGAACATCACATCTCTCCATTCCTTTGCCATGAATATGTTGTGTCATAACTCTCTATATGTGACTGGTTCTTGCGAACGGGGTCACAAGTCGCAACTTGTGAACTGAGATACGGGCCTGAAAAGGTGGTGAGGGTTGATCTGGGTGATTTGAGATTTTTGTTCCAACACATTGTCTGACCATTAATCTATTAATTATGGCAAAGATTAAAGTGAAATTTGGGCTGAAAGAGTGTTAAAATAACATTTTAAAGTGATAACCCATCGAGAATGTGCAGATTTTTTCCGTGAAAATGCGTGTGTTTGAGCTTTAATTTAGGCCATGAAACCATACAGGGCCTCAGCATATCGCACACCGTTGGAATCAGCTCGCGAAATAGCTAGTATGTAGTGCAGAATCACTTTATCTATCACTTCACTAAGTTTGATGAAGATAGAATACTGGTTGCTAAGGAAAAAGCAGAGAATTTTGTTGTCCTTCTTTAACTCTGCTTTTCTCAAAATGGCCGTCCCATCACCCACTCCCTTTAAATTACTGTAACTCGCTCGATTTTCCAGTTAGACAGTTGAATTATACATCATTGGAAAGAGCATTTTTTCTGCTTTCCGGTGATATAAATATTACCCCCAAAATTAAGTTGTGACCCCATTCGTGAGAACAGGTCACATATTGTCACCACCACCCAGCAGTCACCCACAACCAAAAACATATCCATCAGTGCATGAGATGATTGTTATTGTTATTGTTATTGTTGTTTAAAACCCAGCTGACTGCTTAGAGCCATCATCATCATCATCATCAGGTGCCCTGCCGCATGGCGTTGGCGATCATGGACTTCCAACCATCTCTATCTCTCGTTGCCCCCAGCATCTGCCCCACCCTCCTCATCCCCAGCCACTCTGCAAGTCCGTCCAGCATTCTCTCCCTGGGTCTACCTGGTGCTCTCTTTCCCTCTAGCTTTCCCGTTGTGACCAGGTGCTCCAAATCCCCCTTCCTCATAAAATGGCCTATAAATCTTGCTTGTCTTTTCCTAATCTTCCTTATGAGTGATCTACTTGTGTCTGCCTCCATCAAGACTGTCTCGTTTGTTTTCTTTGCTGTCCATGGAACTCTCAACATTCTTCTGAAAAACCACATCTCGGCTGCCTCAATTTTGCTCTGGCTTTGCTTGCTGACTGTCCATGCCTCGCATCTGTACAACAGTATTGGTTCTATATAACATTCAAGGACTCTCTTTCTGATGTTAATTGATAGACATTTGTTGGTAAGAATGCTTGTCATCTTGTTGAATGCTGTTTTGACTTGGCTGATTCTGCCAGCTATTTCCGATGTGCATCTGCCGTCTGATGAAATGACCGTTCCCAGGTATTTGAACTTATTAACCTGTGTCAAGGTTGTGCCATTTGCCGTTATTTTGCAGGAGGGGATTTCATGTTTTTTACTGATCACCATGACTTCAGTCTTCCTGCTGTTTAGTTCCAACCCCTTACCTTTGCTTTCTATTTCTCGTATATTCACAAGGTTCTGTAGGTCCCTTTCATTTTCTGCAATTAGCACGGTGTAATCTGCGTACCGAATGTTGTTTATCATTTTCCCTCCAACTTTTAATCCAGGGTCTTCTTCTAGGTTTCTCATGATGTTTTCGCTATATAGTGAAAACAGATCTGGTGACAAAATACAACCCTGACTCCTTTTTTGATATTTTGGAAAGAGCTTATATTGTTTTCTATTCTCATTGCAGCTGTTTGTTCCCAGTACATATTCTGATTATTCGTAGATCTTTTCCATCAATCATATCAGGGCTATAAACATTTCAGTACACACACAGTACTTCAACAGGAAAAAAATAGAAAAGAAAATTCTGTTCACAATTAGTGCATTTGCACACATAATCCAAGGACATGCCCCTGGCGTTGACCAATCCCTCCAATTTATTACACAGGGGATTTAAAAAACACACCCGGATACAATTTTAAACATAAATAAAGACACTAAAAATATAAAAACACGCCTAAATTGCCTAATATTGCTTTTGCATATCTTATTTCCTTAGAGCCAAAAATGCGCTTATACATGTATCCAGTTATCAATCCTAAGAGAAGGTATGTAAGACTTTATCAAACACATACAGTACAGGTGAATGGGCCCATAAGGCAGAAAATGATAGAAGAAATGACAGAATGCAAAGGAGGAAGGAAGAAACAAAGAGAATGACAGTAAAGAATAAATTTCTAGCACAAAATTTCCAGAAGGCGGGATACTGTTTAAACTGAAAGAGTCCCCAGCATCCCCACGGGGGTATGAGATGACTGATGAACAAGTATAGCTTTAGCTGTTTATCTTCTGCTAGAGCTTCATAGCTGTTTATCTTCTGCTAGAGCTTCAAGGGGTGAGACCTAGGAAATCAACCTATCCCTCCGATAAATTTATGCCAGGTCACTGTTCACTATGTTGCTATAGAAACTGACCTACTGTTGACTGTGTTGCCTTAGAAACTGACCTGATGTTGACTGTGTTGTCGTAGAAACTAAACTACTGATTTGTCTTGTGCTATAGAAACTTGATATGCTGATTGGGTATGTTGTTGCCATGGAAACTGATGATCTAATCGAATATGTTGCCATAGAAACTGATCACCATCAGGGGAGAGAAGCAGGCAAATGACACACAACTCAATCGTCTGCAGCACAAGGTCAAGGACTTGGGCGAGGATTTCCGCGCTCGTCTGGTGAAATACGTTGAGGACATTGCTGTAAGTGTTATTGTTGTGACTATTGTTGTTGTTGTTACTGTCATTGCTGTTGTTACTGTTGTTATTATTGTTGTTGTTGTTGTTGCTGCTGCTATTGTTGGTGTTGTTTTAGTGTTGTTGTTGTTGTTTGTTTGTGTTGTTGTTGGCGGTGGTGGTCTTATTTATATGTTTTTGTTGTTTTGATGGTGGTGGTGGTGGTGTTTTTGGTGGTGTTCCTGTTGGTGGTGGTGATGGTGAGTTGGTGTTGGTGGTGGTGTTTCTGTTGTTGGTGGTGGTGTTGGAGTTGGTGTTGGTGGTGGTGTTACTGTTGGTGGTGGTGGTGTGTATGTAGAAAAAGGCAGCCAAGGGTCCCAGTCTCTATCTGTGTCTATATTTATGTCTCTATCTATATGTCTACATGTATATCAGTGTTATGTGTGTACACTCAGGACTATGTAGCCAATGTTCCCAATCTATATCTGTATATCTATATCTATGTCTATGTATAGCTGCCAGTCTATAAAAATTATCTGTATATCTATATCTATGTAAGCTTCCAGTCTGTATCTGTATAACTGTATCTATGTCTGCTTATATCAGAGTCTGTATGTGTATACTCAGGACTATGTAGACAAAGATAACCAAGAATCCCAGCCTGTATCTGTACATATGTATGTCTATGTGTGTACACTCAGGACTATGTAGACAAAGGCATCCAGGGATCCTAGTCTATATGTGTGTCTATAATAGTGTCTATATGTGTACACTCAGGACTATGTAGACAAAGGCATCCAGGGATCCTAGTCTATATGTGTGTCTATAATAGTGTCTATATGTGTGCACTCAGGACTATGTAGACAAAGGCAGCCAAGGGTCCCAGTCTATATCTATATGTGTGTCTATAATAGTGTCTATATGTGTACACTCAGGACTATGTAGACAAAGGCATCCAGGGTCCTAGTCTATATGTGTGTCTATAATAGTGTCTATATGTGTACACACGGGACTATGTAGACAAAGGCAGCCAAGGGTCCCAGTCTGTATGTGTCTTAATCAGTGTCTATATGTGTAACTCAGGACTATGGTAGACAAAGGCATCCAGGGTTCCTAGTCTATATGTGCGTCTATAATAGTGTCTATATGTGTACACTAGGACTATGTGACAAAGGCAGCAAGTCCAGCTGTATCTATATGTGTAAAATAGTGTCTATATGTGTACACTCAGGGATATGTAGACAATGCATCCAGGGGTCCTAGTCAATCGTCTAATGGTCTATATGTGTACACTCAGGACTATGAGACAAAGGGTCCAAGGGTCCAGTCTGTATGTTGTCATTCGTGTGTCTATATGTGTACACTCAGTGTATGTAGACAAAGTTCCAGGTGTCCCAGTCTATTTATGTTCTAAAATTGTCTTTGTGTACCTCGGACTGTAGCTAGGTATCAGTGGTCCGTTATATATGTGTCTATATGTGTCTATTCAGTATATGTATGCCTGGACTATGTAGCAAGTCTGCAAGGTCCAGTCTGTATGTGTCTATATTGGTGTCTATATGTGTTCACTGCTGGTACGAAGAGAGCAAGTTGGTGTTGTGCTTCCTGTCGTACATGCCTCTCCATCAGCAGCCTACGCTGTGCTCCTATGGGACAGGCGATACTGAGCACTCAGGACTTGTGATCTCGTAGGACTCGGAGGAGGTCTGGCCCAGACGTGAGGCATGCAGGCCCATCCTCTGTGGACACACCTGGTGCCCTACATACGATCCAAACTATGGGTAATATCCACTGCCTTGTAGGACATCTCGGGATAGAGTAAGGCTAAAGGATTACCTATATAAAATAACGATGGATAGTGCAGGTAAACACCATCGTAGCTTTTCCATGAAACCATGGACAGGAGAAAGAAAAAGAAGAAAGTTAACGACGTCCGGTAGGGACTGTCATGTGGCGCAGGTGACACCAGACCGTCAGCCAGTTACTGCGACCAAATCAAAATTAAATTCAAAATAGCAACATGGAATATAAGAACAATGCTGCAGAAAGGTAAATTAGACAACATCAAAATGGAGATGGAAAGGCTTAATATTAGTATTTCAGGACTGGGGGAAGTGAAATGGAAGGGGGCAGGCATGATAACATCAGGGGAATATACAGTGATATACTCTGGTGGTAATTCACATGAAAGAGGAGTAGGCATCATAATGGACAAAGACAAATCAAAAGCAGTTAAGGGATACTGGGCAGTGTCCGACAGAGTTTTACTGGTCAAATTCGGAGGCAAACCTTTTGATATCAACATCATACAGGTGTATGCACCAACATTCGCAAGTACTCAGGAAGACATCGACAACTTCTACGAAGTTTTAGAGATGGCCAAGGTCCAATGTAAATCACAAAGTTACAGTCATAATGGGAGATTTTAATGCTAAAGTGGACGGGAATAGGGTGGAGGATATAGTTGGACCTCATGGCCTTGGTACACAAAATGAAAGAGGGGGGAAGCTTGTAGAATGGGCACAGATGAATGAGTTCATAGTAGGAAACACCTGGTTTGAGCAGCCTAACAGAAGAGAATGGACTTGGATGAGTCCAGGAGATAATACCAAAAATCAAATTGACTACATCCTGATCAACAAAAGATTTAGAAATTCTTTACTGTCAGGAAAAACACTACTGGGCGCAGACTGCAACAGTGACCACAATCCGGTAGTCGGAAGGTTTAGGTTGAAATTGAGGAAAAGGAAACAGACCAAAAGCAACATCAAACTAAACCTTGGACTCTTAAAGTCAGATGAAATGATACGTCAAAAATTTAATGTACATGTTCAAAACAAATTCTGGAAGACGTTGGTGACAGTGAGGAACAATGGACAAAGTTGAGAAGTTCTATAAATGAAGCTTGTGAAGAAATCCCTAAGGCAAATAGAAAAGCAAAAAAGAGATGGATGACTAATGAAATTTTGGGCCTGATGGAGGAAAGGAGGAAGGCAAAGAGAAACAAGGAGATAACAGGAAGATAAACAAAGAAATCAGGTATAGGTGAAATGAAGCTAAGGAAGCTTGGCTGAACACAAAATGCAAAGAGATAGAAGAACGACACAAAATGGGTATGTACAGACGAATTGAAGAAATTGTCCGCAGGAAAAATACATGCACATCAACTGGTTGCTTAAAATCGAAAGATGGCACCTTATCATGGAAAAAGACAAAATATTAGACAGATGGGGAGAGTACATTAAAGACCTTTTGAGGATGACAGAAACGAAGAACACATTATAAAAAAGAACTTTGAAGGACCACCCATAATGAAAGATGAAGTTAGAGCAGCACTGGAAAAGATGAAACCAGAAAAGCCCCAGACCAGACAACATTACTACAGAGATGATTGAAGCCCTGGAGGAATTTGGCATAGAAAAAATAACAGTCCTCCTAAATGAAATTTATAGACACTGGAAAAATCCCCAAAGACATGTCAAAATCAATTTTCATTGCACTTCCAAAAAAGACAGGGGCTATAGAATGCGAACTCCATGCACAATCAGTTTGATGAGTCATGTAACAAAAATCCTGTTAAGAATAATCATGATGAGGACAAAGAATAGAATCAAAAGAGAAATAGCAGAAGAACAGTGTGGATTTGTGGAGGGGAAAGGAACTATTAATGCCATATACATCCTAAGAACTATCATAGAGAGGTCAATTGAGATGAATAAGGATTTGTATTTATGCTTTGTTGACTATACCAAGGCTTTCGATCGGGTACGACAATGAATTGATCAACCAACTGGAGAGACTCAATGTGATGGAAAAGATCTACGAATAATCAGGAATATGCACTGGGAACAAACAACTGCAATGAGAATAGAAAACAATATAAGCTCTTTTCAAAACATCAAAAGAGGAGTCAGACAGGGTTGTGTTTTGTCACCAGATCTGTTTTCACTTATAGCGAAAACATCATGAGAAACCTAGAAGAAACCCTGGATTAAAGGTTGGAGGGAAAATGATAAACAAATTACGGTACGCAGATGAAAGGGACCTACAAAACCTTGTGAATATAGAGAAATAGAAAGCAAAGGTAAGGGGTTGGAACTAAACAGCAGGAAGACTGAAGTCATGGTGATCAGTAAAAAACATGAAATCCCCTCCTGCAAAATAACAGCAAATGGCACAACCTTGACACAGGTTAATAAGTTCAAATACCTGGGAACGGTCATTTCATCAGATGGCAGATGCACATCGGAAATAGCTGGCAGAATCGGCCAAGCCAAAACAGCATTCAAGAAGATGCAAGCATTCTTACCAACAAATGCCTATCAATTAACATCAGAAAGAGAGTCCTTGAATGTTATATAGAACCAATACTGTTGTACGGATGCGAGGCGTGGACAGTCAGCAAGCAAAGCCAGAGCTGGATCGAGGCAGCCGAGATGTGGTTTTTCAGAAGAATGTTGAGAGTTCCATGGACAGCAAAGAAAACAAACGAGACAGTCTTGATGGAGGCAGACACAAATAGATCACTCATAAGGAAGATTAGGAAAAGACAAGCAACATTTATAGGCCATTTTATGAGGAAGGGGATTTGGAGCACCTGGTCACAACGGGGAAGCTGGAGGGAAAGAGAGCACCAGGTAGACCCAGGGAGAGAATGCTGGACGGACTTGCAGAGTGGCTGGGGATGAAGAGGGTGGGGAGATGCTGGGGGCAATGAAAGATAGACATGGTTGGAAGTCCATGGTCGCCAACGCCATGTGGCAGGGCACCTGATGGATGATGATGTGTACACCAGGACTGAGACAAAGGTAGCCTAGGTCCCAGTCGATATCTATATCTTATCTGTATGTGTAGCCAAGGTCCCAGTCTATATGTGTGTATATATAGTGTCTTTAGGTGTATACTCAGGACTGTGTAGACAAGGGTAGCCTAGGGTCCCAGTCGATATCTATATCTGTATCTGTAGTGAGCCAAGGTCCCAGTCTATATGTGTATATATTAGTGTCTTAGTGTATACTCAGGACTGTGTAGACAAAGGTAGCCTAGGTCCCAGTCGATATCTATATCTGTATCTGTATGTGTAGCCAAGGTCCCAGTCTATATGTGTATATATTAGTGTCTTTAGGTGTATACTCAGGACTGTGTAGACAAAGGTAGCCTAGGGTCCCAGTCGATATCTGTATCTGTATGTGTAGCCAAGGGTCTCAGTCTATATGTGTGTCTGTATTAGTGTCTATGTATGTACACTCAGGACTAAGGACGATTATCACTATCTATGTGTGTATACCCAGAGCTATGTAGACAAAGGCAACCAAGAGTCCCAGCCTGTATCTATATATATGTATGTCTGTGTCTTTATCGCTATCTATATGTGCACACTCAGGACTATTATCACTGTCCATGTATGTATACGCAGGGTCCCAGTCTGTATCTATATCTGTACTATATGTGTGACTATATTAGTGTCTGTATGTGTACCCTCAGGACTGTGTAGACAAAGGCAGCCAAGGCTTCCAGTCATATTATAATCTGTATATCAATATCTATATCATTGTCTATATGTGTACCCTCAGACTAGTAAACAAATATAGCCAAGGCTCCAATCTTTGTCTATATATCAATATCATATAAGTGTCTATATGTGTACCCTCAGGACTATGTAGACAAATGTAGCCAGGGCGTCCAATCTGTGTCTATATATCAATATCTATATAAGTGTCTATATGTGTACCCTCAGGACTATGTAGACAAAGGCAGCCAGGGCTCCCAGTCAGAATCACGACTGCGTGACTACACAGACTCCATGCTGAAAGACATCCGACGTTCCCACAAAGAGCGAGAACAGCAGCTGAGTGAAGCTGCTCAACAGTTCCGCTCACGTCTACAGAAAACCGTCCATGACTATGAGAATGTGCTGGTCGCATACAGGTATTTGTCTGTTGTATGGTGTGCTGTGGGGTTGACAGTTATTTACCTGAGGTGTTATTTGGGGCTGACAGGTATTTACTTGTGGTGTGGTTAGGGGTTGACAGGTCTGTTGTGTGGTTAGGGGTTGACAGGTCTGTGTCTGTTGTGTGCTGTGGGTTTGACAAGTATTTATGTGAGATGTATTATGGGGGGTTGACAGGTCTGTATCTTTCATGTAATGTGGGGTTGACAGGTCTGTGACAATTGGTGTGGTGTGGGGCTGGGTATTTATGTGAGGTGTAATATGGGGTTGACAGGTCTGTGACAGTGGTTTGGTATGGGGTTGGATATTATGTGAGGTGTGATATGGGGTTGACAGGTCTGTACGGTGGTGTATTGGGGGATTGGGTATTTACGTGAGGTATGGTACGGAGTTGACAGTCTGTGACAGTGGTGTTGTGTGGGGTTGGGTATTTATGTGAGGTATAGTATGGGATTGACAGGTCTGTGACAGTGATGTGATGTGGGGTTGGGTATTTACGTGCGGTTTAGTATGGGGTTTACATGTCAGTGATAGTGGTGTGGTGTGGGGTTGAAGTCTGTGTGCGTGTGTGTGTGTTCTATGTGTTGTGTCTATGTGGGTGTGGTATGGGTGTGTGCGCCACATACGCTGGTGGATGGGTGAGTGTAGGTGTGAACATGGGTGTGTTTGATGGTATATATGTGTTTGATGATTATAATGATGATGACGATGATGCGTGTGTGTATCTGTGTGTGTGTGTGTATCTGTGTGTGTGTGGTGTATGTGTGTGTCTGTCTGTCTGTCTGTGTGTCTGTCTGTCTGTGTGTGTCTGTGTCTGTGTTCAGAAACCTACGACAGACGTGTGAGGCACGTGGCTTTGCCCAGGAGGACCTGGGTCCCGACGAGTACGAGTTGAAGATGAGCGACACGGATCTGCAGTCATCTCACCTCAGACAGCTGGACCGGGTCAAGGGCGAGTTAGGACGTGCCAAGAACGAGCTGGACACCCTCAAGATGAGGGTGAGTGGGGTGGTGGTGGTAGTGGTGGTCTGCTGAATGAAAATATTGGAGAGATAGGTTCATTTCCTAGGAAAATATTGGAGAGAGAGGTTCATTTCCCAGGAAAGTGTTGGAGAGGTAGGTTCATTTCCCAGGAAAGTACTGGAGAGGTAGGTTCATTTCCCAGAAAAGTGTTAGAGAGATGGGTTCATTTCCTAGGAAAGTATTGGAAAGATAAGTTCATTCCCATTAAAGTGTTGGAGAGACAGGTTCATTTCTCAGGAAAGTATTGGAGAGATAGGTTCATTTCCCTGGAAAGTGTTGGAGAGAGAGGTTCATTCGCAAGATGAATACTGCTCCATCTTGAAGTATGCACTTTTCATTGTTTGTTTCTGTGTTGTTGGGTAAGGTTAATATTGCCCCATCTTGAAGTATGCACTTTTCATTGTTTATTTCTGTGTTGTTGGGTAAGGTTAATATTGCCCCATCTTGAAGTATGCACTTTTCATTGTTTATTTCTGTGTTGTTGGGTAAGGTTAATATTGCCCCATCTTGAAGTATGCACTTTTCATTGTTTGTTTCTGTGTTGTTGGGTAAGGTTGATATTGCCCCCATCTTGAAGTATGCACTTTTCATTGTTTATTTCTGTGTTGTTGGGTAAGGTTGATATTGCCCCCATCTTGAAGTATGCACTTTTCATTGTTTATTTCTGTGTTGTTGGGTAAGGTTGATATTGTCCCATCCTGAAGTATGCACTTTTCATTGTTTATTTCTGTGTTGGGTAAGGTTGATATTGCCCCATCTTGAAGTATGCACTTTTCATTGTTTATTTCTGTGTTGTTGGGTAAGGTTGATATTGCCCCATCTTGAAGTACACACTTTTCATTGTTTATTTCTGTGTTGTTGGGTAAGGTTGATATTGCCCCCATCTTGAAGTATGCACTTTTCATTGTTTATTTCTGTGTTGTTGGGTAAGGTTAATATTGCCCCATCTTGAAGTACACACTTTTCATTGTTTGTTTCTGTGTTGTTGGGTAAGGTTAATATTGCCCCATCTTGAAGTACACACTTTTCATTGTTTGTTTCTGTGTTGTTGGGTAAGGTTAATATTGCCCCATCTTGAAGTATGCACTTTTCGTTGTTTGTTTCTGTGTTGTTGGGTAAGGTTAATATTGCCCCATCTTGAAGTATGCACTTTTCATTGTTTATTTCTGTGTTGTTGGGTAAAGTTGATATTGCCCCATCTTGAAGTATGCACTTTTCATTGTTTGTTTCTGTGTTGTTGGGTAAGGTTGATATTGCCCCATCTTGAAGTATGCACTTTTCATTGTTTGTTTCTGTGTTGTTGGGTAAGGTTGATATTGCCCCATCTTGAAGTATGCACTTTTCATTGTTTGTTTCTGTGTTGTTGGGTAAGGTTGATATTGCCCCATCTTGAAGTATGCACTTTTCATTGTTTGTTTCTGTGTTGTTGGGTAAGGTTAATATTGCCCCATCTTGAAGTATGCACTTTTCATTGTTTGTTTCTGTGTTGTTGGGTAAGGTTAATATTGCCCCATCTTGAAGTATGCACTTTTCATTGTTTGTTTCTGTGTTGTTGGGTAAGGTTATATATGCCCCATCTTGAAGTATGCACTTTTCATTGTTTGTTTCTGTGTTGTTGGGTAAGGTTAATATTGTCCCATCTTGAAGTATGCACTTTTCATTGTTTGTTTCTGTGTTGTTGGGTAAGGTTAATATTGCCCCATCTTGAAGTATGCACTTTTCATTGTTTGTTTCTGTGTTGTTGGGTAAGGTTAATATTGCCCCATCTTGAAGTATGCACTTTTCATTGTTTGTTTCTGTGTTGTTGGGTAAGGTTAATATTGCCCCATCTTGAAGTATGCACTTTTCATTGTTTATTTTATGTAGGTGGGTAAGGTTTTGTTCTAAGCAGGTTTGTAATTGTTTATTGGTTTATTTCTGTGTTGATTTTTTTTACAAGGTTTCTGTTTTAAGCAGATTTTAATTTAATTGTTTAGTTCTGTGTTGATTGCAAAGTTTCTGTTTTAAGTAGATTTGTAATTGTTTAGTTCTGTGTTGATTGCAAAGTTTCTGTTTTAAGTAGATTTGTAATTGTTTAGTTCTGTGTTGATTGCAAATTTTCTGTTTTAAGTAGATTTGTAATTGTTTAGTTCTGCGTTGATTGCAAATTTTCTGTTTTAAGTAGATTTGTAATTGTTTAGTTCTGTGTTGATTGCACATTTTCTGTTTTAAGTAGATTTGTAATTGTTTAGTTCTGTGTTGATTGCAAAGTTTCTGTTTTAAGTAGATTTGTAATTGTTTAGTTCTGTGTTGATTGCAAAGTTTCTGTTTTAAGTAGATTTGTAATTGTTTAGTTCTGTGTTGATTGCAAAGTTTCTGTTTTAAGTAGATTTGTAATTGTTTAGTTCTGTGTTGATTGCACATTTTCTGTTTTAAGTAGATTTGTAATTGTTTAGTTCTGTGTTGATTGCACATTTTCTGTTTTAAGTAGATTTGTAATTATTTAGTTCTGTGTTGATTGCAAAGTTTCTGTTTTAAGTAGATTTGTAATTGTTTAGTTCTGTGTTGATTGCAAAGTTTCTGTTTTAAGTAGATTTGTAATTGTTTAGTTCTGCGTTGATTGCAAATTTTCTGTTTTAAGTAGATTTGTAATTGTTTAGTTCTGTGTTGATTGCACATTTTCTGTTTTAAGTAGATTTGTAATTGTTTAGTTCTGTGTTGATTGCACATTTTCTGTTTTAAGTAGATTTGTAATTGTTTAGTTCTGTGTTGATTGTAAAGTTTCTGTTTTAAGTAGATTTGTAATTGTTTAGTTCTGTGTTGATTGCACATTTTCTGTTTTAAGTAGATTTGTAATTGTTTAGTTCTGTGTTGATTGTAAAGTTTGTGTTGACTGCAAAGTTTCTGTTTTAAGCAGATTCATAATGGTTTATTTCTGTGTTGATTGCAAATTTTCTGTTTTAAGCAGATTTTAATTGTTTATTTCTATGTTGATTGGAAAGATTGTGTTTTAAGCAGATTTTGATTGTTCATTTTTGTGTTGATTGCAAAGTTTCTGTTTTAAGCAGATTTTTAATTGTGTATTTCTGTGTTGATTGCAAGGTTTCTGTTTTAAGCAGATTTGTATGTACTTTATATCCCCATGGGTGAAAGTAGTTCCGGAG
>CM060313.1:39858715-39861215 GCA_030674185.1 Monoplex corrugatus
AGACAGTACCGTAAGCTGAATAACTAGACAGCACCTGAAGTTGAATAATTAGACAGTACCTTAAAAGTTGAATAATTAGTATTCTAAGTTGACTGATTAGATAGTACCTCAAGTTGAACAATTAGACAGCACCTTAAAAACTGAATAATTAGACAGTAGGCCTACCTGCAATTGAACAATTAGAAAGTACCTTACGTTGAATAATTAGACAGTACTTTGAAAGTTGAATAATTAGACAGTAGCTTAAAAGTTGAATAATTAGACAGTAGCTTAAAAGTTGAATAATTAGACAATACCTGAAGTTGAATAATTAGTCATCCACACAGTGATAAATACATGCTGAACTGTACAATCATAAAACATCTCGCCACATGCGCGCGTGCACACATACACACACACACAAGTAAGTAAAACACAACACACACACACACACACACACACACACACACACAAGTAAGTAGACACACACACACATACACACATCATTCTCATCATAAACGATTTATTGTCAGATTAACATAAAAGGTGTGCTGCCATGTAAAAAATACATGATTCACTGTAGAAAATATGAAAGAAACAAGACACATGTCAAAAATACATTATTCACTGTAGAAAAGATTAAAAACAAACACATGTCAAAAATGTAGCATTCAGTGTAGGAAAGATTAAAAACAAACATGTCAAAAATGTAGCATTCACTGTAGAAAAGATTAAAAACAAACACATGTAAAAAATGTAGCATTCAGTGTAGAAAAGATTAAAAACAAACACATGTCAAAAATGTAGCATTCAGTGTAGGAAAGATTAAAAACAAACATGTCAAAAATGTAGCATTCAGTGTAGGAAAGATTAAAAACAAACATGTCAAAAATGTAGCATTCAGTGTAGGAAAGATTAAAAACAAACATGTCAAAAATGTAGCATTCACTGTAGAAAAGATTAAAAACAAACACATGTCAAAAATGTAGCATTCACTGTAGGAAAGATTAAAAACAAACATGTCAAAAATGTAGCATTCAGTGTAGGAAAGATTAAAAACAAACGCATGTCAAAAATGTAGCATTCAGTGTAGGAAAGATTAAAAACAGACACATGTCAAAAATATAACATTCAGTTTAGAAAAGATTAAAAACAAACAAATGTCAAAAATATAACATTCAGTTTAGAAAAGATTAAAAACAAACACACCATGGAACAAGGAATGAAATACAAGAAACACATGTACACTTGTTAGAATGCAAGGATAGAAGAATCAGACATTGCAAAATGATTAAAAGTCTGAACACGCACACACACACACACACACACAAACACACACACACACACACATTCACATGCATACACATACACATGCATATACACACTCTCCGTTTATATTTCTAAAAACAATAGTCACTATCACAGTATATTTGTTATCACAGTTAAAACATCAGTTGTATGTTCCCATTAATTGAAAAATAAAACGATATAAGCAAGAACATCATGCATACACACACACACACACGCACGCACGCACGCACGCACGCACACACACACACACACACCGTCTAATATCACTTATAGTGAAAAGACGTTAAATTAAAGAACGAACACACACACACACACACACACACACACACACACACACACACACACACACACACACCTATCAGCTGGTGTCAGATGTCTACACATTACCTCAAAGTTCACATGTGAAGGACGAGATATCAACACAGGTCACTCCTTCCACTGAGGAAACTGACCATGGCAACAATCACAAATAACATGGAAACATATCGCTGGGCATTTATTAGATTGATGCAGAGATATACCATGATTTTACTTAAGTCATCATCTACTATTGATGTGAATATTTGATCAATGATGGCCTACCTCGTACCTGCAGTTTGTACGGTTCTGCTGAATACTTTCTTCTTCAAGTCTGGCAGAATGAAGTTCCAGTCAACTAATTCCATCCCCTATGCAGTCACTGGAGAGCGGGGAAAGGGAGGGAGACTGATGGACAGAGTAACAGACAGAATCCTCCATCTCTGTGGGGTACAGCAAAAAACAGTTCAGACATACTGAGGTTGGTCCAGTCTGTGATATTTACCACCCAGTTCTGCCTATGTCTGTGGGGTACAGCAACAAACAGTTCAGACATACTGAGGTTGGTCCAGTCTGTGATATTTACCACCCAGCTCTTCCTCTGTCTTTGGGGTACAGCAACAAACAGTTCAGGCATACTGAGGTTGGTCCAGTCTGTGATATTTACCACCCAGCTCTTCCTCTGTCTGTGAGGTACAGCAACAAACAGTTCAGACATACTGAGGTTGGTCCAGTCTGTGATATTTACCACCCAGCTCTTCCTCTGTCTTTGGGGTACAGCAACAAACAGTTCAGGCATACTGAGGTTGGTCCAGTCTGTGATATTTACCACCCAGCTTTTCCTCTGTCTGTGGGGTACAGCAAGCTGGTCCAGTCTGTCATATTTACCACCCAGCTCTTCCTCTGTCCACCT
>CM060313.1:39863715-39868715 GCA_030674185.1 Monoplex corrugatus
ACACATACAGGTGAATTGACATGCAAGGCAGAAAATAATAGGAGGAGATGACAGAAAGCAAAGGAATACGGCAGAAACAAAGAGAGTGACAGAAAAGAGGAAACTTCTAGCAACAGAATTTCCAGGTGGGGATACTATTCACATCCTACAGCGCATTCAAAACAATGCTGCACGCCTTGTACTCAAAAAGAAAAAAGCTGACCACATATCTCCTCTCCTGGCACAACTTCACTGGCTCCCTGTATCAAAGCGCATACAGTACAAACTAGACACCATGTGCTACAAAAGCCTCAATAACGCAGCCCCCGATTACCTGTCAAGCCTACTTGAGATCTATGTTCCCTCACGTACCCTCCGCTCTGCCTCTGATCCTCTGACTCTTCGCTTTCCACGCACTAAGCTCAATACCTATGGTCCACGAGCCTTCTCTGTTTCTGGTCCACTCTCCTGGAACAAACTTCCTCTCTCAGTCCGTCAGCAACCTACTTTTGTCTCCTTCAAGTCCGCTCTCAAAACTCACCTTTTCTCTCCTGCATAAAATCCTAACCTCACTCAACCCTCCCCTCTGCAGCCTGTCTCCGCTCGGAGGGAATCACATGGTTATAATATATAATTGTATGCTATGCTCTCTATAATTTTCCATTGCTTTTATTCTTGCTTTTATTGCTTTTATTCTTTCTCCCCATTTATAGCCATGCGTGTGTGTGGGTGTGTGTGTGTGTGTGTGTGTGTGTGTGTGTGTGTGTGTGTGTGTCTGTATGTGTGCGTGCGTGTGTGTGCGAGCGTGCGTGCCTGCGTGTGTGTCTGCTTCAGCGCTTAGATTTGATTTTATCAAGATTTTGCGCTATATAAATATTGTAATTATTTATTATTATTATTATACTGAAAGAACCCCCAGCATCCCCACGAGGGAAACGCACACACATATACACACATAAAGTATACACATGCATACGTACACACTCACATATGTACAGAGACATACACACTATATATATATATATATATATATTATATGTATGTTGTGTGTGTGTGTGTGTGTGTGTGTGTGTGTGTTTTGTGTGTTGTGTGTGTGTGTGTGTGTGTGTGTGTGTGTGTGTGTGTGTGTGTGTGTGTGTGTGTTGTACACAAGCACAGACAAATACACAGGGGACAGACTGTGTGAGGAGAAGCCAGAAGAAACGAACTGAGAGAAAGAGGGGATGGAGAAGGGTGGGGGAGGTGTATAGAAAGAGAAAGAGAAAGAGAAAGAGAGAGATGGAGACGCAAGATAAGATATTCTGACGTCCCAAATGGTCCCGAAGTGACACAGCCCAGAACAAACATAGATGTCCTCGGACTGTTAAAAAAAAAAAAAAAAAAAAAAAAAAAAAAGGACAGATAACCTCGATGTTACATGAAGACGACACACAAGAAAAAAAAATCCTGTGATAAATGAATCACAAGACATTCAAGGTTACCAGGACATTTAACTGTTTAACTCTTGTGATAAAGAGAGTAAAAACCAGGACGTCTGTGTGAGTGTGCGTGTGTGTGTGTTATTGTGTGTGTGTGTGTGTGTGTGTGTGTGTGTGTGTGTGTGTGTGTGTGTGTGTGTGTGTTTGTGTGTGTGATACAAAGCAATCAAAGTTATACAAAGCAATCAACTTACTGAAAAAGACTTGTCCAGAGCTCTCTCCCTCTCCGTGTGTGTGTGTGTGTGTGTGTGTGTGTGTGTGTGTGTGTGTGTGTGTGTGTTGTGTGTGTTGTGTGTGTGTGTTGTGTGTATGTGTGTGATGTGTGTGATTGTGTGTGTGTGTGTGTGTGTGTGTGTGTGTGTGTGTGTGTTGTGTGTGTGTGTGTGTTTGTGTGTTTGTGTGTGTGTGTGTGTTATACAAAGCAATCAACTTACTGAAAGACTTGTCCAGAGCTCTCTCCCTCTCCGTGTGTGTGATTGTGTGTGTGTGTGTGTGTGTGTGTGTGTGTGTGTGTGTGTGTGTGTGTGTGTGTGTGTGTGTGTGTGTGTGTATGTTATACAAAGCAATCAACTCACTGAAAGACCTGTCCAGAGTTCTCTCCCTCTCCGTGTGTGTGATTGTGTGTGTGTGTGTGTGTGTGTGTGTGTGTGTGTGTGTGTGTGTGTGTGTGTGTGTGTGTGTGTGTGTGTGTGTGTGTGTGTGTGTGTGTGTGTGTGTGTCTGTGTTATACAAAGCAATCAACTCACTGAAAGACCTGTCCAGAGCTCTCTCCCTCTCCGTGTTTCGTCGGTGTATCCTGTCCAGGTCTCCATCGCTATGTGATGTGTACATGCGGTCACGTTTCTTCAGCTATAACACACACACACACACACACACACACACACACACGCACGCACGCACACACACACACACACACATACATACATACATACTCACACACACACACACACACACTCACTCACTCACTCACTCAATCACACACACACACACACACACATATCACACAGACATACACACATACACACACTCACTCTCATACACACACACACACACACACACACACACACACACACACACACACACACCACACACCACACACACACACACACACACACACACACAGAGGGAGTTAAAAACGTAACAGCCGATTTGAATCAAACCAGTCTACAACACAGTAAATCAACAAGAACACACAAATGAGGAATGTTCAGTATGCATCAACACACAATCAACACACACAAGGTTTAGTACACACCAACACATAATCAACAACAGATGCAAATTGTGCATGAACACACAATCAACACACACAAGGTTTAGTACACACCAACACATAATCAACAACAGATGCAAAATGTGCATCAACACACAATCAACACACACAAGGTTTAGTACACACCAACACATAATCAACAACAGATGCAAAATGTGCATCAACACACAATCAACACACACAAGGTTTAGTACACACCAACACATAATCAACAACAGATGCAAAATGTACATCAACACACAATCAACACACAGAAGGTTTAGTACACACCAACACAAATCAACAACAATGCAAAATTGTACACAACACACAATCAACACAACAAGGTTTAGTACACACCAACACATAATCAACAACAGATGCAAAATGTACATCAACACACAATCAACACACACAAGGTTTAGTACACACCAACGCATAATCAACAACAGATGCAAAATGTACATCAACACACAATCAACACACACAAGGTTTAGTACACACCAACACATAATCAACAACAGATGCAAAATGTACATCAACACACAATCAACACACATGCAAAAGTTCAGTACACACAACACACAATCAACACACAGATGAAAATGTCATACACATCAACACACAATCAACACATAAAAGTTTAGTACACACCAAACACAATCAACACACAGATGCAAAATGTTCATACATCAACACACAATCAACACACAGATTTAGTATCACACACAACACATAATCAACAACAGATGCAAATTGTACATCAACACACAATCAACACAGACAAGGTTAGTACACACCAACACATAATCAACAACAGATGCAAAATGTACATCAACACACAATCAACACACACAAGGTTTAGTACACACCAACACATAATCAACAACAGATGCAAATTGTGCATCAACACACAATCAACACACACAAGGTTTAGTACACACCAACACATAATCAATAACAGATGCAAAATGTGCATCAACACACAATCAACACACACAAGGTTTAGTACACACCAAAATCAACACACACAAGGTTTAGTACACACCAACACATAATCAACAACAGATGCAAAATGTACATCAACACACAATCAACACACAGAAGGTTTAGTACACACCAACACATAATCAATAACAGATGCAAAATGTAGCATCAACACACAATCAACACACACAAGGTTTAGTACACACCAAAATCAACACACACAAGGTTTAGTACACACCAACACATAATCAACAACAGTTGCAAAATGTACATCAACACACAATACCCAATCCACAAGATTAAAATAGTTCAGTACATCAACACACAATCAACCACACATGCAAAATGTTCAGTACACATCAACACACAATCAACACACAGATGCAAAATGTTCAGTACACATCAACACACAATCAACACAAATGTAAAATGTTCAGTACACATCAACACACAATCAACACACAATGAAAATGTTCAGTACACATCAACACACAATCAACACACAGATGCAAAATGTTCAGTACACATCAACACACAATCAACACACACATGCAAAATGTTCAGTACACATCAACACACAATCAACACAGAGATGAGGAATGTTCAGTATGCTTCAACAACGCAATGAAAACCGTCACTCGATTAATCAACAACCAGCCAATCACCTGCTGACTGACTGACTGTGACTGACGGCGGGGACTGACTGGCAACAACTAACAAATCTAATAGCTAATCCACCAGAAATATTAAACCAGCAAACCAACCAACCAAATAGCCAGTCATTTAGCCATCAATAAACCATCAATCTACCAACCAACTCCTCACAGCCAAACCAACAACCAATGACCAAACCATCTACAGACAAATCAACCAACTAATTAACCAACCCACCAACAGAAACCAACCCAACCAATTAACCAACCACGCAAACAACCAACAATTAATCAACCCACCAACAGACAATACAACCAATTGACCAACCCACAACAGACAAAAGTAACCAACCACAACAAACCAACCCACAACAGACAAAAGTAACCAACCCACAACCAAACCAACCCACAACAGACAAAAGTATACCAACCCACAACAAGACAAAAGTAACCAACCCACAAAGACAAAGTAACCAACCACAACAGCCCAAATTAACCAACCCACAACAACCAACCACAACAGACAACAATAACCAACCCACAACAAACAAAAGTAACCAACACCAACAACCAGACAAACAGTAACCAACCCACAACAGACAAAAGTAATACCAACCCACAACAACAAAAAAATCAACCCACCAACAAACC
>CM060313.1:39878715-39883715 GCA_030674185.1 Monoplex corrugatus
CATGGTCTTCTTGCCTGTGTCATCATAATAATGACAAACATGCCATAGTACAACATGGTCTTCTTGCCTGTGTCATCATAATAATGACAAGCATGTCATAGTACAACATGGTCTTCTTGCCTGTGTCATCATAATAATGACAAACATGTCATAGTACAACATGGCCTTCTTGCCTGTGTCATCATAATAATGACAATCATGTCATAGTACAACATGGTCTTCTTGCCTGTGTCATCATAATAATGACAATCATGTCATAGTACAACATGGTCTTCTTGCCTGTGTCATCATAATAATGACAATCATGTCATAGTACAACATGGTCTTCTTGCCTGTGTCATCATAATAATGACAATCATGTCATAGTACAACATGGTCTTCTTGCCTGTGTCATCATAATAATGACAATCATGTCATAGTACAACATGGTCTTCTTGCCTGTGTCATCATAATAATGACAATCATGTCATAGTACAACATGGTCTTCTTGCCTGTGGCACAATAACAACATGATAGTACAACATGGTCATTTGCTGACCATGATCAATCTGAGTACGTGTTCATTTCGATACTAACAATACTAATAATAACGGTAATGACGATAATGATATAGTAATGGTTTGATCTATAATACTAATAATAATATTGATGATAATACTAATGATACTATAATTATGTGCTTGTATGATTCTATCACTACTACTATCATTACTGCTACTACTATCACCACCACCACCACTATAACAACAATAACTATTACTACAACTACAACAACAACAGCAACAACTACAACTACTACTACCACTACTACTAATGCTACTGCTACGAATCCCCATCAGTCCTTTCAAAAACCATTGTGTGATTTTTCGGTTCTAACCGGCTCTTACCCAGAGTTGGGCGTGCTAAGGGCTCATTGGGAAAACTGCGACTACACAGTCAAGTCTCATCCACTTCATTGAGGGTGTTGTTCAAATCTTCTGACCAGCACCACAGATGTCTGTATCACTCTGGCCCGGTTGACACCAGAATGTATTATGATAGAAAGCATAAAGCAAAGCCCTGTCACGCAGTCTCAATCCAGATGGAACTCCATAGCATCATGATTATCGTCCTCATCGACATCATCATCATCGCATTGTAAAGAAAGTGTCCCAGCTTCTGTGGCCAATAAGGCGACGGAGAAAATGGGGTGGAAAAAACGATGAGCACAAAGGTAACCTCCCTGAGTGAGATAATCCTAAAATATACGAAACAGTATTAACACCCACCAGATCTGCCACAGGCTGAACACAGACACAGAACCACAAAAATCAATGGTACAAAACAGTATTAAAAACATAACATATCATTCCTGTGTGTTCTTATTCCTACTGTTACGTGTGCATAAAATTACTTTTGAAATACAAAGCAATGAATAGCTCTCTCCCCCTCTTTTTCTCTCTCTTTCAAATTCACGTAGACCCATACTCTCTCTCTCTCTCTCTCTCTCTCTCTCTCTCTCTCTCACGCACACACACACACACACACACACACACACACACACACACACACACACACACACACACTCTCTTAAATTTTGTGTAATACAGTGATATATGCTCTTAAGTTATAAAAACACAGACAACGTTCTATGGTTTAAGTGACACAAGACAACATACAACTCACTTTCAGGCCGTGGTACAGGGTCTGTTTTAGGCTGCAATCAGAATCACCAAAATGTCATTTGCTTTAATACAATCAGAATCACCACACTGTCATTTGCTTTGATACAAACAGAATCACCACACTGTTATTTGCTTTGATACGGTCAGAATCACCACACTGTCATTTGATTTGATAGTCAGAATCACCACACTGTCATTTGCTTTGATACGGTCAGAATCACCACACTGTCATTTGATTTGATACAAACAGAATCACCACACTGTCATTTGATTTGATACAAACAGAATCACCACACTGTCATTTGATTTGATACAAACAGAATCACCACACTGTCATTTGATTTGATACAAACAGAATCACCACACTGTCATTTGCTTTGATACAAACAGAATCACCACACTGTCATTTGATTTGATACAGTCAGAATCACCACACTGTCATTTGCTTTGATACAGTCAGAATCACCACAATGTCATTTGCTTTGATACAAACAGAATCACCACACTGTCATTTGCTTTGATACAAACAGAATCACCACACTGTCATTTGCATTGATATGATCAGAATCACCACACTGTCATTTGCTTTGATACAAACAGAATCACCACACTGTCATTTGCTTTGATACAAACAGAATCACCACACTGTCATTTGCATTGACAGAAACAGAATCACCACACTTGACATTTGCATTGATATGATCAGAATCACCACACTGTCATTTGCATTGATACAAACAGAATCACCACACTGTCATC
The DNA here is from genome assembly GCA_030674185.1 of Monoplex corrugatus. Classification (NCBI taxonomy): domain Eukaryota; kingdom Metazoa; phylum Mollusca; class Gastropoda; order Littorinimorpha; family Ranellidae; genus Monoplex; species Monoplex corrugatus. The sequence goes on from CM060313.1 coordinate 39,881,139, forward strand.
TGCTTTGATACAAACAGAATCACCACACTGTCATTTGCTTTGATACAAACAGAATCACCACACTGTCATTTGCATTGATACAAACAGAATCACCACACTGTCATTTGCATTGATACAAACAGAATCATCACACTGTCATCTGCTTTGATACAAACAGAATCACCACACTGTCATTTGCTTTGATACAAACAGAATCACCCCACTTGACATTTGCATTGATATGATCAGAATGACCACATTGTCATTTGTTTTGATACACACAGAATCACCACATTTGACATTTGCATTGATATGATCAGAATTACCACATTGCCATTTGTTTTGATACAAACAGAATCACCACATTTGACATTTGCATTGATATGATCAGAATTACCACATTGTCATTTGTTTTGATACAAACAGAATCACCACACTTGACATTTGCATTGATATGATCAGAATTACCACACTGTCATTTGTTTTGATACAAACAGAATCACCACACTGTCAATTTTTTATATACTGTCGTTTATGTTGATATAAACAGTAAATCGATTTATGGCTACGAAAGCCTGGACTCTCAAAAAAGCTCATTGCAGAAGAATTGAGGCAGCAGAGATGCGGTTTTATCAGAGACTACTACGTGTCAAATGGACAGATAAAAGAACTAATGAAAGTGTCCTGGAAGAACTTGATACCACCAGAAAACTACTAGCAGACATCACCAAGAGGACACTAAAACACATTGGCCATGTGTCACGTTGCAAGAACACAGACCTCATGGCAACCATTTTTCAAGGGAAAAAAAACAGAGGCAAAAAAGAAGAAAGGCAGACCTCCAATCTCATACATCGCGAACACAACCAACATCAGTGGCCTAAATATTCAAGAAATTATCCACAAAAGTCAAGACAGAACGGCTTGGAGGGAGGTGATGGTGTCAAAGAGTGCAGCGTCCAGCACCGAACCCCCTGACGCCGACAGATGAGAGACAGTAAATCACCAAACAGTCTTTTTTTTTTCCATACAAACAGAATCACCACACTGTCATTTCTCTCGACATAAACAGCAAAGCTGCACACACAGTACTAGTATGGTATGCCATGTCCACTTCTTGTTAGTACAATACTAAAGACAGCCAAAGAGGGAAACACACTCAGACAGAACGAGTGTGTGAATCAACGTGTGAATGACTGAGTCAAACCTACATATAGTTTTCATTAAAAAGCAAACGTGAATTTCACAGATACAAATCACAGATACTAGAACCAAACAAGCAAAAACAAAAACAAGGGATGACATCTTGAAAACCTGCAATCCACCCCCATCACCATCCCACCCCCTCCCCTCGACACACCAGCAAGATAGCAATCAAAGGGAGCTTACCCTTTTGTCTGCCTCTTTTCTCAGTCTCTCCGCCTCTCGTCTCTGTCTCTCAGCCTCCATCCGTCTGGCCTCTGCTTCCCTCCGTAACTCCTCCAGCCGGCGTCTGGCCTGTACACCACACACACACACACACACACACACACACACACACACACACACACACACACATACACATACACACACACACACACACACACACACACACACACACACACGCACACACACAATATATATATACATATATAAATGTATAATATACACACTCACACACACACATACACACACACAGATATACACATACAACACACTCACACACACACACACACACACACACACACACACACACACACACATATATATCATCATCATCATCATTCTCCTGCCCGTGATGGGCGTAGAGGAGAGATGAGAGACACTCTTGAAGCCAGCCGTCGCCAACCGGTCCTGTCCTCCGCCTGTCGCACCAGCGTGGGGCCATCCAACCTGGTCCATTCTTTGATGTTGTCCATCCAGCATTTGGCTTGTCGTCCCCTTCGTCTGCCGCCTCCCAGTGTACCCTGGAGGACCGTTTTGGGCAGTGAGTTGTGGCGTGTGACATGCCCGAACCACGACAGCTTCCTGTTCTTGACTGTTGCCAGGAGGGGTTCTTGTGGGCCTGCGAGTGTTGTTATTTGGCTCCACACAAAGTCGTTTGTCTTCCGATCTTGCCAAGAGATCCCGAGCAAGCGCCTGAAGCATTTAGTTTCAAACGTCTGGATTCTCTTGGTGGTCTCTGCTGTCATGGTCCAGCTCTCGCATCCATACAGCAGGATGGGGAGCACCAGGGACTTGTACAGCTTCATCTTCGATGGAAAGCCGATCTCTCTGCTCTTCCAGATCTTGTTTAGCTTTACCATCGCTGCTGTTGCGATCGCTAGTCTGGTCTTGATTTCTGTTGTAGAGCGACCGTCTTTGGTGAGAGTGGCGCCAAGGTATATACATACACATCACACACACACATCACATACACACACATCACACACATCACATACACACACATCACACACACACATATATACACATATACACATCACACGCACACACACATAAACACACATATCACACACATACACTCACACACATCGCCACACACATACACACTCACACACACACACACACATCACACGCACACACACACATCACACATACACACACACACACACACACACA
>CM060313.1:39888715-39898715 GCA_030674185.1 Monoplex corrugatus
CTCACGTGCATGCGGTATATATTGACAACGTACAGAAACCAAAGACAAAATAAATCAAAGTTTAAACGAACCAAAGATGATATAAACACAAGATTAAATAAACACGAGGTAAAATAAACATAAGACAAAAGATAAAGTGAACACATAGTGAAATAAATACAAGTCCAAATAAACGAAAGGTAATACAGAGATCAAATAAATACATTGTAAAATAAACCAAAGGTAAAATAAACACAAAATAAAATAGACAAAAGGGAAAATAAAATAATAGTGAAACAGAGACAAGGTGAAATAAACTTAATAAAGACAAGGTAAAACAAACAGAATGTAAAATAAGCATAAGTTTAAAAAAGTAAAGTAAACCAAAGGTGAAAAAATACACAATGTACGATAAACACAAGCTGAAATAAACAAACGAAAAATAAAGTCAAAATGAGAAAAACACAAAGTGAAATAAACAAACGATAAAATAAACACAAGGTAAATTATCAGAGTGGGGATCTGTGACTTACCCAACACCTCCACCCTGGCCCGTTACGATGATTGGGCGGTTGTCACTGTGCGGCATGCTGATTGGCTGAACGATAGAGCCCCCTCCTCCTCCACCTGTGCCTGGGGACAGACATCAACCAATAAGATCACTGTTACAAGACATCAACCAATCAGATCATTGTTACATCTCTCCCATTGGATGCATTTACATATTTACACCCCAGAACTACCACACACACACACACACACACATATGTCAATTATGTTAGAGAGAGATACGACTTGTTTATAGTGACCACCGGCTTCTAAATTCCATCTTAGACTTAAAGGCTCTGACTTTTCTCCTCAGTTTGACTAGAAAATCGAACTGAACGTCTAGTCCTTCGGAAGAGAAAAGAGTCGGACCCGTGTGCTTTCTGGCTGCGCATGCTAAAGATCCCACAGCAGTTGAAAATCGTGAAGAGCAGGGCATTGCCCGGCCGTCTTGGTATAAAACATTGAGAGATAGGCTGATTTCCCAGGTCCCACTCCTTGAAGACCAATTTGCCTTCTTGCCTTTCTGAAGTCTTGGTAAAAATGTGAATATGAATATGAATTTAAACAGAAGGACAGGGGATGGTCGCTGCTCTCATGATGCTGGCCCCGGGAAAAGTTGAGGGGTCTCTGTCACCTCGCTCCCCTACGACCTTAGGGTTATGGAACTATCTAGGTAGGGCCTGAGAACCTGGCCAGCTTAAGGCTTAAGGATTTTCTCCATCACATAGCACCTGTGAGGATAGTGCGTATGGAATTCATTCTGAGCACGGAGACGTCATCTTAAGAAATTGAAATTGAAAACTGAAATTCTAAATAGGTTGAGTCCAAGGGTTAACAGTGGACCAGTCCTGAACTTCCAGTCAAACCCACACAAACCGTTATATCACCGTTATTTCCTGCTTTACATAGTGAAACAACAACTACGAGTAAGTGAACCAAGGACTAGTGGCTTAAAACATGGCACTTTTCCATAGTTAGACGATGGCATTGTAGTTATAAAACACCTTGCTGTAAGACTTATATGGGTAACTTTAAGGTCTTGAAATGTTATTGTTCATACAAAACATGCGATTTTACAATAGTTTGACTATGGCATTTTTCACTGTAAAATATGATAGTTTACAGCAGGGTGTTTTATATTTCTGAATGCTTGAGCAACATAAAAGACAAGCAACATTTCTAGAACAGTTTATGAGGAAAGGGGAATTAGAGCACCTGGTCACAACAGGAAAGCTGGAGGGAAGAGAATACAAGGTAGACCCAAGGAGAAAATATGGGACTTGCAGGGTGGCTGAGGACAGAGAGGGTGGGAGATGTACTTGCAGCGACAGGGGATAGATTCGTGTGGAGGGTCATGCTCGCCAACGCCTAGCGGCAGGCCACATGATAATAATGATGATGAATTTTTGAGCGGTGAGCAGAAAGCTGACTTACCATAGGCCAGATCCCGGACACCAAAGAAGTTGTAGGCCTGGTCCACTGAGTTCCCTCCTGCTCCCGCGTAGGTACTGTGGGTAGAATCATCATCATCATCATCATCATCATCATTATCATCATCATCATCATCATCATCATTATCACCTTCACATCACCATCATCATCTTCTTCATCATTAAAATCGTCATGATCATCATCATGTAATTTGTATGATGCAATCTGATCAGAATGATGAATTACACTCATAAGTACTGAGTAGAACAGTCATCAGAATGATAGCCATCGATTAGACTCATGTGATATTAATTTCACAAGGAGGTGACGACTCATTTTGCTCTTCTGTAAAAGAAAAATAGAAACATGACTTCTCATAAACAATATAATCACAAAGGAAGAGGTCATATCGCACACGTTTGTGAAAGTTACAGATTTCAACAGAAAGATTTTTTTTTCTCTTAAACCTTTTAAAAGTTCTGTAAATATATGAACACGTACACGTCGATACTGATATGAGGTATACGTACAATATACTCATCAGAAACATATTTAATGCAGACTATGAGGAACAGATGCAAGCACTGGAGACAAATGTAATGTTCCTGAACATTAAAAAACAAACTATGAATATGTGAGCTAACCAAACATAACTCAAGAAAATTACATTTCTCCTCCTATCTCTTTTTTTTCTCTCTATTGTCTGTTGCATCGAAAAAGCATGTCCACAAACATCAATATTAAAGTATTTAGAAAGGAGAAATTTTCTTCATTTTCTATCGTCCTTCAGAAAACACTTGTCACGCAGCTCTAATACTAGCAGACACATGGCTGTCAGCAATGAATGAACACCAATTAACAGGAACAGTATTTTTTAGATTTTAAAAAAGAATTTCTCGTTATAACTATAAGCCATAATACTCTGCTTACTGAATTATTACTTGTTATTCACCCAGCAGCTGCTTTCTTCAGGTGCTGTATAAATGCACAAAAATAAAAGGTATCGCTCAGTGGATCATGCTTTTCCGAGAGACATGTATAAAGTGTGGTGTACACCAAGGCTCAGTCTTAGGACCTACTCTCTTTTCTATAGTCAACAACAACCTGCCACTTTGTTTATCTAACCCTTCAATTTTTGGCAGCATGTTTCCAGATGATGGAACAATTCATACAAAACAAAACGAAAAAAAAATCAATACTGACCATCAATTTATGTTTACAAGGAAGTCTCAATGAGATCTCAATGTAGTACACTGATTATATCATATTATCAAACCCTCAAAAACTATATATGTTGATATGTACAAGTCCAGCACGCTAACTTAGCCCTCTCTTTGTCTTTTGGAGGCAATGCCATTAAGCAAGAGTCTGAACATCGTCTCCTGGGCATTATTATTGATTATCACAGAATTATAAAGAAAATTCAAAGGTTATATATAATGGGATGACAAAAGCAGTGACATGTGTCAAGAAATGAGAAGAATCAAAGCAGACTACGCAGGCTACAGGCAAGGCTACGCAGGCTACAGACAAGAATATGCAAGCTGCAAGATAGGTTATACAGGCCACAGGCGAGAATACACAGGTTGTGCGTTACACCACATGGAACTTACATGTGACATTACATAAACCACAGGTTACACCACAAGGCTACATGTTACATTACACAAAGCACTGCGGCGGGTTACAACACACGGATTACAGGCCAGAGAAACACACAACAGTGTACAAAGCCAGCACACACATACACTGCCTATCTTAGATATGCAGCAAGGTTAATTAGATGATAACAATAACAGCGGCAACAACAACAACAGCAGCAACAACAACAACAACAACAACGACACACGCTTTCTTTTAAAAGAAAAGAAACAAATATTTGTTTCGTTTTGTTTTTGTTTCTTTTTCTTTTCTTCACCCCCCCCCCCCTCATTTTTGCTTAATTTTAAACAAGCAGGCCAGCAGAGAGAGAAAGAAGGAGTGAATGGGAATATGGGAGAGGTATAAGAAAAAAAGGAAATTTTCGTCATAGAGCAGATTCATTTAAGGAGAGAGAAAGGGGGGGGGGAGGAAGAGAGAGAGGGAGAAAGAGAGAGAGACAGACAGAGAGAGAGAGCAGAGAAGGAGACAAAAAGAAAAACACAATGAATAGATGATAAATATTACGTGTGTGTAGGCAAGTGATGTCTACATGTAGATGTGCATTACGCCAAGTCAACTCCAAAAGCACCCTGACTTAATTGCCTGTAACTTCAACTGATGAATCACAAATATATGAACTGAAACATGGCCAAATGGGATTAATTGTGTACTTTCACTTTCCTCATCTGGTGTGATATTGTACCGTTCATGAACTGAGTGTTTCCTCATGTGATAGAATTATGTTGGAGAACAAAACACAGCACAGTTTGACAAGTGAGATTGCTGTGAGCAAGTACCACAGGCTTTCAGCTCCAACAACAACCGCAATGGCGACAACCATGATGTCGGAAACAATTGAAATGACAGGAGTTGCTGTTATTGAAGTGTTATTCTAACCCACAACGGAGAACGGTTACAGGACCTCATGTTGCTCTAAACCACAATGAAGAACAATTACTGGCCCTGATGTGTCACTCTAACTTTATCATTATGTCACAATATGTATCAATCTACAACAGTACATGTATACCACAATGGAGAACACTGGCCCTGATGTGTTTCTCTAAACCACAATGGAGAACACTTACTGGCCCTGATGTGTCACTCTAACTTTATCATTATGTGTCAATCTACATGTACAACACAATGGAGAACACTTACTGGCCCTGATGTGTCACTCTAACTTTATCATTATGTGTCAATCTACATGTACAACACAATGGAGAACACTTACTGGCCCTGATGTGTCACTCTAACTTTATCATTATGTGTCAATCTACATGTACAACACAATGGAGAACACTGACTGGCCTGAAGTGTCACTCTAACTTTATCATTATGTGTCAATGTATATGTACACCACAATGGAGAACACTTACTGGCCCTGATGTGTCACTCTAACTTTATCATTATGTGTCAATCTACATGTACAACACAATGGAGAACACTGACTGGCCCTGATGTGTCACTCTAACTTTATCATTATGTGTCAATCTACATGTACACCACAATGGAGAACACTGACTGGCCCTGATGTGTCACTCTAACTTTATCATTATGTGTCAATGTATATGTACACCACAATGGAGAACACTGACTGGCCCTGATGTGTCACTCTAACTTTATCATTATGTGTCAATCTACATGTACAACACAATGGAGAACACTGACTGGCCCTGATGTGTCACTCTAACTTTATCATTATGTGTCAATCTACATGTACAACACAATGGAGAACACTGACTGGCCCTGATGTGTCACTCTAACTTTATCATTATGTGTCAATCTACATGTACACCACATGGAGAACACTGACTGGCCCTGATGTGTCACTCTAACTTTATCATTATGTGTCAATCTACATGTACACCACAATGGAGAACACTGACTGGCCCTGATGTGTCACTCTAAACCACAATGGAGAACAATTACTGGCCCTGATGTGTCACTCTAAACCATAATGGAGAACAATTACTGGCCCTGATGTGTCACTCTAAATCATAATGTAGAACACTTACTGGCCCTGATGTGTCACTCTAAACCATGATGGAGAACAATTACTGGCCCTGATGTGTCACTCTAAACCATAATGGAGAACAATTGCTGGCTCTGATGTTTCACTCTAAACCATAATGGAGAACAATTACTGGCCCTGATATGTCACTCTTAGTCTAAACCATAATTGTTGGAGAACAATTACTGGCCCTGATGTGTCACTCTAAACCATAATGGAGAACAATTACTGGCCCTGATGTTTCACTCTAAACCATGTTGGAGAACAATTACTGGCCCTGATATGTCACTCTAAACCATAATGGAGAACAATTACTTGCCCTGATGTGTCACTCTGACTTTACCATTATGTGTCAATCTACATGTACACCACAACGGAGAACACTTACTGGCCCTGATGTGTCACTCTAAACCATAATGGAGAACAATTACTGGTATTGATTTGTCACTCTAACCCACAAAGGAGAACAGTTACAGGTCCTGATGTGTCACTTTAACCCACAATGGAGAACAATTACTGGTCCTGATGTGTCACTTTCAACCACAAGGAGAACAATTATTGGTCCTGATGTGTCACTTTCAATCACAACACAAAACAATTACTGGTCCTGATGTGTCACTCTAGCCCACAATGGAGAACAATTACTGGTCCTGATGTGCCACTTCAAACCACAACACAAAACAATTACTGGTCCTGATGTTTCACTTTAAATCACAGTGGAGAACAATTACTGGTCCTGATGTGTCACTTTAAACCACAATGGAGAACAATTACTGGCCTGATGTGTCACTCTAAACCGTAATGGAGACGAGAGGTCAGGGCAGGAGATATAAAGGAAGTTTGTGCCTCACGTAAGTCAAAACAAGATAACCTGTTGTATCAGCGCGATCCTCATAAGCTCCCCTGGCGGCACATGATTTGAGACGGTTGAAAGCAGATTTCTGTTTGACTCCATGGCATTGGCATTGTTCGTATATCATGATAGATGTATGCTCGGAAACTGAATTGTTTAAGGTCTACACCAGACTCTGTGCTTTCGCAGTTTTATCGAAAGTGGGCTATTGAAAGAAGTTTATGTGTTTTCCATTTAGGCCTGGTGTCTATGCTAATGTGAATGGTTTAACCCTCTTAACTAAAGAAGTTTTTGTCGATTAGGCCAAATCAAGTGATATTTCATTGAATCAGCTTAAAATTGAAAAAAAAAAAATCATGTTTAGATTTTTTTATGAACCACAAGAAGTGATACTTTTCTAGAAAGTGTATAGACTTAATCAAAATCAAGACTGTAGATCTAGACAAATTATGTGTCACTTGGATAAAAAGTCACGTGATGCTATAGATCTACAGAGTAGTCATCTTGAACGCCCTGTACTGTTGCAAGATCTGAAGGCTGTGGTCTGGGAAGCTTCTAAAAAGTGTGTGTGTTACTTTCCATCGTCTTCAGGAGGATACACGCTGAACTACGGTCGAGGCACTGTTTCACCATGATCATCAAACTGAAATTCATCATTCACTGCCGTCACTTTCGTAGTTTCACCACTTTCATTAGTGCTATCGATATATAGATGTAACTAGGCTAATCCCGCGAACTTCGGATTTTTTACTGTCTGAAACTTCCCTTTTACGCGAAGAACCACTCACTGAATCTTTCGAGTTTGGCATTTTGATTGACACCAATGCCCCTCCTTTTCGTCTCCAAAACAGTAACAAAAGATCACAGAAAAACTCAACCTATGAAACATACCGCCATTTGCAATCGGAAGTAAAATACACTGGGAAGGGAAATAACTCTTCTTGACCTATTGACGATAGATTTCAAAGTAGGTTAAGGTTAGAGAGAGAGAGAGAGAAAGAGAGAGAGAGAGAGAGAGAGAGTGTGTGTGTGTGTGTGTGTGTGTGTGTGTGTGTGTGTGTGTGTGTGTGTGTGTGTGTGTGTGTGTGTGTGTGATGTGTGTGTGTGTGTGAAAAGGACCGTCCCTGTCAGGTGATTTATTCATTTTTCTTCCTTAGATATATTTTTGTGGACTAGTATCAATAGCGCTACCACGTTTCTAATTTCTCGGCACGATCTGTTGTTACGTTTGAGGAAGTATGTTTATGCTGCATTGATGCATTGGTAGGTGTAACTGACTACGGTTCTACTGCATGAAAGTATTGACATGGCAATTCTCCTGACCCCCACCCCCCACACCCCACCCCAGTCTTTTTTTTTATATAGAGTGCAGTGAACATTCTTTGACATGGATTGTCTGCACTAAACAAATGGAATCATTATCATCACGATCATACATCATCTGACTATTATCATTATTACTAGTAGTAGTAGTAGTAGTAGTAGTAGTGTGTTATTGTTATTATTATTAGTAGTAGTAGTAGTACTACTATTATTGTTGTTATTATTATTATAATTATTATTATCATTATCATTTCTATTGTTGTATTGTGTTATCATCATTATTGCTATTGTTGTTGTTGTGAATCTATTTTGTTGTTGTTGTTCTTGTTGTCAAGAATCTTGGCACTGGCCACCCATCAGCCTGGTCGTCATTTTGACCAAGCATGCCAGGATCGATTACTGGGCCTTGTGCCAGCTAAGAGGGAGGACATTCCATTTCTTACTGATGTATCATTGTAGTCTACAGAGTGAGAATATCAGCAAGTGATCCTGCTTAAAGTTGTCTGTACGTTTTACAGCGAGGGCCTAGTGTCTAGTGGCTTTTTTTTTTTAAATTAATGGGCATTCCTGTTTGTTGTTGCTGTTCCCAGGACAACGTGAATGTCATCCAACAGACAGATCGCTGAGCAAGGCAGGACAAGATAAGACAAGGCCTGACAAGTCAAGACAAAACTGGACAAACAACACAAGGCAGGGAAAGACAAGACAAGACAAGACAAGATAATTCAAAACAAGTCCAGGCAAGGCAAAGACAAGACAGGACTTGATAATCAGTTCAAGCTGTGACGCTTCTATCAAAACAAACCGTTCAGTGTCTTTAACGCGCAAAAGTCACAGAATCTACAAGCAGTAGGCATTTATGTCATATGTAAAGAAGAAATAACAATCACGAGGCCTACAGACTACTAGGCCTATGGATTACCTTTTACTGACCAGCTGACCGTTACAACAGACCTAGGCACTACCCTTTACTGACCAGTTGACCGTTAGAACAGACATAGGGACTACCCTTTACTGATCAGTTTACGATGACCACCATATGAAACATTTTGGCCGTTATGACACTAATACTAATGACTTTACTGTCAACCCCTAACAGACAATATTATGCACTAATTATGTCAGTGTGTACCAATAATTATGAGTTATAATATATAAGCACAAACTATTTAGTTATTTACATTTCTATGGCGTCTCTGAGACACACAATGCAGCTGATTTCAACTGTCTCTATGGAGTAATTAGACACGTCTGGTATTAACTTGATGTTATGATTAGTCTATAAACTGCAGCGTATATAAGAGTCAGTCAAAGCACATGCATGTACATCTTAGAAAATAAGACAACTATAAGGCGACTAGACTATATCTCTGGCACGCCAAGTGACAAAGGAAAAGGAAAACTGGATGCCAAGTTGTCAAACTGTGAAAGTGTCCGTCAGATGGCAGATGGGGGGGGGGGGGGCAGATGATCGTCTGACCCCAACATCATCAACTTACGAAGCGTGGTACTGAAGGCCAGCCGGCATGTCTGCCATCAGAGGGCGCCGTCCAACGTCCAAATTCAGACGTGGTGGGAAATCCCCTTCTGGGAGGGGTGGAGCATTGACAGTCCTGGGGCTTTTCTCCACCGCCTGCCCTCCTGTCTTGCCCACTCGCCGCGTGATTCGCCGCAATCTGGTGAGGGGAGGGGTGGAAGGGAGTGCCTCTTTTCGTGCCGGTTCAGAGAGCGGTATTTGATGCCTACGTCATAGCAAAGGGGGAAACTACCCTTGAATGTACCGCTCAAAGTGTCATGCGGTTGTCTTTTCTTACTTGCAGGTCGTTATTAATTTTGGTTTGAATTCCACTTCCTGTGTCGTCATCCTTGTCATGGTCTGTTGGGCTGAGGGTGTTCGGTTTTCAGTGCAGGATATGTAAGCTTTCCGATCTTCCTTTTTTCTTTTTTTTTTTTTTTTTTTTCACGTTGGTTTGCCCACACTGTGCAGGTTGTATGTTGCTGCACAGTCTGCATACTCCGTCCTCGGTAGGCGTGCATGCCGGGTGTTTTCATGTGTCCTCAAACAAGCCACATGACAATGACACGACTTACAGGATCTTTAACGTGTATACTTTATGTCCTGTATGCGTGTATACACGAAGGGGAGGCGGTTTAGGCATAAACAGGTCTGCACACATGCATACCTGGGAGATGAGATGGGAAAAATCTCC
>CM060313.1:39913715-39921215 GCA_030674185.1 Monoplex corrugatus
AGAGTAGATATAATGACGTCTACAAAGTAGATGCCATGACTTTAACAAAGTTAATACCGTGACGTTCACAAAGTAGACATCATGACGTTTACAAAGTAGATATCATGACGTTAACAAAGTAGACACCATGGTGTTAACAAAGTAAATATGACGTTAAATTAACCAAGTAGATATCGTGACGTTAACAAAGTGAATATGATGACGTTAACAAAGTAAATGTGACGTTTACAAAGTAGATATTATGACGTCTACAAAGTAGATATCATGACTTTATGAAAGTAGACGTCATGATGTTCACACTGTAGATATACCATGACGTTTACAAAGTAGACATCATGACGTTTACGAAGTACATATCATGAGGTTCACAAAATGAATAGCGTAGTACTGCATTCTACCCCCAATCTTTTCAGTGTCAGTTTTCTCAAGCTGGCATTGCCGTGCGCAAATGATTCCATACGCTTAAACAGCCCGATGCTAAGTGATAAGAGGACTCAAATAATCTTTGTCAATGTAAGCTTACTTTAAGTCCTATAGGCTGTTGGTAAGATTCCCAACAATGTTGTTGACAAGATACTGTCCTCACTAATGAAGATATGACCTTTGACACAGCAGACGTCTCCAACTTGAGGTCTTCTGTTTTATCAGCACTGATAAAGACAAGACAGACAAGACGGAACACACAAAAAGATTAACACAGGCAACAGTGAAAGCGATTTAGTAAGGCAGGGGAGACAACATCGCATTTTTAACTATGACTGTGTTCTGTTGTACGTGTTATCTCTCTTCCCGTTTTTCTGTTTCTTACAGTAAAGGTTTTGAACACTTTTTCTGTTCATTTTATGTTTTCATTTTCCATGTTTTTGTTTGTTGTCGCTAAAGTGTGCGTGTGTGTGGTTTATTTTGTACTTTTTGGTGTGTTCTGGTTCCTATTTGCTTCAACGCTGGCAGTCATTTTGATTTAGATGTTCATTAATGAACTGGTGCTCACCAGTTTCAGTTCAACACAGACGTTGTCATAGATCAGCCATGAAGCCATGGGTTCCAGATGGGTCCAGCTCATACATGTCACTCTGCTGTCTTACGGTATCTGAAGCTCTTCATTCTATACGGTGACTACAAAGATATGTTCTACACAAGACACCTTGATGATGCTGTATGTAAGGTGTGTGTGGGTGAAGAGTGTCAGTGTGTAGGTGAGGGGCAGATCCCTTGTCCACATGACGTCTCATAAAGTTCATTCACTTAGTTCAAAACTTTTACGCGAGCACACTCGAAAAAAAACAAAAAACAAACAACAAAACGAACAAATCCAAAACAAGTGTGACCGCCCGCGTTCCAGCAAACAGGAACAATAAAAACACTAAAAATCAGAATCAGAACGCGTATTAATATAACCAGATAAAACAGGCCCAATTTTCGGCCAGCTGGCCTTTTGTCAAGCGTAAACGTAAGATCACAAACGAACAAACAACAAGTGTAAAACAAAACACAACAAAACGAAAGAAACAAACAAGGTCGAAAATCAGTACTATAGTTGACACAATATACCAAAGTCACTCACCGACCAGCAAAGAAGTCGCCATCAAAAATTGCCAGGTGCTGTTACAGCTGTTACCAGCTGTTACAGGCAGGTACCGTTAATTGTTACTACAGCTGTTACCAGCTGTTACAGGCAGGTATCGTCAAGTTTACTACAACTGTTACCCGGTGTTACAGGCAGGTGTTGCCAGGTGCCACTATAGGCGTTGCCAGGTGTTACAGGCGGAATGTTACCAGGAGCTGCTACAGTTGTTACCAGCTGTTATTGGCAGGTGTTCTCAGGCGTTCAAGGCAGGTATTCATTCAGGTGGTTTAACGCAGGTGTTCCATGTATGTACAGACAGGTGTTGCAAGGTGTTAAAAGTGCAGTGTTCTCAGGTGTCACAAGGCACGTGTTTATCACAGTTTTACATGCAGGTATTGCAAGGGGTGTTACAGGCACGTGTTACAGGTATCAGAGGCAGGGTTCTCAGATGTCATAAACAGGTGTTGTCATGTGTTCAAGACAGGTATTCTCAGATGTCACAGGCAGGTGTTGTCAGGTGTTACAGAAGCTACAGGCGAATGTTGCTAACAGTTCCAGGCAGGTGTCGTCAGATGTCACAGGCAGATGTTGCCAGGTGTTCCAGGCAGAGTTCTCAGGTAAACTTGGACAGGTGTTGCCAGGTATTGGAGACTGGTGTAACCAGGTGTTACAGGCAGGTGGTGCAGGTGTTGTCAATATTGCAATCAGATTATCAGATGTTACAAGCGAGTGTTGCCAGGTGTTACATCAGGTATCCAGTAAGACCGCTGTTATCCAAGGTGAGGTCTGGGTGACGTCATCTGCAGTAACAGTAATACAAACACATTGTGCTTTGAAGGGAAACCACGTTATGTATCGTAAGAAGCATGACAGTAATTCAAATGCATTGTGTACTGAATACAAGCCACGTTATGTATCGTATAAAACATAACAGTAATACAATACATTGTGTATTGAACACATACACGTACAACCGTTGAAACATAACAGCAATACAAATACATTCTGTATTGGACACAAACCACGTTACGTACCGTATAAAACACAACAGTAATACAAATACATTGTGTACTGAACACAAACCACGTTACGTACCGTGTGAAACATAACAACAATACAAATACATTGTGTATTGAACACAAACTACAGTAGTACAATACATTGTGTACTCAACACAAACCACGTTACGTACCGTATAAAACATAACAATAATACAAAAACATTGTGTATTGAACACAAACTACAGTAGTACAATACATTGTGTACTGAGCACAAACCACGTTACGTACCGTTTGAAACATAACAGCAATACAAATACATTGTGTATTGAACACAAACCACGTTACGTACCGTTAAAACATAACAATAATACAAATACATTGTGTATTGAACACAAACTACAGTAGTACAATACATTGTGTATGTACCATGTAAAACATAACAGTAATTTAAATACATTGTGTATTGAACACAAACCTGGTCACAGTATGTGATATCATCGCCTGTAATAGTCCAGAAGCTTCATAAGTCAACAATTTCTACATCGCAGACAATGACTGCACAGCAATTCACATTTGTACATCCGGCGTGTGTTTTTAAACACTGGTAGTGTAACTGTACTTTGTAATAATAATTATTATTGTTGTTTATAGTTCTGTCGTGTAGAAGACGAATAAAGATGAGAGAAACCAAATCTATCAACAATTATCTGGAAAAACTTGTGATACTACCCGCGGAAAACCCTTCTCTCTGACAAGATCTTCAAAGGCGACGGAAGGAAGCCAGGGGGTGGGGGGGGGGGGAGGAGAGGAGAGTCTATCAACTACTGCACCAACACCAGAATGACTGAATGGTTAAGATAGGCAGTGGACAGGCCATCTTTTTGTGCAGTCGGATGACTGGAGACGAGCTGACATTACAGACTGACGCACGAATGGCCACAGACTGACGTCACAGACTACAGACTACACAAGACTACAGACTTACATCACGGCTCACAGACTGACGTCACAAACTACAAACTAACATCACAGATTGACGTCACAGACTACAGACTAACATCAGAGACTGACATCAAAGCTTGCAGACTGGCATCACAGACTACAGACTAACATCAAGACTACAGACTGACATCACACACTATGACTGACATCGCAGATTACAGACTAACATCCTAGACTGACATCACAGACTCATAAACTAACATCACACACTATAGACTACATCAGACTGCAGACTACATCACACACTAGAGACTGACATCACACACTATAGACTGACATCACAGACTATAGACTGACATCACAGACTGCAGATTGACATCACCGACTGACGTCACAGACTGCAGACTAATATCAAGGACTGATATCACAGACTACAGACCGACATTACAGACTACAGACTGACATCACAGGCTACGACTAGCATCACAGACTATAGACTGACATCACAGACTGCAGACTATATCAAGGACTGACATCACAGATACAGACTGACATCACAGACAATAGACTGACATCACAGACTACATTCTACATCACAGACTAAAGACTGACATCACAGACTGACATCACATACTACAGACTAACATCACAGACTACAGACTGACATCACATGCAGACTGACATCACGAATACAAACTGACATCACAGACTACAGAATGACATCATAGACTACAGACTAACATCATCACAGACTACAGACTAACATCACAGACTGAACAACACAAGCATACCATAACGCCAGACGCGCTGTGACTGACAGAGACATCAACGACACTACATGTACACAACGCTTATAGAAAAGGGTGAAAATGGACGAGACAGATCTGTATGAAGTGAGACCGAAAGTAAACATAAATGATTGATATCACTGGAATGCTATCGAACAGAACTGTAAAGAAATCGAGTTGAGCACAGAATACTATCAACAGCAGTGATTGATTTCACTGAAGGGCCGCATACAACAGTGAAAAATGGGCCCAATAGGCAGAACGGGAGGGACAGAGCCGTCAATAGAGTTAATGGTGCGACACACACCTAGAGACCTCTGCCAGACCTGACAAGATCTCCTATTTCACTCTGTAAAGGGAGACAGTTGATCATTACCATGACAATAGGACTGGAAGCGAAACGGATCTTCTCTCCGGTGTTGTAGTGTTTAGTGTGTGTGGTGTGTGTGTGTGTGTGTGTGTGTGGTGTGGGTGGTGGTGCAGTCGTTGCTGTGTGTGGTGTGTGTGATGTGTGTGTGTGTGTTAGTTGTGTGTTTGTGTGTGTGTGTAGTGTGTGTGTGTGTGTAGTGTGTGTGTGTGTGTGTGTGTGTGTGTGAGTAGTGTGTGTGGTGTGTGTGTGCGTGTGTCGTAGCGCGTTGTGTGAGTCTTTGGTGGTGTAGATGGTGGTGATGTGTAGTATAGATTCGTGTGTGTCTGTGATGTGGGGGGGATGTAGTCTTGGTGTGTGTGTGTGTTTATGTATGTTAGATAGTGTGTATGAGTGTAAAGGTGTAAGTAGAAGAGTGAGAGAGATAAAAGATAGAGATAGATAGATAGAATAGAGATGTAGTGGTAGGTAGTAAGTGGAGAGAGAGAAAGGTGTGTGTGTGTGTGTGTAGTGTGTGTGTGTGTGTGTGTGTGTGTGTGTGTGTGTGTGTGTGTGTGTGTGTGTGTGTGTGTGTGTGTGTGTGTGTGTGTGTGTGTAAATGCCCGTCTGTGTCACAGTGCGTATGCCAGCGTGTGAGTCCGAGAGAGAGAGAGAGAGAGAGAGAGAGAAGAGAGAGAGAGAGAGAGAGAGAGTGTGTGTGTGTGTATGTGTGTGTGTGCGCGTGCGCGCGTGTGTGTGCTATGTGTGTGGTGTGTTGTTGTGTGTTGTGAGTGTGTGTGGTGTGTGTGTGTGTTCATTGCACACTTTCCCAGCTAGAGATCATATAACCCCAATGTTGTCAATCCTGTGTGATTTCAGAAAGGGGGGAGGGGGGGGGGGTGACAAAGTGCTGTCTTTGTACATGGAGGGTAGTGGAGAGAGGTACTGGTTCAGAACTGGAGAGAGATCCCTACTTAGATAGAAAGGGGATTATGTGCGTTCGTTGCAAATCAATTGACACTCCTATGGTTTCATTTGACCTCTGCGTTTACATTTTACACTGAGTAAGCCAACACCCAAAGAAGTAAAATCACTCCGTCTGTGTGTGTGTGTGTGTTGTGTGTGTGTGTGTGTGTGTAGTGTGTGTGTGTGTGTGTTTTGTGTGTGTGTGTGTGGTGTGTGTGTGTGTGTGTGTGTGTGTGTGTGTGTGTGTGTGTGTGTGTGTTGTGTGTGTTTGTGTGTGTGTGTGTGTTGTGTGTGTGTGTGTGTGTGTGTGTGTGTGTGTGTGTGTGTGTGTGTGTTTGTGTGTGTGTGTGGTGTGTGTTAAACACCCAAAGTGACCCCAGATGGCTAGTCAAAAGAAGACCTGTCAGATAGCTAGTCCCCCCCAAAAAATATAGGAAAAAAAAGAACCTTTTCAGACGGCTAGCGAAAACGAGAACTATTCAAATGGCTCACGAAACAAAAGCTTTTCAAATAGCTGGCCGAAAACAAGAACTGTTCAATGGCTGGACAAAACTAGCACTACTCAGGTGACTAGCCAAAACAAGAATTGTTCAGATAGCTAGCCAAAACAAAAACTATTCAGATGGCTAGCCAGAAGAATTCTTCAGACTGTTAGCCTAAAAAATGAACTACGCAGATAGCCAGCGAAAACAAGAATTATTCAGAGGCTGGCCAAATCAAGAACTGTTGAGATGGCTAGTCAAAACAAGAACTATTCAGATGGGCTAGTCAAAACAACTAGTTATATGGGTATCATGTTCAGATGTCTAGCCAAATCCAGGACAATATAGAACTTTTGACAGACATACCAGGGGCTATATACCAGACCAGGACAACTAGGCCATTTAGACGACTAGGCATGTACAGTTTTGTGTGCTTGACGTGACTTTGTCGTATTTTTTGTCTCAGTGCGTCATAGTTACGTCACTGCGTTTGTAATGTCTCGTAATTTCCGTCTCAGAGCCATCGTTTACGTCATTGTGTTGTGTGCTTTAGGTAAATGTGTCGGAATTTCTGCCTCAGAGCCCACATTCATATCACTGTGTTACGGGCTTTACATCACTGTGTTGTGTGAGTTAAATCACTGCGCAGTCCTCTACATCCAGAACTCCAGACACACACACACACAGATAACAAAAGATACGTGAAAGATGGCAGGATGGTCCAGATGTTCGCCTGCCCATAGCTAAACTCGAGGATCCTGGGTTCGTTTCCCCGTTGATGCCTTGACTATTCTCCTCAGTTTGGCCAGAAAATCAAATAGAAATCTAGTCCTTCAAAAGGGGACAAAAAACGATCAGACCCGAGTGGATTCTGGCCTGTAAACAGCAGTTGAAAATTGTGAAGAGCAGTACTGTCCTGGTATAAAACATTCTTCTTCTTCTTCTTTCTTGGAACATCCACCATCATCGTTTTGATGGTTCTGATGTGTATAGAAACTGGGGTTTCCGCTGGCTAGGACGCTGTATGTAGAACTGGCTTTGGGGGTGGGTGGTGGTGGTAGGGATGGGGGAGTGGGGGAGGGGGGGGCTGGCTGGTCAGATTCGGGACTTGAAACACTCCACCGAGGCTGAAGAGATAACCTCGGGGGGGGGGGGGGGGGCAGACTGTTCCAGTCCCTGACAGTCCTCGGGAAGAATGAGTATTTCCTGTAGTTCGTTTTGCAGGCAGGGAGGAGATAGCCTACGTCTCCCTGTTGTGACTGGTCTTGTCGACCGTGCTGGGGGGTTAGGTGTGGGCCTGAATGGGGTGTTGATGCTGACCTCTTCTGATGGTATTGAAATGATATGGTTCGGTTCGTTTCCCAAGTCCTTCCTTGAAGGCAGTATTAGTTTTACGTCAGCAAGATCG
>CM060313.1:39933715-39966215 GCA_030674185.1 Monoplex corrugatus
TGTATAATAGATTCCTTTCAGTGTCAATGCACAGACCCAAACAATTTATTTGGGGAAAGTCTGCAGTCAATGGAGTAGGGTGTAACCGTATACCTCAACATCTTGATCGTCGCTATCATAGGGGTTGACATGTGCCATGGATTCCTTTTAGTGTCAACGCACAGACCCCAACAATTTATTGGGAAAGCCTGCAGTCAATGGTAGAGCCGGTAATGACACGGTGTGATTGTATACCTCACATTTTGATCATCGTGATCGTAGGAGTTGACATGTGCAATGGATTCCTTTGTCACTGCACAGACCCAACTTATTGGGAAAGTCTGCAGTCAATGGAGTAGGGCCGGTAATGGCAGGGTATAACTGTATACCTCACATTTTGATCATCGTGATCGTAGGGGTTGACATGTATAATGGATTCCTTTGTGCACTGCAAAACATCCCAACAACTTATTGGGAAAGTCTGTAGCCATTGGAGTAGGCCGGTGTGACTCGATAGCTCACATCTTGATCACTCGCCTTTACTGTTAGATATCGACCATTACGTATTGAACCGACCATGTTGACACAGGTATTGATCTGTGAATGAACATTGACCCAGCTATTGACCTGTTACTGAACACAAAGATATTGATCTGTTATTGAACATTCAAACGCAAATATTGATCTTTATTAAACATTGACATAGACATTGATGTTATTGAACATATCGACATTGACACTGGACTGTATTGGTCATATTGACACATATATTGATCTGTTATTGACCATAATTATTGACATAGACATGTTTATTGAACATACTGACATGTAGCCTACATTGATCTGTTATTGAACATATTGACACAGACATTGATCTGTTATTGAACATATTGATACAAACATTGATCTGTTATTGAACATATTGACATATGATTTATTGAACATTGAATAGACATTGATCTGTATTGAACATATTGACATAAGAAATGATCTGTTATTGAACAATTGAACATACATGTAAGACATTAATTGAACGTATTGACATTGACTTTGATCGTATTGAATATATTGACACAAAATTGATCTGTTATGAACATGTTGACATTGACATTGATCTGTTATTGACATAGACATTGACATTGAACGTTATTGAACATTGACTTGACATTGATGTTATTGAATATTGAACAATATTGACTGTAGGAACATGTTGACAGTGACATTGATCTGTTATTGAACATTTGACATTGACATTGAACTGTAGTGAACATGTTGACACGAATTGATTGTCATGAGCATATGACAAGATTGATCTGTTGTTGAACATATTGACATTGACATTGATCTGTCTTGAAATCTTGAGACAGACATTGTCTGTAAACATACTGACACAGACACTGATCATATTGAACATATTGACATTGATCTTTATTGAACATATCGACATTGACATTGATCTGGTATTGAAATATGATACAAGCTTATTATTAGCACATGACTGTACGACACATTGATAACATTGATTTGTTATTGAACATATGACATTGACACTGATCTGTTATTGAACATATTGACATAGACACTGATCTGTTATTGAACATATTGAATATGTATTGATCAGTTATTGAACATATTGACATTGACACTGATCTGTTATTGAACATATCGATCTGTTGTTGAACATATTGACATAGACATTGATCTGTTGATGAACATATTGACATAGACATTGATCTGTTGATGAACATATTGACATAGAAAATGATCTGTTGATGAACATATTGACATAGACATTGATCTGTTATTGAACATACTACATAGACATTGATCTGTTATTGAACATACTGACATTGCATTGATCTGTTATTGATAACAATGAATAGCATTGATCGTTATTGAATAATTGACATAGACAATGATCTGTTATTGAACATATTGACATAGACATTGATCTGTTATTGAACATATTGACATAGACATTGATCTGTTATTGAACATACTGACATTGACATTGATCTGTTATTGAACATATATGACATGACACTGATCTGTTATTGAACATATTGACATAGACATTGATATGTGTTGAACATATTGACATAGACATTGATCTGTTATTGAACATATTGACATAGACATTATCTCGTATTGAACATATTGACATACGCACTGATTTGTATTGAACATACTGACAATGATCTGTTATTAAACACAATGATATTAGCATTGATCTGTTACTGAATCTATTAACAAATTATTGATCTGTTATTGACTTTAGCACACTAACACAGACACTGATCTGTTAATAAACCATTAACAAACTATATCATACTGACATAGGTATTGGTCTGTTAATAAACTATTAACAAACTATATCATACTGACATAGTATGTCTGTTAACTATTCATACTGACATAACCATTGATCTGTTATTAAATCATTCATATTGACATGTTATTGATCTGTTAATAAACTATTCATACTGACATAAGCATTGATCTGTTATTAAATTATTTATACTGACATAGGTATCGATCTGTTATAAACTATCATACTGACATAAGCATTGATCTGTTATTAAATTATACTGACATAGGTATCGATCTGTTAATAAACTATTCATACTGACATAAGCATTGATCTGTTATTAAATTATTCATATGACATAGGTATCGATCTGTTAATAAACTATTCATACTGACATAAGCATTGATCTGTTATTAAATCATTCATACTGACATGTGTATTGATCTGTTAATAAACTATTCATACTGACATAAGCATTGATCTGTTATTAAATTATTCATACTGACATAGGTATCGATCTGTTAATAAACTATTCATACTGACATAAGCATTGATCTGTTATTAAATCATTCATACTGACATGTGTATTGATCTGTTAATAAACTATTCATACTGACATAAGCATTGATCTGTTATTAAAGTTATTCATATTGACATAGGTATCGATCTGTTAATAAACTATTCATACTGACATAAGCATTGATCTGTTATTAAATTATTTATACTGACATAGGTATCGATCTGTTAATAAACTATTCATACTGACATAAGCATTGATCTGTTATTCAAATTATTTATACTGACATGGGCAAAACACGGCTCCACTGACACTGTGCCCCGAGAAGGACTTACTATTAACAGCCTGGACAATTATTATTATTATTATTATTATTATTATATCGTCACTTATTAGTATCGCTCAGAGCCCAGCTCAGGGCTATGACCACCTCAAACAAAACACGCACATCTAACCACATGGATGACTCTAGAAAGATAACAGTTTGAAGTGAACAGTGGATATTAGACAGATAATTGTTTGGATTTCTGAGGGGAGGTAGAAGTATGGAATGACTTGGGAATATTGGACAGATAATAGTTGTGTGTCCTGGCGCCTATTTGATCTGCCGTTAAGAACGCGATAAGAGCTGTCAAAAGTTTGTTTTATTGGTGATAGTCTACGGAGTACTTGCCTTTCAATGATATAATATAAAGACTTGAACGAGACAGAGAAGGATTTGTTTGACTTGAACGAGGAGAGGATTTGTTTGACAAGTTTATTTCCATGTTTTTAACATCTACGGTATAACCTACAGTGCACAGGGTACGTTTCTGTCAATAGAACTGTATAATTTTGTACGGGCACAGACTTGGAGTTCTCTCTGATAACCACACCGTGCGGTATACATTATGGAAAGTGGGCTGACCTCGCTAACATGACAGGTTTGGTTCCTTTGAATCCTGTTTACCCAGCCTATAAACACGTTCAGGTTTCTTTGACTCACGCACACACACACACACACACACACGCGCGCAAATACACACACACAAAACCACACATACACATGTATGCATGCACGCACGCACAAATACACCCCACACACACACACGAACACACACATGCACACACACACACAACACACACACACACAACACACACACACACACACACACACGTACAACACACACACACACACGTACACGCGCTCACACACACACACACACACACACACACACACACACACACACACACGCCACACACACACCACACACACACACACACCACACACACACACACACACACGCACGTCGTCTCGAGAAACTGAAACTGAAACTCCGCCCAATTCAGAGGGTTACAAAAAACAAAAAAAACAACAAACAAAAAAAACGAATACAACTGCATCACCATATCTAAGTAGGCCTACCTAGGCCCACTCAGAAATATACCTAAAAACTGACCCCTCTAAAACTACCACTACTGGTAAGCGCTAAAAATGCAGTTGACATAAATTATGTTGTAGGCCTACCCAATTATCAGTCCACAGAGGGCTTCAGGCACTTATATCTTAAAGGCCAATATAATATTAACAACGACGGGCGTTTCTAACGTGCATAAAGTGATAAACTCCTAAAGTTCTGATAGCTCACAATTGTTGACTATAAGGCAATACACATAAATCAAGATACGCACATCATAAATAACTAATTAAGTCGTAGGCCTATAAGCAGGGGAGGTGATAAATCGAGACATCCTATTATTACTTCCCTTGACGCAGTGGCGTTTGTTTAAGAGTTTCCAAGAGACTAAACTTTACAGCAAGCAGGCCTATTTGGTATCCTTGCCCGTTCTGTCGTGTTACTGCACATGAGGAGATACAATACGCTATGATGGTCTGGCCATCTGAATCGTGCCGTTGTCCATAGCCGTTGCTACTGACAGACGACGAATGGTGTCTAGCAACCGGTCCCTGTCTGTTGGAATGTTGTCACCACTGTCAGCTGTTGGCAATGAATGTCCTGACTGTACACATACTGAACGATTTTATTGAAGGTGTGATTGTGAGTGAGCAACATGTCTGAGGCTTTTTCTGTGTGTGTGTGTGTGTGTGTGTGTGTGTGTGTGTGTGTGTGTGTGTGTGTGTGTGTTGTGAGCGTGTGTGTGTGTCTGTGTGTATCTCTGGTGTGTGGGGGTGGGGGTGGGTGGGAAGGGGAAGGACAGAGAAAAAGATATGCAGTCACTGCGATGGATACAGACATATAAGCTTGGACAGACATACATACCGGTAAACCAATAGATACACAGACAGAGACACAGACATATAGATGCATAGATAGATAGGCCTACATACGCAGACTGACAGATACAGACACACAGAGAGATAGATAGGCCTAGACTGACAGACACAGACAAGCCGATGAAAAAAAATTAGAGTGGTCAAGCCATTCTAACAATCTTTCTTTTAAATGTTTGTAATTCCATACAATGTAGGCCTAATTCACAAAAATTACCTTGAAAATAAATCAATCAACAAAAAATGATATTACCAGGGCAAAAAAAAAAAGTTTGTTTTCAGAAAAATGTTATGATTTAAAAGCCCAAATGTTAATGGTCAGTTAAAACGTATGACGGCTGTAATATAAAACTCACCCTTCAACAATCATGTAGTCACGACCTTACCCATGTTTTGACAGTCTTGGACCAGACTCAAGATAGCCTACTTGTCATATTTTCAGTGTAGGGTGTGTCATTTTAGACCAAGTTTGTAAATCTTTTGTTTTATACGTTTGCCTGCATACCCTACATAGACACACAACAGACAGCAGGTGAGATAGAAGGAGAGGGAAGAAAAACACTGGCATGGGGTATGTGTTCACCTTTCAACACAATAATCATCATCACTATAGGCCTACTTTTTTTTTCTTTTCAAGTGTGATCATGCCTCATAGTCTGTCCGATGGTCTGATAACCCTTTGACCCCGCACCCTGTCCACCAGAATCCTGTGTTGCCAGCCATGCTCATCATCATCATCATCAGGTGCCTTGCCGCATGGCATTGGTGATCATGGACTTCCATCTGTCTCTATCTCTTGTTGCCAGCCACGCTAGCAAAGCAAAAACTTAACCCTGGAAGCTGGTGGATGGGGTGGGGGAATCAAACGGTTAAGTTTTTGCAGTTGGTGGATAAGGTTCGGGAGTCAAAGGGTTAAGGATGTAGTTTTCATCAAGTCATGCAGCTCATTTTTCAAAAATTAAGTATGAACAGTGGGCAAAAGTGTAGAACGTACTCTGGAGACTGCGATCCTGTCTGGCATGGACACTCCTCCATCCATAAGGGGCATCTCCATTCAGCACATATTTTGGAGTAGGCAATAGTGTCCAGTCATCAGGTGGAAGTTTTGATTCATTGTTATTGCTTAATTAAGGCAATGCATAGGATTACATACATTTTGACAGGTATTATGTAGGCCTACATTCTGACAGGTAGGCCTGTTTGGGTCCAAGGGAACAGACAGCACAGCAACAAATATCAGGGAATTTGAATTTGATCCTAGCAGAGACTGGGAACCAGTGCAGGGAAGACAAATGAGTGATATGAATTTTTTTTTTTCAGAATCATTGCAGTCATGAAGGTTATCTTTGTGCTCACCTTTTTATTTTTGTCCCATTTTCTATGCCACTTTAACGGTCACAGAAGCTGGCAACAGTTTTTACAATGCAATGATGATGATGTTGATGAAGATGATAATCATGATGCCATGGAGTTCGATCTAGGACTGAGACCAGGCCTGAGAGATACAGACACCTGCGGTGCTGGTCAGAAGATTTGAGCAGCACCCTCAGTGACGCATCCGTAAAGTGGATGAGACTTGACTGTGTGATGCCAGTCTTCCCAATAAGCCCATAGCATGCCCAACTCTAGGTAGGAGCCGGTTAGAGCCGAAAAATCTCACATTGATTTTTCAGGCTGGGTAAGAGGAGAAGATAGTTTCCTCTGAAAATTGGCCGAGGTCCGGGGCAATGTCCCTGCTGGTGGGTCTGGGGGGCTTCACCCCCTAGAAGCTGAAGAATTTCTGTAATTTTGAGGCATTATGGATGCATTTTCTGATGGCAAATACAATAATTTAGTAATATTTCCTCTGAAAATCCCTCTGAAACTAGGAGTTCATCCGCTGAAATCAGTGGATCCGCTGAGAGTTACCCACGTAAATTTTGAAGGGACCAGGGCTTAAAACAGGAGGAGAAAAAACCACCGAAACTAGGGGGGTCTGGGAGCAAATCAGGGGCCATAACTTGCGCGCCATTGCTATGAATGCTTGCAAGCTGATCACGGATGCCTTGCTCCTTTCGTTTTTTTGTGTTTTTTTTGACAAACCGAAATCGCGGAATTCCACCCAGATGCGGAACGTTTTAAGCCCTGAGGGACTGATGGGGATTCAAACCCACAACCTTCCATTCGGTAATTATGTTGTGCTAACATCTACACCGCGGCGACTGGTGGAATGATATGATCTGATTTACATAACTTGACAGCAAGCCTAGAGACAGTTTATCACCCTTTGAAGGTTGATCAGTGTTGACCTGGCTGGGAAAGGAATGCTAAAAGTGATTACAATTCAATTTGCAGCACAAAGTGCACACAAGAGTAGGCCCTACATGTATTTTTGTGGTGGGATAATGTCTGATTGAATTAATGCGCATTAGTTGATTTAACCCTTTAACTCAGGGTGCTTGAATTAATTTGCATTAGTTAATTTAACCCCTTAACTCAGGGTGCTTGAATTAATGCGCATTAGTTAATTAAATAAAGGCTGTAAAGCAAACATTTAAGCGTCACTCATCACCATCATCTGGTTCAACAGTACTTGCACAGCAGAAGTCACAACAAACTCTTCCCCTTACTGCAGACTTGACTTTTTTGTGCTATTTTGTAGACCTTCAAAACCTCTGATGTTGGTGATGTTGTGCACTTAGGATGTGAGTGGTTCATCTGTATTTCACTTGGCCTGAACTTTTCCTTGTAAGACTGTTGTCATTAGGGTTGTGTTAGTGTTGCGAGTTGTAGGCCTATGGCCAATGCATTTCATTTTTCTTTTGTTGACGTCTGCTAGCAGTTGATGTTGGACGCGAGTTCGTTCAAAACATTTTTGTTTGTTTTCCATCCTGTAAGGTGATCTGTGTTAATCGCATGCATATGTCTGTTGTGCTGATTTGAATTGACAAGATTTGGCACAATATACATACTGTAATAATTATTATAATTACACTGCAGATAGTAGGCTACTCCAGTTTATTACTTCTTTCAAAAAACCTAGTGTCCAGACCTCTGCTTTTGCTATTGTGGTGTAAGAAAGACCAGTGTTTGAGATCCCTTTGCTTCCTTGGTCAGACTCCATGTAAAAAATAATGGCCTAAGAACCATGCAGGTGCTTTCGATGTGAGCTTTAAGAGTGAGATAGTGCTAAATATAGAATAAAGATTATAGATTTATTCTCACAAACACAATTTCAATGATTGAAAACAGAAATCTACGAAAGTAATATATTCAAGAGTTTTCAGCCGATTTGTTTTACTTCATAGAATCATAGTGTTTGTTTCTGTGTATGCGTTTCTGTATGTATGTGCTTCACAGAGCTAAGTTTGTGTGTGTGTGTGCGCGCGTTTGTGGTGTGTGTGTGCGCGTTTGTGGTGTGTGTGTGTGTGTGCGCGTTTGTGGTGTGTGTGTGTGTGCGCGTTTGTGGTGTGTGTGTGTGCGTTTGTGTGTGTGTGTGTGTGCGTTTGTGGTGTGTGTGTGTGTGTGTTTCGTTTGTGGTGTGTGTGTGTGCACACGCATGCATGTGTGTATATAGGTTTAAACCTTTTATAATTTTGTTTACATCTTCTGAAAACCACATCCACATCATGGGTCGTCTGCCCCCACACCCCCAAAAAGGATGTAAAACATGTAGTGATATGATGGTATATGTAGTAATATGAGGGTATTAACTCTTTCGTTACTCACTCCCGCATTAGCGGGCGAGTACTTTCTTACTGTAAGAACTGAATTTGTTCATAAGCAGTCTTTCGTTTCCTGAGAGAGTAAAACTGTGAAAAGAGGGTACTTATGTTTCTGTTTCTCTACTCAATGTGGATGAATAACAAACACGACATGTGTTGTGTGTGTGTGTGTTGTGTGTGTGTGGTGTGTGTGTGTGTGTGTGTGTGTGTGTTGTGGTATGCGTGCGTGTGGTGTGTGTGTGTGTGTGTGTGTGAACAGGCGTACTTCTCGCTCTCTTGCTTGTTCTAAATCTACAGCGACTTTCCCAAGTGGGTGGGAGACGATTGGTGTATGGAGAGGGGGTAGTCTTGGAGACTGGACTGAGTTATAATGATATTGACAACCACAGCAGGAAGTAGCTGTAGTAGGTCTGACAAACAGGAAACGGTACCTAAACAACAGCCTCACTGCTGTCCCATGGGAACGGAGGAAAATGTTTATTTTTTCATAAACATGCCTGGGTGTCTTAACTGACCACGCGAGTAGAACAGGGAAACCCACCAAGGAAATCAGATCCAGGAATGCAGAGTATAAGCACAAGGGTCGTGTCCCGTTCACCGCATAACTGTTACTGCGAGGAAAGCGGGAAGCCGGTAGGAAGATAGACGCACTGCCTCCCGCTAAACTCGCCGCCGGTAACGAAGGGTAGAGGATGGTTTTAGATTTTCAGTACTCAAAGAGTTAATATGCATACAAATGTGCACATTTGATGAGTTACACACTGCGAGAATTTGGTATCCAAAACAAAATTAATAAATTATGTTTTTAACTTTTACTTGGCTGCAACATATTTTCTAACACAGCATGATTTATAACTGATTTTGATATATCTTGAAAGAGTTTATTTCTACTGAATGAAAAAAGTGTTTTCTTGTTTGGATGAAGAGGTAGCTTATTTCTTTTCTGCAAGTCAGATTTCCTTGACGCAGGGGAAGTAACCCCTTTACCTACACTTTGGCACTAAAAACTACACATTTTATCCACACACCATTTGTTAAAACTATACACTTTACCCCATGACAAATGTAAAACTACACACTTTACCCCATGACAAAGGTAAAACTACACACTTTACCCCATGACAAAGGTGAAACTACACACTTTACCCCATGACAAATGTAAAATACACATTTTACCCCATAACAAATGTAAATATAACACTTTACCCCATAACAAATGTAAAATACACACTTTACCCCATGACAAATGTAAAATACACACTTTACCCCGTAACAAATGTAAAATATACACTTTACCCCATGACAAATGTAAAATACACACTTTACCCCATGACAAATATAAAACTGCACACTTACCCATGACAAATGCAAAACACACACTTTACCCCATGACAATTGTAAAACTACGCACATTACCCCAAGACAAATGTAAAACTACACACTTACCCATGACAAATGTAAAATACACACTTTACCCCATAACAAATGTAAAACTACACACTTTACCCCATGACAAATGCAAAACTACACACTTTACCCCATGACAATTGTAAAACTACACACTTTACCCCATGACAATTGTAAAACTACACACTTTACCCCAAGACAATTGTAAAACTACACACTTTACCCCATGACAATTGTAAAACTACACACTTTAACCCCAAGACAATGTAAAACTACACACTTTACCCATGACAATTGTAAAACTACACACTTTACCCCATGACAATTGTAAAACTACGCACTATACCCCATGACAATTGTAAAACTACGCACTGTACCCCATGAAAATTGTGAATCTATGCACTACAACCTATGACATTGTAAAACTACACATTTCACTTCACGATATTATTCTTCTTTCAACAGCAGCTTCATGTTGTACACCAAAACATGTGTGTTTCCATGCAACAAATGGGTAGGGAGAGAAAAAAAAAAAAAAAGGGGGGGGGGGGGGCATAGACAGAGAGAGAGAGAGAGAGAGAGACACAACACCAACAGCGGACAGATGGATCAATTTCTGATTCAAAACATTTGTTCATAAGGGCCATGGTACTCAAAAAGTGAGATTAATGCATGAATGAGACTACAAAGAGAGAGAGAGAGGGATACAGACAGACAGACAGAGAGAGACACAGAGATCCCGAGAGAATAATTATGAGAGAGTGTCCAGCGCATGCGCACGCACGCACACACACACAATCATGAAACAAAAACATCACAGCACTGTGGACTCCACTGGTTTATTGGTCACTGGCCGACAGAAGCAGACACACACCGAGTATAACAGGATAACCCAATGTCTTTATAAGCTGATGGCACCGTCTTACTCCTGATGAAAACTTCAGTAGAGTCTGAAACATGACAACACAAAATATCCCTGTTAACATACTGCTCCTTACAACATGACAACATAAAATGCCCTTAGAGGTGGGACTGAGCTAACTGAACAAAAGAGTAAGTCTAGGGGTATCTGGCGGTATTCTCCACCAGCAATTTTGAGAAAAAACAACAACTTTTATTCAAAATTCCGCAATCTGGTGCATTTTGAGGAGCACAAATGTGCATAATTTTGTAATTCCACAAGAACAGTTTATATACTTTTACTGCTTTTTTCTTCCTTTGCTTATGTCATACAGTTACACATACATGAATGAACACAACAGAAAACACACCTTCAAGCACTGAATTTTCCCTGCAAAGTTAATCAATGTGAACACTCATGACCATGATGATCTTCAAGTGCAACTTTTCCTATGTTTGCATAGTTCATTTCCTGGTGATAGATGGGGCTATAAGCAAGGCTCAGTTTTAACTTCGATTATGAATCGACTTGAAGCCTCTCCTCCTTGACCTTTTTCCATCTATAATCCCACCTCAAAACTTTTTCACTGCTTTTTCGTTAAAAAAAAAAGTCCAAGCTCAATGATGTTTGATCTCATCACCATCATTTTGTTCTCAAAATACTTTCTTGATTCAATGAGTAGTCAACATTTTTGCAGATGGACTGATTCACAGATAATAATTTTCTGTGTTGGCCCATATGTGTTGTCGATTCTGACACTTTTTTTCCCTATTTTTTTCCACAGGAATCAAAGGAAGTGAGGGCAAAAAGTTTCGGTTTAAAAAAAAATTGCAAATTTGAGTAGAGTCCACACCTATGTCCTTGTTAACGTACTGTCCACTTCGATACAAGACAAAACGTCCCTTGTTAGTGGAGACCACTGCATAACAGGAGTGTAAAATACCCTTTGGGATTTGGCCATAATTAGGGGATATATCATATAATGTGCAAAACTTTCCATTTATCAATGTTCTTTCATATACAGCAACATACTTCCAACTGGAAGCTGGTGGACAGGCTAAGGAATTTACAGTGAAAGTACATGCATATGTTCATGGGGCCAGAAAACTTCATGTAAATTTTCCCCTTACGCTGCAGAAATTAGCTCAAGTCTAGTGATACTGTCTTTGCAGGGACAGTATCACTAGACTTGAGCTAATTTCTGCAAACCAAAAACCAAAAATACTATTCAGGGATAAAGACTAAAGAAAGAGTACCATGACATTTAAACCCCCCCCCCCCCCCCCCCCCCAAAAAAAAATTCATAAAAATATTCGAAAACAAATCACACAGAGAAAAACAGTGATTCTGAGGGTAAGGTGAGACAGAACATAGCATTTTGCATCTGTCAGAACACAGTGTTGTGCATCTGTCAGAACAGAGTGTTGTACGTCTGTCAGAACACAGCGTTGTCAGGGTGGGGAACACTTGGCAAGAGTTTCCTCTGAAAATGGTGTGGGGTCCAGGGGCCGCCAGGCCCCTGGTGGGGTGCATTTTTACAATTTTCAGATGTTTTCCTGGTGGGAAGCATTTTTACAATTTTCAGATGTTTTCAAGGCCTCTCCTTGAAGTTAAATGTTGTTTTTTTTCTTTTTTTCAACTCCTACAATTTCAGTTCTTTTCAATGATTTTGTAACTGTATTCTGTGCACGTTTATAGTCATACATTGTGCAACAACACTGTGTTAGAAACAAATTTATCGCCACGATTGACTATCTTTGAAAGCGACATGTTGTCCAACGCACAAGATGGCGACTCTGACCGGAAGTCAACACTACCGGTACATATCAACCGGAAGTTGACCGAAACTAACCTAAAATGCGCAAAACTCGTCGAGGTTTTTTTTTTTTTTTCGTTGCCGATTTTTTTTTCACCGCTGAATTTTTTTTTTCTGCCGCGAAATCCTGTCGTTTTCCGCTGAAAATAACGAATCCGCTGAGAATTCCCCAGCCTGGTTGTACATCTGTCAGAACACAGTGTTGTACGTCTGTCAGAACACAGCACTGTGCATCTGTTAGAACACAGTGTTGTGCATCTGTCAGAACACAGTGTTGTGCATCTGTCAGAACACAGCATTGTACATCTGTCAGAACACAGTGTTGTGCATCTGTCAGAACACAGCATTGTACATCTGTCAAAACATGTCAGTGTTGTGTATCTGTCAGAACATAGCACTGTGCATGAGTTCTGTACACTCGGCAAACTCACCCAACAGGACAATGTGTTACATCATCTTAATCTTCTGGCTTCACGCTCAGACTCTAGCAGTGTGAGGATGTCCCCCTCTCTGACGGGACCCTTCACGTTGCGGATGATGGAACGATTGCTGTCATCCAAGAATTCCACTCGAACCTGTACACAGCACAAAACAATTGTAGCCCTGTCATACACAATAATCTTATTTTCTCTTACACACAGCACATCTCGGCTCTGATTCAAACAAACAGCCCCCGACAGGAGTGTCTAATACACCGCACTAGTGTGCAGTAGTGTTCTCAAAGACTATTAATCTTGCTCCTTGTCATGCAGTACTACAAGGTCAGTTTGATTTCGCCCACAGATGATGTTGCATGATGCTCAAGGATTGCATATAAAGTGTTTTATCGATGGTCCTGTGATGCATGTGTGTTCCCTGCTACATTTGCACACAAAGTACATGTTGCTGTGTGTGTGTGTGTGTGTGTGTGTGTGGTGTGTGTGAGAGTTGTGCAGGAAAACAGACATGACAGATACAGACACAGGCATGCGCATATCACAAGTTACCCTTGAAAAACTACTCCCTGTAGCATGCTGATTTTCAAAACGTTTCATTGTTATTTTACGACAGACTGAGCTCGATGCTGTTCGTCAGCTATCTAAATAACACAGAGTGTACATTTTTTGAATCAGGGCATGACAATAAAGACTCTTGAAATCAGCACATGGCACCATGTCAAGTAAGAATGATAATTATGACACATCATTAAGTCAGCACATCATGTCCAGTAAGCATAATTATGACTCATCTTGACGTCAGCACATTATGTCAAGTAAGCATGATCATTATGACACATCTTGAAGTCAGCACATCATGCCAAGTAAGCATGATCATTATGACACATCTTGAAGTCAGCACATTATGTCAAGTAAGCATGATCATTATGACTCATCTTGAAGTCAGCACATCATGTCAAGTAAGCATGATCATTATGACTCATCTTGAAGTCAGCACATCATGTCAAGTAAGCATGATCATTATGACTCATCTTGAAGTCAGCACACATGTCAAGTAAGCATGATCATTATGACACATCTTGAAGTCAGCATATTATGTCAAGTAAGCATGATCATTATGACTCATCTTGAAGTCAGCACATCATGTCAAGTAAGCATGATCATTATGACTCATCTTGAAGTCAGCACATCATGTCAAGTAAGCATGATCATTATGACACATCTTGAAGTCAGCACATCATGTCAAGAAAGTAGGCCTATGATAATTACAACTCATCCTGAACTCAGCACATCATGTCAAGTAAGCATGATAATTGTAACTCACCTTGAAGTCAGCACACATAACATCACTCAAAGTGTCAACCCAAAGTGACAGCGATAATTACAACTCATCTTGATGCCAGCACACATGACATCATTCAAAGTGACCGTGGTAATTATGACAATCTTGACGTCAGCACACATGACATCACTCAAAGTGATAGTGGTAATGACGACTCATCTTGAAGTCGGCACACATGACATCTCTCAAAGTGATAGTGGTAATTATGACTCATCTTGAAGTCAGTACACATGACATCACTCAAGTCAAAGTGATAGTGATAATTATGACAAATTTTGAAGTCAGCACACACATCACTTGAAATGATAATTATGACTCATCTTGAAGTCAGCACATGGGACATCACTCAAAGTGACAGTGATAATTACAACTCATCTTGACAATGATGAATGCAAGGACAATAATTCTGATAGGTGACTCACCTGTGTACACTGGCCCTGCGAGCCTGTGCGTCCCAGCACTTTTGTCACCTGTAACAAGCACAAAATGCACAACTGTTTAATTCACCACAAAAACAAAACAAAGCTCTAATACTTTAAAAGCCATACTGAACAATACAGACATCCATTTCTTATGACATATAATTTTTTTCATGAAAATTAGTCCAACAAGGAAGCCGTCAACGCAGAATTTGTACACAGATCACATTCTGACCTGGTAATACAGAGCAATACTATCCTTTCCTATCTCATGTATACGAATTGTGCATTCAGAAATGTACATATCCAGATCAAGACCTATTGGGGAACTGTTACACTCAATATCTTTTCAAACATGAGTAATGCAGAAAGGAATGGTGCAGTTTGGCAAGAGCAAGTAACATGCATCTTCCCATATCCACAGAAAAGAAATTTTCAATGTCTGGTCTATCTACTGAAAATCTCTCCGCTTCTTTTAAAATTGTCTCAATTTTTGTCTTCAGATTTAGCCCCTGAGGTGATGATTAATCAGTGTTACTAATTTTTGAAACAAAAGCCGTGTTCTCGTCCCGCAACTTATCACTCTCAGTTCTCAACAGTTTTAACTGTAGAAGAAGTTTTGGTGGCAGTGATGGTTAATTTCATCCACAAAAAAATCATCATTGCCTTGAAAACAAATAGAAATAGAATCCAAATTTTTTCTCAAGTGTTTTCTTTAATTTGTGCCGGCTTATACTTTTGAGGCCTGGAGAGGGATGGGCGGCGCCAGGCTATTCATGCCCAAGATACACTACATGATGATGAACCAAAAACCAATGTTGATACCGGCTCGGTCGTCGCCCGGAACAAGGACCGCGCCTTCCGTTGGACATCAGGGCGGAGGTGACAAGTATGCGACTGGTGGAACCTCTTCAAAAAAGATCCGAGGAAGAGAAACTCTCACCATGCCACATGGAATGTTAGAACACTTGCACAGTCAGGCAAATTGCACAAACTTACGCATAAGCTGGAAAGATATTCCTGGCATGTAGTTGGACTGAGCGAAGTCAGTGGAAAGATCATGGAGAACACCAAACTGAGGAAGGACATGTATTGTACTACAGT
The DNA here is from genome assembly GCA_030674185.1 of Monoplex corrugatus. NCBI lineage: Eukaryota > Metazoa > Mollusca > Gastropoda > Littorinimorpha > Ranellidae > Monoplex > Monoplex corrugatus. Next base: position 39,949,922 of record CM060313.1, read on the forward strand.
GGAGACTTGAAAAAACACATCCACGGCGTAGGATTTCTTGTCAACAAGAATGTCAAGAACTCAATACTCGGGTGCCGCCCAATATCCAACAGGCTCATTTCCATCCGCTTCCGAGCAGCACCATTCAACATCACAGCGATACAAACCTATGCACCGACAACAGACTATGATGATGAGGATGTGGAGGAATTCTACACACAACTTCAAGAAATCATTGACGAGGTTGACAAAAAAGACATCCTTATCATTCAGGGAGACTGGAATGCTAAAGTGGGCGCTGATGCATTAAAAGACTGGAAGAACCATTGTGGGCACTCCTGTAATGCAATTTCCAACGAGCGAGGACTGCGCCTACTTGAGTTCGCCGGATACAACAACATGACAGTTGACACTGGCTAACACCCTTGGTGAACACAAGGCGTCACGATGCTGGACTTGGCATGCACCAAATGGGACCAACCACCAGATCGACTACATCTTGGTCCCAATCCGTTTTAGATCTGGAATCTGCAGAGCCAAGACGCGAACATTTCCAGGTGCAGATGTGGGTAGTGACCATGACCTGGTGATAATGAACTTCAAGGTCAGGCTGAAGAAGATCAAGAAGCCCAAGAACACCAGACTGAAGTTCAACTTGGACAGACTCAAGGACCCCTCCATTGCAGAGTCCTTCCAAGCAACAATAGGCGGAAAGTTTGCAGCATTGAGCACACAAGAAGAAACTGCGGAGGAAATGACCACCAAGTTTAACACAGTGATGACAGAGACTGCAAATGACCTCTTAGGAAAACAACGCCGGAAAACCCAACCCTGGATTACAGACAAAATCCTTGAAATGTGTGACAAAAGAAGAGAAATCAAGAAAGTCAAAAATACAACAGACGGAGCCCTAGCCTACAGAAACATCAACAAAGAAATCAGAAAAGGCATGAGGGAGGCCAAAGAAGGATGGATACAAAATAAATGCACAGAAATAGAAGACAGCCTAAGCAAGAACAACAGCATAAAGGCGTACAAAGTGGTGAAAGAACTCACCACACAGAGACAGGCAAGGATCAGTACCATTCAAGACAAACAAGGAAAGTGCCTGACAGAAGATAAAGAAATCATCCACAGATGGACAGAATACTGCTCTGAACTCTACAACCACCAGACACAGGGTGACTCAACTGTCCTTACATGCCAGGAATCAACAAATGACGATGACCACCCTATTCTAGCGAAGAAGTCGAAACAGCAATACATCGCTGAAAGATGGAAAAGCTGCTGGAGTGGACAACATCCCAGCAGAACTGATCAAGCATGGAGGGGAGGCAGTGACTGACATCCTCTGGAAAATCTGCAACAAAATCTGGCAGACGGGAGAATGGCCGACACCTTGGACCCAGTCACTAATCATCACACTTTCCAAGAAAGGCAATTTACAACTATGCCAGAATTACAGAATGATCAGCCTTATCAGCCATGCTAGCAAAGTGATGCTGAAACTAGTGAAAGTCATTTTGAACAAACTGAAACCACAGGCAGAGGAGATCATTGCCGAAGAACAAGCGGGATTTCGCAGTGGTAGAAGCACAACAGAACAAATATTCAATCTCAGAGTCCTATGCGAAAAATACAGCAAACACCAACAGGACATCTACCACGTTTTTATCGACTTCAAAAAGGCATTTGACAGAGTATGGCATGAGGCACTGTGGGCCACCATGAGGAAGTACAACATGGGAAGGAAGCTTATTGACACCATCACACAGCTATACGCAAAAGCGAGCAGCGCAGTGCTTGTTGAGGGCATAGTGGGGGACTGGTTTCACACATCAGTTGGAGTTCGCCAGGGCTGTCTCCTCTCTCCAACCTTGTTCAACATCTTCCTTGAGTGCATTATGACGGATGCCCTTGAAAACCATCACGGCTCAGTCAGTATTGGAGGAAGGACAATCACCAACTTGAGATTTGCAGACGACATCGATGGGTTGGCTGGAAATGAAGACGAACTTGCCAACCTGGTGAAACACCTGGACGAGACATCATCCAGATATGGCATGGAGATCAGTGCCGAAAAGACAAAGTTGATGACAAACAGCACACGGCTGCATTTTCCCAGCCATTCCGTCACCTTTTAATTGCGAGCCGGCACCAGCATTAATGTATGGGCATGACAAACCTCCATCTTTTTTCACTTTAAGTTTGTTTTGTTCCTGTCTAAAGTGCACAAGGATGCTTTGATATGGACTGTTGGCAATGTATAGGTCTAAATACAATGATTATTAGGTGATAGTAATTGTGATAACTAGTAGTAGTAGTCCTTGTCTGTCATTACTATTAGTATTACTGTTGTCATTCAAATGTCTCATAGTGGGTAAGGTCTTTATCCATCCAGATAAAATGAGTGACTCCGATGCCACCCTCCCCCCACCTGGGTATGAATGGGATGACTCGGAATGTTTCATCGTCCAGTCACAGACTGATGCCATTGTAAGTGCATATTTTGATAATTTTTGTGCAAGACTTAGTTACACACCACATGTAGGCCTGTACAGTCAGTCAGCTGATTTTCTCTTGCTGTCAAGTGTGTACACTCTAAGGGGACTGGGGTGTGTCTAGGTAATGACACTTGGATACCCTTCATGTATAATCTTTATTTTTTTCCATTTTTGTTATTGTTTAGATTTTCATTTGACATGTTTGGTTTTACACAGATGACTTTCATGATTCCATTCTTAGAATGTCTGCACATTTTTATAATCTCTTCATTTAGCAAGCTGTAAATGTGACTATGGATTGTGTGCTTTTTTGTGTATGTGTGGACTATTTGTATGTAACTCATGTAAATATGTTTCAGAATTTTGTTTTTGCAATGTAGCTTATCTTTATGTCTGGTGTTTGTGTGTGTATGTTATGATATATTTCTGCTGATGCCCTTTTCATCTTGTTACCTGTATTTATTTTGATATAGCATTATGCATTAAAACACTTGTAACCAAATATTGTCCGTCTTTGTGTTTTTGTTTGCATTTAATTTTGTTTTTTGAGTGATATACCTATAGATATTTACATAACTGTGTGTGTGTGTGTGTGCACACACACATATTTATGTACATAACACATTATCTTTCATGTTGTATGACAGCTTATGAAAAAGTGTGTGATTACGCAAGGAAAAAAACCAAAACTTTTTGAAAAAGATTTGCTTGTCAGGGTAAATAATTGAAAAGATACACTGTCCTTACTACCAGCTGAATTTTTAATTCAAAATTGCAATATGAACTTTCCAGATGAGCAAGTTATAAACCAATTCAGTCTGTGAATCTTTTTTTCCCCTCAGAACAGCTTAATTAGTAATTAATCTGTAATCTCTAGTCTTAATAAAGACTCATTTCTATGTTACCAGGAAACTTGTTTTTTTTCAGTGAAATATTCAAACAATTTTCATGTCTATTTTTAAGGGTTTTTATATTACTACCATCACAGGCTCTCAATTTTTTATCTTGATTAATCAATTTGAATATAAATATATTTACATCACATATATATCTATACACACATGTATATGATATATAATGATATACATAGGCCTACATATCACTTATAATTATAAACATCTGTATATAAAAACCAAGAGGTATTTAATAAATACACAGGTTGACAACTTCTTAAAGGTGGTTGTTCATGAAAAACTGTAATTAATTGATTATTACATAAAGATTCAGCCTAATGGTATTGAATATGAATAACTGTTGTAATTTATCATTATAATTAGATCTATTTTGAGGCTTTACTCAACAATTTTCAAGTAAGAAATTTGATGATTTTGGAAACTGTAAAGATTTTAGGAATCTCAATTAATTTTCGCTTTAGCCAGTTGAGGCAATTAATGAATTAATTCCTAATTAATGCAAAAACCCAGAGATTCATTAAAGTCATAATCATCTTGGCTAAACAAAGACCTTTCTATGGATACTTGATTTTTTTCAATCGGTTCAGTCGTTCCAAAGTTATGGTGCTTTTTGTGATTAAATGGCACATACGCGGTCACAGTTTTTGCTATGTAATCCAATGAAGGAAAACGTAGAAAATGTAATTATTAAAAAAATCATAACTTTCGTCACAGATAATCAATCAAAGAACTTTTTATACCATTTTAAAGTTCTTTTTTTGCTCTTTTCAATGATGGTAATTGCATATTTATTAAAAATATTTGAAATCTTTTGTAACATACCTATTTTAAAAAGAAAAAAAGGTTGTTCAGTAGGCCTACACCTTTTAAGCATATATTAAAAATGTTCTGTTGTCATTAACTGACAATTCGGTAGTGAGGTTTCCGTCATGCTACTTGAAAAATATCTTTGGCTGTATCCTCCCTTTGTTCCAGTTTGGTGTGAAAGAAGAAACTAGAACGGCGAATGCTGAAATTAGCCCACATGATCATGATGATGGCACATCACACTGAAGCAGATTCTGAAAAGTTCACTGGTTCTCTGAACTTTTTCTATTCACTGTGACAATTACGTTATTTGGGCAGAGAAATTACATAGATAATAGCATTAGATTATAAGATTTATCGAAATACAAAATAAATGAATAAACAAATAGAATTTCTTTTACAGCCAAGGAACAGAACGAGACGGGCGAAACCACGCGGTTGGTCATGCTGCTCTTGTCGATGAACTGTATCTTCTTATCTTTCGAAAAGATGACACACTTACTGTCATAAACAGAAAAACAGCACTAAACAGAACTTGACCAACATTAAACTGTTGACTACATGTAAAGGAAAGAACGATATTCGTGTTCTTACTCTTGCGAGCTTGATCATCTGCACCTTCGCGTCCATGTTGCCTTTTGCAAAAGGAAGTACCGCAGTCACTGACAAAGCAACACCGCAATAGTCGTAAATGAAAGTTACGAATGTGTCTTATCATACAAATCCATCACAACAAAGGAAGTCGGGCGCTTTGGATGGGGGGGGGGGGGGAGGGGAAGAAAAAGAGAGAGAGAGAGAGAGAAAACAGACAGACAGACAGACAGAGACAGAGACAGAGAGACGACAGAGACAGAGAGAGACAGAGACAGATAGACAGACAAACATACAGACAGACAGACCGTGGCCTTCGCGACATACATTATGTCGCAAAGGCCACGGACAGACAGACATATTATATGTGTGTGTGTGATGTTAAATGTTAGGCATTTGTTGGTAAGAACGCTTTTCATCTTCTTGAATGCTGTGTCGGCTTTAGTCGGTTCTGCTGGCACGAAACATCATGGAAAGGAAAATTCTGTTGTGTTCTTACGTTTTGTGTACTGGTTTCTTTGTTGCCTTTCGTACATGCTTTACAAAGGCCAGCTGTTGAGCCTATCGTGTTTTGTGAATGAACCAGACATTCTCGTTCTGTTTTCAGTCATCTTCACTTTAACGACGGCAGTCACTTTGATTTTTGTTTGGGTTTTTTTGTGTTTTTTTTTTCAACCTTTGGTTTTTGCCAATATTGTTTTAAAGTTTCTTTGTGTTTCCCAGCACCTTGCCAGTACACAAGGCTTATGGTTTAGGGTTTATAGCTTTGGACTTTGGGCTTACTACTGACTTGGGTTTTGGGTTTATGGTTTGAGGGTTCTAGGGCTCAGAGCTTGGGCGTAGAGGCATGATCATGTTTCATTTTCTCCCTCATATGCTATCAGTGGCGTCAGTGTATGTGGAATTGATTCCGAGCTCAGAGTTTCTTGGGTGACTGTATCTGAAACTCTGTTTGCTTTTAGCCGATTGAGTAGAAACTGTCTAAACGTGGACGGATTTTAACAACTTTGTTCGTCGGGTTTCATTCACTTAAATTAGGCCTTCTCACAAACATCTAGGCCTGGAGGGATGTTGACAACTTTGCTTGTTATGTTTCTTTCGGCATTTGAATTACTCACAAATATCACAGCCTGGACGGATTTTAACAACTTTGGCGATTATGTGTTTTTCAGCATTTAAATTACAAAAATCAAGTCCTGGACGGATTTTAATAACTTTTGATTGTTATGTTTCTTTTGGCGTTTAAAGTACTCACAAATATCAAGGCCTGGACGGATTTTTAATAACGTTGGTTATGTTTCTTTCGGCATTTAAAGTACTCACAAATATGCAAGGCCTGAACGGATTTTTAATAACGTTGGTTATGTTTCTTTCGGCATTTCAATTATTCGCAAATCTCAAAGCCTGGGCAGATTTTGATAACTTTGGTCGTTATATTTCTTTCATCTAAAATACTCACAGATATCTAGGCATGGATGGATATTAACAACTTTGCTTATGTTTCTTTCGGCACTTAAAGGATTCACACACACACACACACACACACACACACACACACACACACACACACACACACACACACACACAATATATATTAATATATATATATATATATATATATATATATATATATATATATACAGGCATGGACGTATCTTAACAATTCAGGGTTTGTAGTTTCTCAAAAAGACTAGTCACGTATGTCTAAATAGGCTTATGTGGCAAACATGCACTCAGTGCACGCAGGTGCACGCGCGCGCGCGTGCGTGCGCGCGCACAGAGAGAGAGAGAGAAAGAGACAGACAGACAGACAGACAGACACAGACACAGAGACAGAGACAGGGAGAGGCTCACTAAAACAAATGTCCATGTAAGAGGACAATAAATGATGTATTGTCTATTATGTGTTGGTGTGTGGAGTGGTTGTTTATCGTATGATTTCGTCAATTTGGTTAAGATTGGTTAAAAGATAAAAGTGTTTATGAACGTCAGCGTTGATTTCTTGATGGTTTCTGGAAAGTTTTAAACAACTAGTCCATATATCCAGCGTAATGCACAGTGTTCGTTGAACTGTAGTTACAAATGTAAAAACATTATCAACTACTCATTGCTGACAGTTTTTAAATATTGAAATTATTGATATCAACTTTCAGTTGGCTTATGTCTCTTGCTCTTAAGAAACTAATCGTTGCATATTCATTAAAAACTGTTGCTTTTTAAGATAAGTATCCCGTGTTTAAAAAGTGTAAATGTCAGATCAATAGCCATGGCTTTGTCATCTTTTTTTCGCCTCCTGTTATTACTCTCATGTTATCAGATCTCCCTCTGTGGATTCAGTTGTTGTTTTAAGTTTATGTTTATATCCCAGAGCAGAAGTGCGATTAGGGACTTCCGTGCAGTTCCTTTTGTCCACTAAACAGTAATGAACTGAGAGATTCAGATCTTGAGAGTAAATCAATTTGCTGGTTTTGATTTTGGAAAGGAATGGGAAGGGGGGTGTTTATAATAGTACGTCTAATGAATCTGTTTAAACTAGATCTAATATGCGGTCAAATGCTTTCAATTTCAAAACATATTTTCGTTCAATTGACAATTTTATTTATTCATTTATCTATCTATATGTTGATTTATTTATTGATAATTTATCTTTTTATTCATTCACTTATTTTCTAGTTCAGAAAGTGACCAACATTCAAGATGGCGGTCCCACGAGACGTAACGCCCATTGTGTCCAAACTCAGGAATTGGTTGCTAGGGGTAGGCAAAAGATCCAGATCTAAACGTGCAGTAAGCACAGATCCAGATCTCCGCTTACACCCAACCCATGTCTGTAGTGGACCCATTTCGTGGCTTGACTTACACTGAGAGAACTGTTCTGAGCTTGTCTTTGTAGTATAACATTTCGGTGGTAATGACTAATGGTGCATTTTAGGCTGGTGCAGTTTATGTCTCTCTCATGCAGTTTTGAGTTTACCTCTATCTCAGCCTCAGTCATGATAGACCTAAGCTCTTTATCATTTTTTTTTATTTAACCTGCGTAGTAGTAGCATAGGCCTACGGATCTGCTAAATTTGGATGGATGCGAATTTTCTCTAGAAAGGTGCATCTTTTTAAACAGATCTATTCCTGGATAGCTGAATTTTTATTTGTGCAGCATGTTATCGAAAATGTCCAACTTCAGACACTGTAATTTCAAAATTATAGCATAAACAGTCTCATAAAGATCATTCTGTCTCAGTATCTGTCTGTTGATGTCTATCAAGATCAGAAGATAATTATTTTTGTTTCCATTCTCTCTCTTTCTCGCTTTCTCTTTCTCTCTCTCTCTCTTCCCCCCCCCCCCTCTCTCTCTCTCTTTCTCTCTCTGTTTGTTTGTTTGCTTACATTACGAGTTTGTTTTATTTGTTCAATTTTGAGACTTTCTCTCTCTCTCTCTCTTTCTCTCTCTCTCTCTCTCTCTCTCTCTCTCTCTCTCTCTCTCTCTCTCTCTCTCCTTTTGTTTGTTTGTTTACATTGATTACGAGTTCGTTTTATTGGTCCAATGTTGAAACTGTATTTTGTGTTTATGTCTGCATGCTGACACACAGAAGTAATGCCACACAAAGCAACACACTAAAACAGACAGTTATTAACTGAACCAAAACATTGGCCCAGATTTTGAACTTGTGATCTGATGTGTCTGTCTTCAGTATAAATACAAGAACCACTTGAGATATGAGAGCCGGATGTCAGCCAGGTACGTTTAAAGTATCCAATATCAATTAAAGAAATACTCCTTATTTCATGACACTTACTGTCTAGTCTGTATACATGCTGTGTGACAAATCATGATGAGATTTGTACTGTAGATCTAGATGTGTAGTGTGTCTTTCAAAGTGTTCAACACCACCATCTCAAAGACCAGGTCTGCATACTTACATGTACATGTATACAATTTCTGTAAGGTTTATCCTGTGCTAAAGGCTTGACCAAAGCCAAAAGTCAACTACACTAATTGTCAAGCTGGTGATGTATTGATTATTCAGTTTGATAATGTTTATATACCACACTGTTCTGGGGAAGGATCGAAGAATATTTGCGGACGTGATACATTCTGATTATTTAAATCAGAATATATTACGTCTGTAAATACTAAATTGACTAAAAAAAAATTGGTACAATTTGCTGTGGACAAAAAAATTATTCAAACAGATTTCGTATTGTATTTGATTAGCCTGCTGGAAAAGATGTACATATGTAAATGCTAAATTGAAAAGCTTTACCAAACATAACCCTGTTAAAAAAATATATATCGGCACAAGATATTACAGAGCAAAACTGACATCGAACTTGGCGCCTTCAAAAGGAAACGGTTGCCATGTTTACTATTAATATCAACGGAAACTTGATTCTGTTTATTTAGTGTATAATACACATATTGTCAAAGTATGTAATGCAGTATGATAGCAAGTCTGATTGCTTATCAATTCTGCCGGTTTGTGCTGACAGGAATGGTAGTGGAATGGTGGTCGTTCCTACGCCCCCCCCCCCCCCCCCCATATATTTTAGTTGTCAGTTATTTTTGGCGTAGATATGTCTGTATTTGCATTCGGGATATTTTGCACGAATTGAGTTATTTCTTATCCACGCTTTGCTGTTTTTGTTTTGCATTTGTGTATCACTTGTTTAAAATGTAGTTAAAAAGAAAAAAAGAGCACTTCTTGTTTTCTGTTGTTTATGGTCTTATTGATGTGTGAATTAGATGTGACAATGAACTTTTTGTTGTTGTTTTGTTCTTTTTTGATATTGGTTTTTAGTGTTGCCTTTTGTGTTTTGTAATTGTTATATGAATTACATGTTATAATGAACTTTTCTGTTTTCTGTTGTACTGTGTTGTATGAATAAGACGTGCTAGTAACTTCTCTGTTTCATGTTGAGATGTGTTGTGTTGTATTGATAATCATGTATGAATTCGACGTGACATTCCTGTTTCTTGTTGTGTGTTGTGTCAATGCATGGATTAGATTTGAATAGGAACTTGTCAGTTTCCTCTTGTGTATTGTGTTAGTGTGTGAATTGGATGTGACCAGGAACGTTCCAGTTTCCTGTTGTGTGTTGTATGAACGTGCGAATTGGATGTGACTAGGAACTTTTCAGTTTCCTGTTATGTGTTTATTAATGTGTGCATTGGATGTGACTAGGAATTTTCCAGTTTCCTGATGTGTGTGTGTTGTATTAATGTATGAATTGGATGTGACTAGGCACTGTACAGTTTCCTGTTGTGTGTTATATCAATATGTGAATTGGGTGTAAATAGGCACTTTCCTGTTTCCTGTTGTGCGTTATGTTAATGTGTTAATTGATTGTGACAAGGAACTTTCCAGTTTCCTGTTATGTGTTTCATTGAGTAATTGTCAGGTGTATTTTTTAACGTGTTCTGAAGTCTGCTGTTCGTAGGGCTACAACTACACTAAAAGAAATGTGCAGCCCAAGTGTAAACAAAGAGGATTAAACCAGCATGTTTTTACACACTGTCCCCAGGACCCAGCCCCCTCCCTGTCTCCAGAGGGTGTGGCCCACAAAGTGGCAGACAACTATTACACGGACCGGGATGGACGTCGAGAGGTTACTCCCCCTGAAGAGGTGTACTTGGGAACTGAGAAACTACTGGATTCTGGCAAAAAGTCAGTTTGTCTGCCTGTGTGTGTGTGTTGTGTGTGTGTGTGTGTGTGTGTGTGTGTGTGTGTGTGTGTGTGTGAGTGTGTTGTGTGTTGTGTGTGTGTGTTAGTGTGTGTGTGTGTTTTGTGTGTGTGTTGCCTCTCTCTCTCTCTCTGTATCTGTCTGCCTGTCTGTCTGTCTGCCTGTCTGTGTCTCTCTCTTTCTGTCTGTCTGACTCTGTCTGTCTGTCTCTCTCTCTCTCTCTTTCTTTCTTTCTTTCTCTGTGTGCGCGTATGCGGGGGGTGTGTGTGTGTGTGTGTGTGTGTGTGTGTGTGTGTGTGTGTGTGTGTTTATAGTGTGGTGAGATGTGACGTGTGAAATTCTACACTTGACACTTAAAAACGCTGCACAAGTAAAAAATGGTGATGTTTGGTCCTATTGGACCTGTCACATCTTACAGCCGGTAAAAACTGACATCACCAGAATAATTGGACACTTAAAATGGGCGGACAACAGACCAGTTGTATATTATTGGGCTGGGATTGAACACAGGACATCAGATCTTGAGAGCATAGCACTATCAGCTGAGATTAATCCTTTGACTCCCGCAACCCATCCACCAACTGCAAAAGCTGAACCCTTTGACTTCCTCATCCTATGCGGGAAGCTGGTGGATAGGATGAGGGAGTCAAAGGGTTAAGTTTTTGTTTTGCTAGCATGGTTGACAATGCAGGATGTTGGTGGACAGGGTACGGGAATCAAAGTAATAACATGGCATCTATACCATAAACCGAGAACGAAGCAAGGGAAAGAACTCGTGAATCGTTAAATGACACACGCCCCACTAGTAATGGTGTAGTAGCTTCCCTTGAATCGCACAGTTTTTGTGGATTTGGTACTTGAGGTTTATGTGTGACGTGATGTGTGGAGGGCGGAAGAAGAAGGATGGGGATAGGCATTTCGTATTTTGATGTATGTGTCGGTTGTACCTGTGTCAGATTAATGCTGTGAGAAGATAGAGATAACCGAACACTTGGTGTCTGTTGCCGTGATGTGTTAGAAGGGAAAACCCTATCACCAGTGCAAGAGAAAGGTTGCCATGAAGAAAGGGGATAGTGTGGTTTACCAGTCAATAGTGATTCCAGCATTATCCTCGTGTTAAATGGGTCAGCGAGATATAAGCCAGTAGTAATCCTAGCAAAAAATCATTGTGGTAACCCTTTGACTCACGCATCCTGTCCACCGGCATCCTGCATTGTCAACCATGATAGCAAAGCAAAAACTTAACCCTTTGACTCTCTCACCCTACCCACAAGTTTCCTGCAGGAAGCTGGTGGGTAGGGTGAGAGAGTCAAAGGCTTAAGTTTTTGTAGTTGGTGGAGAAGGTACGGCAGTCAAAGGGTTAAAGGTGTCAGTGAGATATAAGCCAGTAGTAATCCCAGCATTATCCTTGTGTTAAAAGTTTGAGTGAGCTGTGAGTCGGTAGTAAACCTAGCATTATGATTATGTTAAAGGGGTCAGTGAGATATAAGCCACTAGTAATCCCAGCCTTATCCTTGTGTTAAAGGGTCATTGAGATACAAGCCAGCAATAATCCCAACATCATCCTTGTGTTAAAGGCATCCGTGAGATATAAACCAGTAGTAATCCCAGCCTTATCCTTGTGTTACAGGGATCAGTGAGATAAAAGCCAGCAGTAATCCCAGCATTATCCTTGTGTTAAAAGTATCAGTGAGCTGTGAGTCGGTAATAATCCTAGCATTATGATTATGTTGAAGGGATCAGTGAGATATATAGCCAGTAGTAATCCCAGTATTATGATTGTATGAAAGGGATCAGTGAGATATAAACCAATAGTAACCCCAGCATTGTAATTGTGTTAAAGGTGTCAGTGAGATCAAAGCCAGTAGTAATCTCAGCCTTAACCTTGTGTTAAAAGTGTCAGTGATATACAACTCAGTAGTAATCCCAGCATTATCTTTGTGTTAAAGGGATCAGTGTGTATGTGTATGTCTGTATGTGTGTGTATAACAGAAGTACAGTCATGGACAAAAGACCCGTGACACCAGGCTTTCCCTTCAACTGGAACACCGGGCGACCCTCCAACCGTTAGACGTTGGTCAACTTCTGTTGTCTATGGTCACTGTACTGTGTTGCCTGATCAACTACCGTTGTCCTGATCAATAACAACTGTTGTCCTGATCAATAACAACTGTGGTCCTGATCAATAACAACCATGGTCCTGATCAATAGCAACTGTGGTCCTGATCAACAACAACTGTGGTCCTGATCAATAACAACTGTGGTCCTGATCAATAACAACTGTTGTCCTGATCAATAACAACTGTGTCCTGATCAATAACAACTGTTGTCCTGATCAATAACAACTGTTGTCCTGATCAACAACAACTGTGGTCCTGATCAACAACAACTGTGGTCCTGATCAACAACAGCTGTGGCCCTGATCAATAACAACTGTTGTCCTGATCAATAACAACTGTTGTCCTGATCAATAACAACCGTGGTCCTGATCAATAACAACTGTGGTCCTGATCAACAACAACTGTTGTCCTGATCAACAACAACTGTGGTCCTGATCAACAACAACTGTGGTCCTGATCAACAACAACTGTAGTCCTGATCAACAACAACTGTGGTCCTGATCAATAACAACTGTTGTCCTGATCAATAACAACTGTGGTCCTGATCAACAACAACTGTGGTCCTGATCAATAACAACTGTGGTCCTGATCAACAACAACTGTGGTCCTGATCAATAACAACTGTGGTCCTGATCAACAACAACTGTTGTCCTGATCAACAACAACTGTTGTCCTGATCAACAACAACTGTGGTCCTGATCAATAACAACTGTGGTCCTGATCAACAACAACTGTGGTCCTGATCAACAACAACTGTGGTCCTGATCAATAACAACTGTGGTCCTGATCAATAACAACTGTGGTCCTGATCAATAACAACTGTGGTCCTGATCAATAACAACTGTTGTCCTGATCAACAACAACTGTTGTCCTGATCAATAACAACTGTGGTCCTGATCAATAACAACTGTTGTCCTGGTCAATAACAACTGTGGTCCTGATCAACAACAACTGTTGTCCTGATCAATAACAACTGTGGTCCTGATCAATAACAACTGTTGTCCTGATCAACAACAACTGTTGTCCTGATCAATAACAACTGTGGTCCTGGTCAATAACAACTGTGGTCCTGGTCAATAACAACTGTGGTCCTGATCAATAACAACTGTGGTCCTGGTCAATAACAACTGTTGTCCTGATCAACAACAACTGTTGTCCTGATCAACAACAACTGTGGTCCTGATCAACAACAACTGTGGTCCTGATCAATAACAACTGTGGTCCTGATCAATAACAACTGTGGTCCTGGTCAATAACAACTGTGGTCCTGATCAATAACAACTGTGGTCCTGATCAATAACAACTGTGGTCCTGATCAACAACAACTGTGGTCCTGGTCAATAACAACTGTGGTCCTGATCAATAACAACTGTTGTCCTGATCAATAACAACTGTGGTCCTGATCAATAACAACTGTGGTCCTGGTCGATAACAACTGTGGTCCTGATCAACAACAACTGTGGTCCTGATCAACAACAACTGTGGTCCTGATCAATAACAACTGTGGTCCTGATCAACAACAACTGTGGTCCTGATCAATAACAACTGTGGTCCTGATCAATAACAACTGTTGTCCTGATCAACAACAACTGTGGTCCTGATCAATAACAACTGTTGTCCTGATCAATAACAACTGTTGTCCTGATCAACAACAACTGTGGTCCTGATCAATAACAACTGTGGTCCTGATCAATAACAACTGTGGTCCTGATCAATAACAACTGTGGTCCTGATCAACAACAACTGTGGTCCTGATCAACAACAACTGTTGTCCTGGTCAATAACAACTGTTGTCCTGATCAACAACAACTGTGGTCCTGATCAATAACAACTGTGGTCCTGATCAACAACAACTGTGGTCCTGATCAATAACAACTGTGGTCCTGATCAATAACAACTGTGGTCCTGATCAACAACAACTGTGGTCCTGATCAATAACAACTGTGGTCCTGATCAACAACAACTGTGGTCCTGATCAATAACAACTGTTGTCCTGATCAACAACAACTGTGGTCCTGGTCAATAACAACTGTGGTCCTGATCAACAACAACTGTTGTCCTGATCAACAACAACTGTTGTCCTGATCAATAACAACTGTGGTCCTGATCAATAACAACTGTGGTCCTGATCAATAACAACTGTGGTCCTGATCAACAACAACTGTGGTCCTCATCAATAACCACTGTGGTCCTGATCAACAACTGTGGTCCTGATCAATAACTGTGGTCCTGATCAATAACAAATGTGGTCCTGATCAACAACAACTGTGGTCCTGATCAATAACTGTGGTCCTCATCAATAACTGTGGTCCTCATCAATAACAACTGTGGTCCTGATCAATAACAACTGTGGTCCTGATCAATAACAACTGTGGTCCTCATCAATAACAACTGTGGTCCTGATCAACAACACCTGTGGTCCTGATCAATAACAACTGTGGTCCTGATCAATAACAACTGTGATCCTCATCAATAACAACTGTGGTCCTCATCAATAACAACTGTGGTCCTCATCAATAACTGTGGTCCTCATCAACAACAACTGTGGTCCTCATCAATAACTGTGGTCCTCATCAACAACAACTGTGGTCCTCATCAATAACAACTGTGGTCCTCATCAATAACTGTGGTCCTCATCAACAACAACTGTGGTCCTCATCAACAACAACTGTGGTCCTGATCAATAACAATTGTTGTCCTGATCAACAACAACTGTGGTCCTAATCAATAACACCTATTGTCCTGATCAACAACAACTGTTGTCCTAATCAATAACACCTATTTCCCTGATCAGTAATAACTGTTGTCCTGATTAACAAGTGTTGTCTTGATCAATAACAACTGTGGTCCTGATCAGCAACAATTCTTGACCTGATCAATAACTATTGTCCAGATCAATAACAACTGTTGCCCTGATCAATAATAACTGTTGTCCTGATTAACAAGTGTTGTCCTGATTAACAGCTGGTGTCCTGATCTACAATAACTGTTGTCCTGATCTACAATAACTGTTGTCCTGATCAATAACAGCTGTTGTCCTGATCAATAACAACTGTTGTCCTAATCTACAACAACTGTTGTCGTGGTCAATAACAACTGTGGTCCTGATCTACAATAACTGTTGTCCTGGTCAATAACAACTGTTGTCCTGATCAATAACAACTGTTGTCCTGGTCAATAAAAACTGTGGTCCTGATCTACAATAACTGTTGTCCTGATCAATAACAACTGTTGTCCTGATCTACAATAACTGTTGTCCTGGTCAATAACAATGTTGTCCTGATCAACAACAACTGTTGTCCTGGTCAATAAAAACTGTGGTCCTGATCAACAACAACTGTTGTCCTGGTCAATAAAAACTGTGGTCCTGATCAACAACAACTGTTGTCCTGATCAATAACAACTGTTGTCCTGATCTACAATAACTGTTGTCCTGATCAATAACAACTGTGGTCCTGATCTACAATAACTGTTGTCCTGATCAATAACAACTGTTGTCCTGATCAATAACAACTGTTGTCCTGATCAACAACAACTGTTGTCCTGATCAATAACAACTGTTGTCCTGATCTACAATAACTGTTGTCCTGGTCAATAACAACTGTTGTCCTGATCTACAATAACTGTTGTCCTGATCAATAACAACTGTTGTCCTGATCTACAATAACTGTTGTCCTGATCAATAACAACTGTTGTCCTG
>CM060313.1:39973715-39981215 GCA_030674185.1 Monoplex corrugatus
TGACGGTGATTGTTTTCAGACATCCATTGTTCCAGAGAACGCATGGGTAAAAAAACCTTAAACTTGTCGTTTCCATCAACGTCAGAAAGAAGAAGACTGATTTTTGTATTGTCCAGTGTATTGTTGGTCATTCATTTTGTTTCAATCAACATCCCCCAAAAAGTGATTTTTGTATTGTCCAGTGTATTGTTGGTCATTCATTTTGTTTCAATCAACATCCCCCAAAAAGTGATTTTTGTATTGTCCAGTGTATTGTTGGTCACAGATGACTCTATGGTGGTTACGCGTTATGTTTACAGTATTCTCTAATTTGGCCCAGGGGACGCTGTGATCCGTCCATATCTAAGATGAAACATTAAATCGTTTGAAAACTAGCTGGAGACCGCATGATATTCAAATGGACGTGTGTTTGTCGTGTCGGTTGTTTTGGCAGGTTTATTGATAAACAAATGAAGTTGAAACATATTCAAACTGCCAAGAAGGTAAGGTGATGGCTGGCTCTGGCTGTGTGTTCAAGTTGTCCAACGTGACATTTCTGACTTTGTATTATTTTATTATTAACTTCACGGATACTTTATGCATTGGGTTCCCGGTGGCACTGTCGTACATGCTGTGGGTTGTAAAAATGAACTAATCAAGATACTCACTTGACTTGAATTGATCTCTAACCCATCCTGCTTCCAAATTGTCAAGGAACAAAGTCAGGTCTTGCTTGAAAAGTCATACAGTTCTGTACATTTTTGACCATCCTGCCCCGCCCCCCCTCCCCCCGCCTCCCCGTGGGGATGTCGGAGGCTCTTTCGGTATAAATAGTATCCCTCACCTTCTGGAAATTCTCTGCAATAAATTTCCTCTTTTCTGTCACTCTCTCTGTGTCTGCCTTGTTCCTTTGCTTTCTGTCATTTCTACCTATCATTTTCTGCCTTAATGGTCCATTCGCTTGTATGCGTTCGATAAAGTCTTACGTACTTTTTCTTAAAATTGATAATATGGTGCATGTATTAAGTGCATTTTTGGCTCTACGGAGGTGAGATATGCGGAAGCAATTTTAGGTAATTTATGCCTGTTTTTATGTATGTTTTGGTAAAAAAAAAAATTGCCAGAGAGGGATGAATCCCTCTTTAAAAAAAAATCTCCAAACCCAAATTCCAAACTTGGAAACAGTATTAACTGTTTACATTCTGCTGTCATTTTGCTCAATATATTTAACCCTTTGACTCCTGTACCCTATCCACCAACTGCAGATACTTAATAACCTTTTGACTTAATCACCCTTTCTACCAGGTCCCTGCAGGAAACTGGTGGATAGGGTGAGGGAGTCAAAGGGTTAAGCGTTTGCTTTGCCAGCATGGATGACAGTGCAGGATGCGAGTGGACAGGATACAGGAGTCAAAGGCGGAGGATTAATTAAATGTACTACGATACATGACCCTGAGTTGATCAGTGGATAGTCCCGGTTCACTTTCTGTGGCAGTAGCTAAAAAGGTAGTATTACACCTGTTAACGTTTAGCGTTGTTTTCGTTTGCATTAGCCGAGATTAACAGAGTTCAGAAGTAAAACATACAGGTGATATTCATCAGTGTTTAGTATGAAGCGAACAAGTTGAGCAAGCGGTAATGCACAGTGTATACGCACGTTTCAAATTGAATTAAATTATGAATTGTATTATTTATACTTTATTTGATACGTTGAGGAATGAATGAAGCCAGTTCTCAACCCAGCAGTTGCGCTGAAGAAGTCGGCCGGATCGCCAATGAAAGCTACACGCAGTAAGTAGCTTTTTTGTCACTGAGAGACAGGTTCAGCTTGGTAGCCATTATTTATTTGATACGTTCCTCGTGGTAACTCAACTGTTTTTTCGTGGGTTTTTTTTTCTTTTTCTTTGTTTTTGGTCATTTGTGGTGATGGCTTGTCTTGTGTACTGCTGTCTTTTTCTACTTTTCACGTAAACTACATAAACTATTTAATCTTTTTTATGTGTTGCAAATCTCCTCTCTCTCTCTCTTCTCTCTCTTGTCTCTGTCTCTGTCTGTCTCTCTCTGTCTCTGCCCCTCTGTCTCTGTCTGTCTGTCTGTCCCTGCCTGTTGTTTCTGTCTTTGCCTCTGTCTGTCTCTCTCTCTCTCTGTCTCTCTCTATCTCTCAGCCTTTCTACCTCTGACTCTCTCCCTATCTCTGTCTGTATCTGTCTCTGTCTCTCTCCTCTCTCTCTCTCTCCCTCCCTCTCTCTCTCTTCTCTTTCTTTGTCGTGAAAGAGAAAACAAAGAGACTTAGAATGAATGTCTTACTTTGTTACTTTAAGACAGAAACAAGTATTTTCATCGTAAATTTAACTAGTGTTGTTGCAGTCTAGAGTAATGCTTTAAGAACGGCAGAGAGTGAATGACTTGAAAGCTTTGCCGCAGGTCAGATCGCCCCAGACTGAGAAAAAACTGGAATTCCTTCTAGTTGTAACGACATAAAGACGACGATATAATCTGTGTCTGTCTGTCTGTGTGTCTATGTGTCTGTGTGTCTGTCTGTCTCTCTGTCTCTGTCTCTGCCCCTTTCTGTCTCTCTGTGTCTCTCTCTGTCGCTGTCTGTCTCTGTCTGTGCCCCTCTATCTCTTTCTCTATGTTTGTCTGTCTGTCTATGTCTCCGTCTCTGTCTGTCTGTCTGTCTGTCTGTTTGTCTCTCTCTCTCTCCCCCCTCCCCCTCTCTCTCTCTGTTTCTTTCTTTCTTTTCCTGTTATTTTTATCTCTTCTTGTTCATTGCCCTTACGTTATTTTTATTTAAATTCACCAACAACATTTAGCGACAGCAGACGCTGAAATTTGACCAGACATTGTTGTATTGTGTCGTTGCTTTTACCCCGTTGGAAAATAAACATCAATCATTCATTTAGCATCTCTGCCTGTAATTGTCTGTATGTCCTTTCAACCCCGTTTCATACAGGCCAGTTGAAATCAAATCAATTTTCATTGCACTTCCAAATAAGACAGAGGCTATAGAATGCGAACTCCATCGCACAATCATTTTGATGAGTCATGTAACAAAAATCCAATTAAGAATAATCATGATGAGGACAAGGAATAGAATCAAAAGAGAAATAGCAGAAGAACAGTGTGGATTTATGGAGGGGAAAGGAACTATTAATGCCATATACATGTACATCCTACGAACTATCATCGAGAGGTCAATCAAGATGAATAAGGATTTATATTTATGCTTTACGTTGATTATACTGAGGTTTTTGATCGGGTAAGACATGAAGAATTGATCAACCAACTAGAAAGACTCAATATTGATGGAAAAGATCTACAAATAATCAGAAATATGTTTTGGGAACAAACAGCTTCAAAGAGAATAGAAAATGATATAAGCTCTCTCTAAAACATCAAAAGAGGAGTCAGACAGGGTTGTGTTTTGTCTCCAAACCTGTTTTCACTTTACAGCGAAAACATCATGAGAAACCTAGAGGAAGACCCTGGATTAAAGGTTGGAGGAAAAATGATAAACAACATTCGATACACAGATGACACCGTGCTAATTGCAGAAAATGAAAGTGACCTACAAAACCTTGTGAATATACTAGAAATAGAAAGCAAAGGTAAGGGGTTGGAACTAAACAGCAGGAAGACTGGAGTCATGGTGATCAGTAAAAAACATGAAATCCCCTCATGCAAAATAACAGCAAATGGCACAACCTTGACACAGGTTAATAAGTTCAAATACCTGGGAACGGTCATTTCATCAGACGGCAGATGCACATCGGAAATAGCTGGCAGAATCGGCCAAGCCAAAACAGCATTCAAGAAGATGACAAGCATTCTTACCAACAAATGCCTATCAATTAACATCAGGAAGAGAGTTCTTGAATGTTATATAGAACCAATACTATTATACGGTTGTGAGGCGTGGACAGTCAACAAGCAAAGCCAGAACAAGATTGAGGCAGCCGAGATATGGTTTCTAAGAAGAATGTTGAGAATTCCATGGACAGCTAAGAAAACAAACGAAGCAGTCTTGATGGAGGCAGACACAAGAAGATCATTCATAAGGAAGATTAGGATAAGACAGGCAACATTTGTAGGCCATTTTATGAGGAAAGGGGAATTGGAGCACCTGGTCACAACAGGAAAGCTGGAGGAAAAGAAAGCGCCGGGTAGACCCAGGGAGAGGATATTGGACGGACTTGCAGAGTGGCTGAGGACAGAGAGGGTGGAAGAGGTGCTTGCAGCAACAAGAGATAGAAACAGATGGAAGGCCATGATCACCAGCGCCATGTGGCAAGGCACCTGATGATGATCATGATGATGATGAATTGAAATAGCCAATTGAGACAGACCATTTGATACAAGACGACTGAAATAGTCTACTGAGGCAGGCCATCTGATACAGGCCAACTGAAATAGCCAATTGAGACAGACCATTTGATACAAGACGACTGAAATAGTCTACTGAGGCAGGCCATCTGATACAGGCCAACTGAAATAGCCAATTGAGACAGGCTAACCGAAATAAGCCAGTTGAGACAGGCCATTTGATACAACTAAAATAGCCAATTGAGACAGGCCATTTGATACGGGCCAACTGAAATAGCCATTTGATACAGGCCAAATAAAATAAGCCAGTTGAGGCAGGCCATTTGATATAAGACAACCGAATTAGCCATTTGAGACAGGCCAATTGAAATAGGCCAATCGAGACAGGCCAATTGATACAGGCCAACTGAAATAAGCCAACTGAGGCATGCCATTTGATACAGGTCAACTGAAATAGCCAATCGAGACAGGCTATTTGATACAGGCCAAATGAAATAAACAAACTAATACAGGCCATTTGAAAAAGGCACTTAACATAGCCAATCGAGACAGGCTGTTTGATACAAGACAACTGAAATAAGCCATTTGAGACAAGATATTTGATACAATACAACTGAGATACCAGTTGAGACAGGCCATTTGATACAGACCAACTGAAATGATCTATAAACTGTTCATTTTGGAAAAGACCTATACATTGTTCATTTTAGAGAAAAAACATATAAACTGTTCATTTAGGAAAATACCTATACATTGTTGAATTTGGAAAAGACCTATAAACTGCTCATTTTGGAAAAGACATATAAACTGTTCATTTTGGAAATGACCTATAAACTGTTCATTTTGGAAAAGGCCTATGAATTATTCATGTTGGAAAAGACCTATAAACTGCTCATTTTAGAAAAGACCTATAAACTGTCCATTCCAGAAAAGACCTGCACACTGTTCATTTGGAAAATACGTATCATTATCATCAAGTGCCCTGCCAAACAGCGCTGGCGATCATGGCCCTCCATATGCATCTATCCCTTGTTGCCACAAGCACATCTTCCACCCTCTCTGTCCTCAGCCACTCTGCAAGTACGTCCAATATTTTCCCCTGGGTCTACCTGGTGCTCTCTTTCCCTCCAGCTTTCCCGTTGTGACCAGGTGCTCTAATTCCCCTTTCCTAATAAAATGACCTATAAATGTTGCTTGTCTTTTCCTAATCTTCCTTTTGACTGATCTTCTTTTGTCTGCCTCTATCAAGACTGTCTCGTTTGTTTTCTTTGCTGTCCATGAAACTCTCAACATCCTTCTTAGAAACCACATCTCGGCTGCCTCAATCTTGTTCTGGCTTTGCTTGTTGACCGTCCATGCCTCACAGCCATATTACATTATCGGTTCTATACAACATTCAAGAACTCTCTTCCTGATGTTAATTGATAGGCATTTGTTGGCTAGAATGCTTTTCATCTTCTTAATGCTGTTTTGGCTTGGCCGATTCTGCTGGCTATTTCTGATGTGCACCTCCGTCTGGTGAGATAATCGTTCCCAGATATTTAAACTTTTCAACCTGTCTCAAGGTAGTGCCGTTTGCTGTTATTCTGCATGAAGGGATTTTATGTTTCTTACTGATTACCATGACTTCAGTCTTCATGCTATTTAGCTGCAACCCTTTACTTTTGCTTTCTATTTCTATCATATTCACTAGGTTTTGTAGGTCCCTTTCATTTTCTGCAATTAGCACGGTGTCATCTGCGTATCGAATGTTGTTTATCCTTTTCCTCCAGCCTTTAATCCAGGGTATTCTTTCAGGTTTCTCATGATATTTTCGCTGTGACAGAACACAACCTTGCCTGAAACCTATTTTGATATTTTGGAAAGAGCTTATATCGTTTTCTATTCTCATTGCAGCTGTTTGTTCCCAATACATATTTCTTATTCGTAGATCTTTACCATCAATATTGAGTCTTTCTAGTTGCTTGATCAATTCTTCATGTCTTACCCGATCGAAAGCCTTGCATAATCAACAAAGCATAATATAAATCATCCTTATTCAACTCGATTGACCTTTGTATGATAGTTCTTAGGATGTTTACAGCATTAATAGTTCCTTTCCCTTCCACAAATCCACGCTGTTCTTCTGCTATTTCTCTTTTGATTCTATTCCTTGTCCTCATCATGATTATTCTTAATAGGATTTTTGTTACATGACTCATCAAGCTGATTGTGCGATGGAGTTCGCATTCTATAGCCCCTGTTTGTTTGTTTGTTTTTTAAAGTGCAATGAAAATTGGTATTGACATATCTTTGGGGATTTTTCCAGTGTCATAAACTTCATTTAGGATGACTTATTTTTTGAATACCAAGCTCCTCCAGGACTTCAATCATTTCTGTAGTAATATTGTCTGGTCCTGGGGCTTTTCCTGGTTTCATCTGTTTTAGTGCTGCTGTAACTTC
The DNA here is from genome assembly GCA_030674185.1 of Monoplex corrugatus. NCBI lineage: Eukaryota > Metazoa > Mollusca > Gastropoda > Littorinimorpha > Ranellidae > Monoplex > Monoplex corrugatus. The sequence continues at coordinate 39,980,460 of CM060313.1, forward strand.
ATCTTTCATTATGGGTGGTCCTTTAACGTTTTCTCTTATAATGTATTCTTCGTTTTTGTCATCTTCAAAAAGGTCTTTAATGTACTCTCCCCATCTGTCTAATATTTTGCCTTTTTCCATGATAAGCGTACCATCTTTCGTTTTTGAGCAACCAGTTGATGTGCATGTCTTTTTCCTGTGGATAATTTCTTTCTTCAGTTCTTCTGTACATGCCCTGAGGATCCGTTTTGTGTCGGTCTTCTATTTCTTTGCATTTTGTTTTCAGCCAAGCTTCCTTAGCTTCATTGCACCTATTCCTGATTTCTTTGTTTATCTTCCTGTATATTTCCTCCTTTCCCTTTGCCTTCCTCCGTTATTCCATCAAGCCTAGAATTTCTTTAGTCATCCAGTTCTTTTTTGCTTTTCTGTGTACTCTAGGGATTTCTTCACAAGCTTCATTTACCGAGTTTCTCAAAAGAAAAGACGCATAAACTGCTTATTTCGGAAAAGACCTACAAACTGTTCAGTTTGGAAAAGACCACCGAAGACGGACACCAAACGAACACCTCCCGGCAGCGGTCACAAAGTCTTCGTATTGCCAGCAGGAATGACCGCATGCACTTTCCACTGGGAGATTCATTAGTGAGCAGTTAACTTGATTCCTTATTGTTAATTCTCCCCTGGGACTTTCCCCTTTCGTCCCTTAATTGGCCCTCTGTTGAGTGGAGGTTTCCAATGTCAACCTGGTGAGTGAGAACTTGATGCCAGTGGCTTGGA
>CM060313.1:39996215-39998715 GCA_030674185.1 Monoplex corrugatus
TACATACACACGCACACACACACATACTCATGCACACACACACAAACATACATACATACATACATACATACATATATACATACATGTATACATACATACATATATTCAGAATACATACACATATACATACATACATGCACACATACATACATACATACATACATACATACATACATACATACATATATACATACTTGCATACATTACATACATACATACACACACGCACGCACACACACATTCGTACACACACACACTTACACACACACACACACAAACACACACATACACACACGCACACACACACATAAACACACACACACACAACCTCAGACGCACAGATCACACACCCACAGACACACATACGCACACACATAGATACACACACATCCACACATATATACACATACACGCGCGCACGCTGACAGAGAGGAGAGAGAGAGAGAGAGAGAGAGAGAGAGAGAGACAGACAGACAGACAGACAGACAGACAGACAGACAAACAGAGACAGAGACAGAGAGACAGGGAGACACAGAGACAGAGAGGATTTCTGTGATGCTAATAGGCAGACTTTTGTTTCACCAAGGCAGATTGTCTGGTGTCTCTTTCTCTCTGTCTGTATCGTGTTACTTTAAGTGTCACTATACTGCTAATGTAGAGTTACTGTAGTGTTACAATAACATTACATATACTGTTACTGTAGCGTTACTATAACGTTACTGTAGAGTTACTTTAATGTTACCGTAGTGTTACCACTGTCCCTGACTGTGTGGTAAAAAGTTCACTAACCGTTGGGGATCACGTGGCGGCTGTGGCACTGATAGTAACTTGGTAACCATTGACAGACACAACGACAACTTGGAAACAGTGGTCGGAGAGAACAATGAAACGATATTGATAACAACTTATTGGACCTTGATCGTTATGCACTGGGTATTGCACTGTTAGCTCTGTGTTTGACTATCGATAGTCACACTTTGTTCTTGCTGCTTTTGTCTCTCTCTGTCTCTCTGTCTCTCTCTGTTTCTGTCTCTCTCTCTGTCTCTCTCTCTCACTCCCTATCTCTCTCTCTCTCTCTCTCTCTCCCTCTCTGTCTGTCTGTCTGTCTGCCTGCCTCTCTCTCTTTCTCTATCTGGCTCTCTCTGACTTTTCTCTCTCTCTCTCTCTTGGTTCTCTCTGTCTGCCTCTCTCTCTCTCTCCCTCTCTCTCTCTTTCTTTGTGTTCTTTCCCTCATTTAGACTTGCAAGGAAAACGGTGAGCATGGTTTTTAACTGTTGTCTTTTTATTTTTTATCTTGGGTGTTGTTTTTAACGTGGAGTGGAGTTAACCCTGGTATGGCTCTCTCTCTCTCTCTCCCTCCCTCTCTCTCTCTCCATCTCTCTCTCTTTCTCTCTCTCTTTTTCTCTCTCTCTTTCTCTCTCTCTCTCTCTTTCTCTCACCCTTTCTCTCTCTTTCTCTTTCTTTATCTCCTTTCTCTCTGTTTCTCTGTCTCTGTCTCTGTACTGTCTGTCTGTCTCTTTCTCTCTCTGCCTCTCTCTCTCCAAACAGGCAACCGAATATTTTGCCAGTCCCGCATTTATTGTCTCATGATCTGAAATTCAACAAGTGCATTTAAATTCAGCAGATTATCACAGTAACATTCCACGCTTAAAGTCAAAAAGATCTTCGGTGAAAAGAAACGAAAGTCAAACCCAAAGAGGGTACTCTGGTCTAATGTTTCCAAAAACAAGACTGGATCTTTATCAGTCTAGTTTACATGTTGGGGTGATTTACCAAAATGTTTAAAAAGTACACTATCAGTAAAAACGTTAGAAATAAATTGATTCACCAGTTGTCGTGGTGTACTAGTTAACGCAACGGACTACCAACTGGAAGGTTGCCGGTTCGAATCCCCATAAGTCTCTTCAAAAATTATTTTGGGATTTCTCGGCTCCAACCGGCTTCTACCCAAAGTTGGGCGTGCTATGGACTCATTGGGAAAACTGGGACCACTCAGTCGAGTCTCATCCATTTCACGGATGCGTAATTGAGGGTGTTGCTCAAATCTTCTGACCAGCATCGCAGGTGTCTGTATTTCTCGGGCCTGGTTGACGCCAGGATATATTATTATTGTAAGCGTAGAGTACAGCCCTGTCACGCAGTCTCAATCCTAGATGGAACTCCATAGCATCATGACTATCATCCTCATCGTCATCATCATCATCGCATTTTAAAAACTGTGCCAGCTTCTGTGGCCGTTAAGGTGGCGTAGAAAATGGGACGAAAAAAAAAGGTGAGCGCAAAGGTAATTTCCCTGATTGTGATGATCCTGAACAAACAAACAAACAAACAAACAAACAAACAAACAAACCTGATAAACTGATAAACTGATTCATAACATCACTGAAACGTTTGCCATTGCAATACATGCGTTGTTCTCTTTTTTTCCTCTTCAGCTTACTAATATACAGGGGGTGCAAAAATAGGTATACAGTAAGTATCACATCATTATTATAATGCG
>CM060313.1:40018715-40033715 GCA_030674185.1 Monoplex corrugatus
ACCAAAACAAGAATGAAACAAGTAAACAAACAAGCAAAGAAACATGGAAGCAAGCAAGGGGGAAAAAAGCAAGCAAGCAAACAAAAATGGACGAACAAAAAAATAAACAAAAACCAAACAAGTAAACAAATAAACTAAGAAACAAATAAACAAAAACAAACAAACAAACAAACAAGTAGCTTGCAGATGAAGATGACGTGCAGACAATGTCTGGCGCCGTTGGCGTTGTCCGTGTCTGATGATAACAGCAACTTCATCCTTTCTCCCTTCTGTCTCTACCCCCACCCTCACTCCCACCTCTCTGTCTCTCTCTGTCTCTGTCTCTCACCTCTCTGTCTCTCTCTCTGTCTCTCTCTCTTTTAACTGTCTGTGTCTCTCTGTATCTCTCTGTCTCTCTGTCTGTCTGTCTGTCTCTCTTTCTCTGTCTCCGTCTGTCTCTCACTTTCTGTCAGTCAGTCTGTCCGTATCTCTCTCTGCCTGATTGTCTCTTTAAGACCAGCATGTCTAGTGTTTGAACATCAACATATCTAGCGTTTGAAGACCAGCATATCTAATGTTTTAAGACCAGTATGTCTAGTGTTTGAAGTCCAACATGTTTAGTGTTTGAAGTCCAACATGTTTAGTGTTTGAAGATCAAACATGTCTAGCATTAATCAAAGGACATAACTCTTGAGAATTATCTCCCATGTTGTATAGAACTTCTCAAATCTAACACAGTTTGCGCTACCCATTCAGCTAGCATAGAAGCAGATACAAAGTACAAAAACAGTAAGCTTAGAACACTCAGCATAGAAGCAGATACAAAGTACAATAACAGTAAGCTTAGAACACTCAGAGGAGTGTTCTAAGCTTACTGTTTTTGTACTTTGTATCTGCTTCTATGCTAGCTGAATGGGTAGCACAAAATGTGTTAGATTTGAGAAGTTCTATACAACATGGGAGATAATTCTCAAGAGTTATGTCCTTTGATTAATATTATAAAAATTCTCCCTGCTTCCCTCTTATTTCTTTGGTATAAACATGTCTAGTGTTTGAAGACCAACATGTCCAGTGTTTGAAGACCAATCTGTCTGGAATTTGAAGACCAACATGTCTAGTGTTTGAAGACCAACATGTCTTGTGTTTGATGACCAACATGTCTAGTGTTTGAAGACCCTAGTGTTTGAAGACCAACATGTCTAGTGTTTGAAGACCAACATGTCTAGTGTTTGAAGACCAGCATGTCTAGTGTTTGAAAACCAGCATAACTAGTGTACGAAGACCAACGTGTCTAGTATTTGAAGACCAACATGTCTAGTGTTTGAAGACCAACATAACTAGTGTATGAAGATTTACATGTCTAGTGTTTGAGGACCAACATAACTAGTGTATAAAGATCTACATGTCTAGTGTTTGAAGACCAACATTCTACATGTCTTGTGTTTGAAAACCAACATGTCTAGTGTTTGAAGACCAACATGTCTAGTGTTTGAAGACCAACATTCTACCCTTCTAGTGTTTGAAGACCAACATTCTACCCTTCTAGTGTTTGAAGACCAATATGTCTAATGTTTGAAGACCTACATATCTAGTGTTTGAAGACCAACATGTCCTGTGTTTGAAGACCAATATGTCCAGTGTTTGAAGACCAGCATACCTACTTTTTTGTCTAGTAGTTGAAGACAACATGTCTAGAGTTTGAAGACCAACATATCTACGTTTTTGTCTAGTATTTGAAGACAACATGTCTAGAGTTTGAAGACCAGCATACCTACTTTTTTGTCTAGTAGTTGAAGACAACATGTCTAGAGTTTGAAGACCAACATATCTACGTTTTTGTCTAGTATTTGAAGACAACATGTCTAGAGTTTGAAGACCAACATATCTACTTTTTTGTCTAGTATTTGAAGAAAACATGTCTAAGTTTGAAGACCAACATATCTACTTTTTTGTCTAGTATTTGAAGACATGTCTAGAGTTTGAATACCTAGTGTTGTTAGTAATGATAGCTCAAGGTGACAAACCTCTATCATGTCCTCTCTGAATCTCTTAGACTTATGTCTGGATGATTGTCGCACTTCTGTTTGGGGTCATATACCAGTGTATCACACATAGGCACACAAACAAGTACACACACATACACATACACACGCTCCAAAGCAAACAACCACACACGGCACACACACACACACACACCACACACACACACACACACACACACACACACACACACACACACACACACGCACGCACACACACGCACGCGCACACACACACATACGCATAGACACATCCAAACACACACACAATTCTCGTTTTCTCTCTTTCCCCTCTCCGCCCTCTCCCACCCACCCACCCACCCACCCTCTCTCTCTCCCTCTCTTCCGCTTTCTCTCTCCTTTTTCCTGTCTGTGTCTTCCTGCATCTCTCTTTGTCCTTGTCTGTCTGTCTGTCTATCTGTCTGCCTCTCTTCTTCTTCTTCTTCTTCTCTCTTTCTCTCTCTCTCTTTCTTTTTCTCTTTTTTCCTTTCCCTCTCCTCCCCCAACTCCCCTCTGCATATATGTGTTTCTCTCTCTCTCTCCTCTCTTTCTTTCTCTCTGTCTGTCTGTCTGTCTCTCTCTCTTTCTGTGTGTGTGTGTGTGTGTGTGTGTGTGTGTTTCTATGTGTGTGTGTGTGTTTCTATGTGTGTGTGTGTGTCTGCTTCTGTGTGTGTGTATGTGTATGTATGTATGTATGTGTGTATGTATGTATGTATGTATGTGTGTATGTACATGTATGTATGTATGTATGTATGTGTGTGTGTGCGCGCGCGCCCGCGCGTGTGTGTGTTGTGTGTGTGTGTGAGTGTGTGTGTGTGTTGCTTAGGGTCAAATACATAAGTGGAATAACAAAGGACCGGCGGTCAGGCAGACGTGATGAAACCTAAGGCCACTACAAAGCCATGTCCTTAAGTGTGTAAAGTGTTTTCCAGTTTCATGTTTCACTCACTCTGTCTATCTCTTTCATCCTCCTCCATCCCTCTCTACCTTAATGGATGGGAAAGTTCATGTATCAGGAGTTCTCCAATGGCTAAAGAAGACTTCTACTTGTGGATGTGATTAAGAGATTCTCTATCAACATCATCCCTTCCTTGTTTTACCCCATCCCTTCCCATCTTCCAGGTATAAAGTGATGGCAGAGTTGAAGTACTGTATCCCACCCACCCCTGTCAGTCAGGTCGGTACTGTGTGCACGTCACCTGGTGTACAATCAACACCCTGTGTACATGTACATATCATCTGGTGTACGACCAGTACCCTGTGTACACATCACCTCGTGTACATTTAAGTCCCTGAGTACATGTCACCTGGTGTACAACCGATATTCTGTGTACATGTCACCTGGTGTACAATTAACACACTGTGTACATGTTACCTGGTGTACAACCAACACACTGTGTGTTTATGTCATCTGGTGTAAAGTAACATTCTGTGCGCATGTTACTTGGTGTACAACCAATACACTGTGTACATGTCACCTGGCATACAATCAACACTGTGTGTACATGTCACCTGGTGTACAACCAACACTGTACTGTCACCTGGTGTACAACCAGCACTGTGTACATGTCACCTGGTGTACAACCAACATACTGTGTACATGTCACCTGATGTACAACCAACACTGTCTGTACATGTCACCTGGTGTACAACCAACATACTATGTACATGTCACCTGGTGTACAACCATCATACTGTGTACATGTCACCTGGTGAACAACCAACACACTGTACATGTCACCTGGTGTACAACCAACACACTGTACATGTCACCTGGTGTACAACCAAAACTGTGTACATGTCACCTGGTGTACAACCAACACACTGTGTACATGTCACCTGGTGTACAACCAACATACTGTGAACATGTCACCTGGTGTACAACCAACACACTGTACATGTCACCTGGTGTACAACCAACATACTGAGTACATGTCACCTGGTGTACAATCAACACACTGTGTACATGTCACCTGGTGTACAACCAACACACTGTGTACATGTCACCTGGTGTACAACCAACACATTGTGTACATGTCACTGGTGAACAACCAACACTGTCTGTACATGTCACCTGGTGTACAACCAACACACTGTGTACATGTCACCTGGTGTACAACCAACACACTGTGTACATGTCACTGGTGCACAACCAACACTGTCTGTATATGTCACCTGGTGTACAACCAACACACTGTGTACATGTCACCTGGTGTACAACCAACATTCTAAGTACATGTTACCTGGTGTACAACCAACACACTGTGTACATGTCACCTCGTGTACAATCAACATACTGTGAACATGTCAGCTGGTGTACAACTAACATTCTGAGTACATGTTACCTGGTGTACAACCAACACACTGTGTACATGTCACCTCGTGTACAATCAACATACTGTGAACATGTCAGCTTGGTACAACTAACATTCTGAGTACATGTTACCTGGTGTACAACCACCACACTGTGTTCATGTCACCTGGTATAAATCAACACACTGTGTACATGTCACCTGGTGTACAACTAACACTGTTTGCATGTCACCTGGTGTACAATCAACACTGTGTGTACATGTCACCTGGTGTACAACCAACACTGTCTTTACATGTCACCTGGTGTACAATTAACACACTGTGTACATGTCACCTGGTGTACAACCAACACAGTGTGTATATGTCAACTGGCATACAACCAACACTGTCTGTACATGTCACCTGGTGAACAACCAACACACTGTGTATATGTCAACTGGCATACAACCAACACAGTGTGTACATGTCACCTAGTGTACAACCAACACACGTTGTTCATGTCACCTGGTATACAACCAACACTGTATATGTCACCTGGTGTACAACCAACACTGTGTACATGTCACCTGGTGTACAACCAACACTGTCTGTACATGTCACCTGGTGTACAACCAACACACGGTGTACATGTCACCTGGTGTACAACCAACACACTGTACATGTCACCTGGTGTACAACCAACACTGTCTTTACATGTCACCTGGTGTACAACCAACACACTGTGTACATGTCACCTGGTGTACAACCAGCACTGTGTGTACATGTCACCTGGTGTACAACCAAAACACTGTGTACATGTCACCTGGTGTACAACCAACACGCTGTGTACATGTCATCTGGTGTACAACCAACACACTGTGTACATGTCATCCGGTGTACAACCAGCACTGTCTGTACATGTCACCTGGTGTACAACCAACACACTGTGTACATGTCATCCGGTGTACAACCAGCACTGTCTGTACATGTCACCTGGTGAACAACCAACACACTGTGTATATGTCAACTGGTGTACAACCAACACAGTGTCTACATGTCACCTAGTGTACAACCAACACACTTTGTTCATGTCACCTGGAATACAACCAACACTATATGTCACCTGGTGTACAACCAACACTGTGTACATGTCACCTGGTGTACAACCAACACTGTCTGTACATGTTACCTGGTGTACAACCAACACACTGTGTACATGTCACCTGGTGTACAACCAACACATTGTACATGTCACCTGGTGTACAACCAACACTGTTTTTACATGTCACCTGGTGTACAACCAACACACTGTGTACATGTCACCTGGTGTACAACCAGCACTGTGTGTACATGTCACCTGGTGTACATCCAACACACTGTGGACATGTCACCTGGTGTACAACCAACACTGTGTACATGTCACCCGGTGTACAACCAACACACTGTGTACATGTCACCCTGTGTACAACCAGCACTTCTGTACATGTCACTTGGTGTGCAACCAACACACTGTGTACATGTCACCTGGTGTACAACTAACACTGTCTTTACATGTCACCTGGTGTACAACTAACACACTGTGTACATGTCACTTGGTGTACAACCAGCACTGTGTGTACATGTCACCTGGTGTACAACCAACATTGTCTGTACATGTTACCTGGTGTACAACCAACACACTGTGTACATGTCATCTGGTGTACAACTAACATTCTGTGTACATGTCACCTGGTGTGCAACCAACACACTGTGTTCATGTCACCTGGTGTACAACCAACACACTGTGCACATGTCACCTGGTGTACAACCAGCACTGTCTGTATATGTCACCTGGTGTACAACACAACATTGTGTACATGTCACCTGGTGTACAACCAACACTGTCTGTACATGTCACCTGGGGTACAACCAACACTGTGTATATGTCACCTGGTGTACAACCAACACACTGTACATGTCACCTGGTGTACAACCAACACACTGTGTACATGTCACCTGGTGTACAACCAACACACTGTGCACATGTCATCTGGTGTACAACCAACACACTGTGTACATGTCATCTGGTGTACAACTAACATTCTGTGTACATGTCACCTGGTGTACAACCAACACACTGTGTACATGTCACCTGGTGTACAACCAACACTGTCTGTATATGTCACCTGGTGTACAACCAACACACTGTGTACATGTCACCTTGTGTACAACCAGCACTGTCTGTATATGTCACCTGGTGTACAACCAACACTGTGTACACATCACCTGGTGTGCAACCAACACACTGTGTACATGTCACATGGTGTACAACCAGCACTGTCTGTATATGTCACCTGGTGTACAACCAACGCACTGTGTACATGTCACCTGGTGTACATCCAACACTGTACATGTCACCTGGTGTACAACCAACACTGTCTGTACATGTCACCTGGTGTACAACCAACACACTGTGTACATGTACCTGGTGTACAACCAACACTGTGTGTACCTTTAACCTGGTGTACAACTAACACTGTGTACATGTCACCTGGTGTACAATCAAAACTGTACATAAGTGGATTGATACCCCGTCTGCTGTCTGTTGTATACAACACTGAGACTAGTATACATTAAAACTCTCATCATTCACACTTCTTTTCTTACACCAGTACATCACATGCACACACACGCACACACACACACACACACTACACAACACACACACACACACACACACACACACACACACACTCACACACACACACACGGACACACATGGACACACACACTATACATATGCACACGCAAGCCTACAATACTAGGTACTCAGGCTTCAGCTCTACAAGCCTACAACATCAGGTATCAGTCAACCAGTCAGCCCTACAAGCCTACAACACCAGGTACCTGTCAACCAGTCAGCCCTACAAGCCTACAGCACCAGGTACCAGTCAACCAGTCAGCCCTACAAGCCTACAACACCAGGTACCAGTCAACCAGTCAGCCCTACAAGCCTACAACACCAGGTACCAGTCAACCAGTCAGCCCTACAAGCCTACAACACCAGGTACCAGTCAACCAGTCAGCCCTACAAGCCTACAACACCAGGTACCAGTCAACCAGTCAGCCCTACAAGCCTACAACACCAGGTACCTGTCAACCAGTCAGCCTACAAGCCTACAGCACCAGGTACCAGTCAACCAGTCAGCCCTACAAGCCTACAATAATAATAATAATAATAAATTGCTTTTATATAGCGCTATTCTCTGTATACAGACTCACTGCGCTATCATACCAATCATAAAACATACTATCCTACAGCAACACAATAGTGTACATAATACCTTACTATCACATAAGCATACTCTCTTACACAAATTAAAAATATGTTAATATATATACATATACATACACACACACACACACACACACACACACACACACACACACACACACACACACACACACACATACATAGATACACACATACACACACATACACACACATACATCACACCCACTCATAAATTATACTATCTTACAACAACATGACTTAAACAGTACAACACAGGTACCAGTCAACCAGCCAGCCATGCAAACCTACAACGCCAGATACCGGTCAACCAGCCAACCCTCCGAGCCTACAATATTAGATACCAGTCAACCAGTCAGCCCTACAAGCCTACAACACCAGGTATCAGTCAACCAGTCAGCCCTACAAGCCTACAACCACCAGTACACAACCACAGCCCTACAAGCCTACAACACCAGGTATCAGTCAACCAGTCAGCCCTACAAGCCTACAACACCAGGTATCAGTCAACCAGTCAGCCCTACAAGCCTACAACACCAGGTATCAGTCAACCAGTCAACCCTACAAGCCTACAACACCAGGTATCAGTCAATCAGTCAGCCCTACAAGCCTACAACACCAGGTACCCAGTCAACTACACTACAACACCAATCAGTCAAATCAGCAGCCTACAACACCAGATATCAGTCAATCAGTCAGCCCTACAAGCCTACAACACCAAATATCAGTCAATCAGTCAGCCCTACAAGCCTACACACCAGTATCACTCAGCCTACACACAACGTCAATCATTAACCCTCAAGCCTACAACACCAGATACACAATCAATATCAAGCGTACAAGCTACAACACAGATACCAGTCAACCAGTCAGCCCTACAAGCCTACAACACCAGATACCAGTCAACTAGTCAGAGCCTTCTACCTCACCACCAGGTACCAGCTTCAGCCTACAACTACAAACCAGTATCCAGACTTCAGAGCCAGATACCTGTCAACCAGTCAGCCCTACAAGCCTACAACACCAGATACTCAGACTTCAGAGCCAGATACCTGTCAACCAGTCAGCCCTACAAGCCTACAACACCAGATACTCAGACTTCAGAGCCAGATACCAGTCAACCAGTCAGCCCTACAAGCCTACAACACCAATACTCAGACTTCAGAGCCAGATACCAGTCAACCAGTCAGCCCTACAAGCCTACAACACCAGATACTCAGACTTCAGAGCCAGATACCAGTCAACCAGTCAGCCCTACAAGCCTACAACACCAGATACTCAGACTTTAGAGCCAGATTCCAATCAACCAGTCAGCCCTACAAGCCTACAACACCAGGATCTCAGACTTCAGAGCCAGATACCAGTCAACCAGTCAGCCCTACAAGCCTACAACACCAGGATCTCAGGTTTCAGAGCCAGAAGAAGACCACGCCGGTGGTGGAATGACAGACAGAGTCTCACAAACACTCCACGCCAACAGCTTGATGCTACTCCAGGCCTCCCGTCTTTCCAAAGATCACCAACTTCATCTGCCTGCAACACCGTCCCGGTAGAAACGGCTGGACCCGACCAGTCGGTGTGTAGTGTAGTGGTTAACGCAACGAACTACCGACTCGAAGGTTGTGGGTTCTAATCCCCATCAGTCCTTTCAAAAATCGTTGTGAGATTTTTCGGCTCTAACTGGCTCCTACCTAGAGTGGGGCGTGGTATGGGCTCATTGGGAAGACTGAGACCACACAGTCGAGTCTCATCCTCTTAACGGATGTGTCGCTGAGGGTGCTGCTCAAATCTTCTGACCAACACCGCAGGTGTCTGTATCTCTCGAGCCTTGTTGACGCCAGGATATGTTATGATGGTACGCGTAGAGTACAGCCCTGTCACGTAGTCTCAATCCTGTATGGAACTCCATAGCATCATGATTATCATCCTCATTGACATCATTATCATCGCATTGTAACATGAATAGAGAGAGAGAGAGAGAGAGAGAGAGAGAGAGAGAGAGAGAGAGAGAGCGAGAGAGAGAAAGAGATCAGGAAGGCATTTCTTATTTCTTGTTCTCTGTCTCTCTGTCTCTGCCTCTGTCTCTCTATCTCTCTCTTTACATGTATGTATGCATGTATGGATGGATGACAGAAACGAAGAATACATTATTAGAAAGAACGTTGAAGGACCACCCATAATGAAAGATGAAGTTAGAGCAGCACTGAAAAAGATAAAACCAGGAAAAGCCCCAAGACCAGACAACGTTACCACAGAGATTATTAAAGACCTGGAGGAATTTGGTATTGAAGAAATAACAGTCCTCCTAGATGAAATTTATGACACTGGAAAAATCCCCAAAAATATGCCAAAATCAATTTTCATTGCACTTCCAAAGAAGACAGGGGACATAGAATGCGAAATCCATCGCAAAATCATTTTGATGAGTCATGTAACAAAAATCCTATTAAGAATAATCATGATGAGGACAAGGAATAGAATCAAAAGAGAAATAGCAGAAGAACAGTGTGGATTTGTGGAAGGGAAAGGAACTATTAATGCCATATACTTCCTAAGAACTATCATAGAGAAGTCAATAGAGATGAACAAGGATTTATATTTATGCTTTGTTGATTAGACCAAGGCTTTCGATCGGGTAAGACATGAAGAATCGATCAACCAACTAGAAAGACTCAATATTGATGGAAAAGATTTACGAATAGTCAGAAACATGTATTGGGAACAAACAGCTGCAATGAGAATAGAAAACTATATAACTCTTTCCAAAATGTCAAAAGAGGAGTCAGACAAGGTTGTGTTTTGTCACCATATCTGTTTTCGCTTTACAATGAAAACATCATGAGAAACCTAAAGGAAGACCCTGGATTAAAGGTTGGAGGAAAATGATAAAGAACATTCGATACGCAGATGACACCGTGCTAATTGCAGAAAATGAAAAGGACCTACAAAACCTTGTGAATATATTAGAAATAGAAAGCAAAGGTAAGGAGTTGGAACTAAACAGCAGGAAGACTGAAGTCATGGTGATCAGTAAAAAACATGAAATCCCCTCATGCAAAATAACAGCAAACGGCACAAGATTGAGACAGGTTGATAAGTTTAGATACCTGGGAATATCATTTCACCAGACGGCAGATGCACATCGGAAATAGCCAGCAGAATCGGCCAAGCCAAAACAGCATTCAAGAAAATGAAAAGCATTCTTACCAACAAACGCTTATCAATTAGCATCAGGAAGAGAGTTCTTGAATATTATATAGAACCGATACTGTTAGACGGTTGTGAGGCGTGGACAGTCAACAAGCAAAGCCAGAACAAGATTGAGGCAGCCCAGATGTGGTTTCTAAGAAGAATGTTGAGAGTTCCATGGACAACAAAGAAAACAAATGAGACAGTCTTGATGGAGGCAGACACAAGTAGATCATTCATAAGGAAGATTAGGAAAAGACAGGCAACATTTGTAGGCCATTTTATGAGGAAAGGGGAATTGGAGCACCTGGTCACAACAGGAAAGCTGAAGGGAAAGAGAACACCAGGTAGACCCAGGGAGGAAATATTGCACGGACTTGCAGAGTGGCTGAAGACAAAGAGGGCGGAAGAGATGCTCGAGGCAACAAGGGATAGAAACAAATGGAAGGCCATGATCTCCAACGCCATGTGGCAAGGCACTTGATGATGATGATGATGATGCATGCATGTATGTATGTATGCATGTATGTATGTATGTATGTATGCATGTATGTATGTATATATGTATGTATGTATATGTGTATGTATGTACGTTTGTATGTATGTATGTATGTATGTCTGTATATGTGTATCTTTCCATTCCTCTTTCTGTCTTTCTCACTATTTCTCTCTCTCTCTCTCACTTTCTCTGTCTTTCAAAAGCATAATACAAAACAGGAGTATCGGTAGTGCTGAGAGAGAGGGAGGGAGAGAGAGAGAGTGTGTGTGTGTGCATGAGAGAGAGAGAGAGACAGAGGGAGAGAGAGAGGGGAGAGAGAGAGAGAGAGAGAGAGAAAGAGACAAGAGAGAGAGAGTGAGAGTGAGAGAGAGAGTGTCGTTCGAAATTTTAGCAGATATTAAACCATTGAAAACGGGTTTGTGAATGTTGTCGTCGTAAATTTTGTTATTGTTGCTGTTGCTGCTGCTGCTGCTGTTCTTATTGCTCTTAGTTTTGCAGTAGTTTCTGTTGTTTGTGTTCCTGTTATTGTTGTTATTGTCAATGTTCTGTTATTTTTGTTTTTGTTGTTGTTACTGCTGTTGTTATTGTTGATATGATTGTTGCCAGTGGTGCTGCAACTATTGATGATGGTAGTAATAGTGGTAGAAGTGATGGAAGGGGATTATGTATTGTTGTTATTGCTGTGTTGTTGTCGTTGTTGTTGTTGTTCCTGCTGCTGCTGCAGTTGGCACTGTTTCTTTGTCTTCATTGATTTACATGTATATGTATACATATATAGCGGAAGAACAGCCTGGACTTGTTGAAAGAAAAGGAACTGTAAATTCCGTATATATTCAAAGAACTCCCATTGAAAGATCATCTGAGTTGATTAAAGATCTATATTTATATTTTCTTTATCATATCAATGCTTTTGATAGGGTAAGACACAAAGAACTGATCAACCAACAGGAAAAGTGCACGATTGATAGAAATGATATCAGCATAATAAGGAATATGTAATGGGAACAAACAGCAGCAATGAGAGTGGAAAATGATATAAGCTCTTTTCGAAATATCAAGAGGGGGTCTGGGTAGAAGGGATGTGTTCAGTCACCAGATTTGTTTTCACTTTATAACAAAACCATCATGAGAAAGCTCGGAGAATGCCCTAGGATAATAAAAAAATGGAGGAAAAATGATAAACAATCTTCGTTATGGAGACAACACATATCTACTTGTACAGTGTAGAAAATGATAAAAGACCTACACAATCTTGTGAATATATTAGAAATTGAAAGCAGAAACAAAGGGCTTGAACTGAATAGTAAGAATACTGAAATCATGGTAATCAGCAAAAACAAACAAACAAACAAATAAACAAACAAACAACAACAACAACAAAAAAGAAAATCCAAGAAATCTCATCACGTAAAATAACAGCAAATGGCATAACACTGAGAAAAATTGATAAGTTTAAATATATGGGAACAATTATCACACCAGATGGCAAACGCAAATTGGACATTTCCAGCAGAATTGGCGCAGCTAAAACAGCAGTCCAGAAAATGAAAGGGTTCTTACCAACAAATGCCTATAAATGGACATCAGGAAGAGAGTATTTTTCAGTGTTACATAGAACCAGTACTGTTGTAAGGATGCAAAGCCTAGACAGTCAAGAGGCAAAGCGAAAACAAGATCGAGACGGCTGAAATGTTCCTAAGAAGAATGTTGAGCTCCATGGACAACAAAGAAAACAAACGAGACAACCATGAAAGAAGCAAACGCAAAAATAAATATTTACGAAGATTAGGAATAGATAAGCAACATTAATACTAATACTAAGAAATTTTATGAGGCAAGAGAAATTTGAACACCTGGTCATAACAGGAAAGCTAGAGAGAGAAAAAGAACGCCAGGTAGATCCAGGGGAAAAATACATTGAACTGTTTTGCAGAATGGATGGGGACAGAAAGAATCGGAGGTAATATCTCCCATTCTTTCTGTCTCCATCCACTCTGCAAAACCTTTATATTATACATGCAGCGATAAAAGATTGATTCGTACGGAGAGCCATCATCGCCAACACTATACGGTACATGATGATGCTGATGAACTGTTGGGTAACTAGGAACCGGTATAGTGTTCAAGTCATACAGAGTTCAAATTAGCCCCCTGTGTGATCGCCAACACCATGCTGCATGGCACATAATGATGATGAATATGATGATGATGATGATGATGATGATGATGATGATGATGATGATGATGATGATGATGACGATGATGATGATGATGATGACGACGACATGGGGGAAGAGGAAAGGAGAGGGGGGGTCAGGTAACAGGTGTAACAAGCATCACATTTTAACAGTGCAGGCATAGTTGTAAGAAGGGATAGGGGGTGGGGTGGAGGGTTATAACCTGACCGTGGTGGACAGTTCCTTCTCTCATGGAGTTTTTCCATTTCATTGCATGCAGACAGCAAATTCTCGTCCTGTTTGGCAGGGGCAATAACTGTCAGCCCGATTGCTTCCCTTGTCCAAGCACAAGGTTTATCCCCATAATTGCTTAATTGTTTATTCATGCCATCTGTCTATCTGTCCGTGTGTCTGTCTGTTCGTCTGTTTCTCTTCTCTCCGTCTCTCTCCCTCTCCCCCCCCCCTCTCTCTCTCTCTCACTCAGTCTCACTCTCCCTTCTCTGTATATCTTTCTCTTTGCACGAGAACGCGCGTGCGTGTACTCTTTGTGTGTGTGTGGTGTGTGTGTGTGTGTGTGTGTGTGTGTGTGTGTGTGTGTGTGTGTGTGTGTGTGTGTGTGTGTGTGTGTGAGTGTTATAGTGTGTGTTTGTCTTTGCCTAGACGGATGCACCACTTTTAATCATCTTATTTTGAATTCTTTCTTTTCATTTCACCATTTCACATTCTCTTCCAAAATGTCTGATTTCTTCCTGCGATATCCATCCATTGCAACATGTCTTTTATAAATTTCTGCTCCTTTCAGCTCTCTAGAACACCTCCTGTGTCATTACCCCCACACCGCTCAGTTCAGCTCTCCAACACATCTGTGTTTTTACCCCCACACCGCTCATTTCAGCTCTTCAACACACCTCCTGTGTCATTACCCAAACACAGCTCATTTCAGCTCTTCAACACACCTCCTGTGTCATTACCCAAACACAGCTCATTTCAGCTCTTCAACACACCTCCTGTGTCATTACCCAAACACAGCTCATTTCAGCTCTTCAACACACCTCCTGTGTCATTACCCAAACACAGCTCATTTCAGCTCTTCAACACACCTCCTGTGTCATTACCCAAACACAGCTCATTTCAGCTCTTCAACACACCTCCTGTGTCATTACCCAAACACAGCTCATTTCAGCTCTTCAACACACCTCCTGTGTCATTACCCAAACACAGCTCATTTCAGCTCTTCAACACACCTCCTGTGTCATTACCCAAACACAGCTCATTTCAGCTCTTCAACACACCTCCTGTGTCATTACCCAAACACAGCTCATTTCAGCTCTTCAACACACCTCCTGTGTCATTACCCCCACACCGCTCATTTCAGCTCTCCAACACACCTCCTTTATCATTACCCCCACACCGCTCATTTCAGCTCTCCAACACACCTCCTTTATCATTACCCCCACACCGCTCATTTCAGCTCTCCAACACACCTCCTGTGTCATTACGCTCACACTGCTCTTTTCAGCTCACCAACACACC
>CM060313.1:40038715-40043715 GCA_030674185.1 Monoplex corrugatus
TTCAAGCGTTGCATTATTTAATAAGCCTTCGGCCTGTGTCATTCAAAGTAGTTCTCTTAGTTGATTCAAAATCTGTATTATATGCCTTACAGTCTTTTGATACAGACACAAGACCTGACTTAATTATTGAGGCAAATCATCTACATGTAATACATTGTTTAAAGATAAATGGCTCGGAAATCAATTTATGCTGGGTGCCTTCTCATGTTGGTCTTCATGGCAACAACGTAGTTGACAGAGCAGCTAAATCCGGTGCCCTCCATTCTGAAAATTCCATAGAATTACATGTTAACACCTCGGTAAAAGAAGCTTACAACTCGCTAGAATTAGCATCATGGATTCGATTTCATGAACATTTAAATGAAAAATTTGTGTGTCAAAAAAGAATCAAACTTTCAGTTCAAAATATCTGTAAAAAATTGCAGTATTCCTCGTTATATCATTTGAGATTAATTGTTACCACATATTTTCGTATTCAACTGAATGCTTTGAAAACAAAATATTGTAACAACGTTTTATGTATTTGCGGCGAACAATTCACATTGTGTCACTGCTTGTTTTACTGCAGAAAGCTTCGTTCCTTTTTACCAAAGACGTTTACACAAGGAAACTATCTTGAAACGCATTTTAAAGAAGCAGTATCGGATCAAGTTTTGTTAGTTAAAATTTCAGAATCATTGGTTCACAGTCCTGTTAATGCGTTACTTCAAGATTATTATTATAATTATGATTATCTTTGTTTTGTTTTGTTTTTATGACGATTTTTCTTTTACATTATTGATGTTAGCGTTGTTCTAGTTTCATTTCTCTGTTAATCCATATCCTTTTTCTTAAGACCTTATCGCTTCCTTTTAATTTTTTTACGTCCCTTACTCTGTTCCCCTCTCCCCTCCCCCCTCCCCCCCCTAATTTCATCCTACATGCCATTTTCCCCCGTCTAATATCACTTATAGTGAAAGGACGTTAAATCAAGCAACGAACGAACACATACACATGCACACACACACACACACACACACCACACACACACACACACACACACACACACACACACACACACACAAACATACACACACGCACACAAACATACATAAAAACGATCATTCTCAAACAAACATGCACGCGCACACACACGTGTACACAGACACACATAACACAAACACATATACAGATACACATTCACACTCACACACTACACGAAAAAACATACACACACAAACGCGCGCACGCACACACACACACACACACACACACACACACACACACACACACACACACACACACACACACACACACACACATACACACACACACACACACACACACACACACGAGCACTCACACTTGTGCCGCCACAGTACAATTCAGTAATTCTTTTATCCTGAACGTTTTGTCAGTTTACCTGCCAACAGGTCCAAATGACCACAACACAGAATGGCTGCGTACGATTCCGGATCTGCAGCACGGTAGATGGCTAATAGGTGGAGACTTTAATTCCCACTCCCCGTTTTGGGAAAAAGATTGTTGTACTGTTACAAGCAATCGTTTAGTAGAAAATATAGTTGACAGTGTGCTTTACCTTTTGAATGATGGGAGTGTCACTAGAATTCCTGATGTTTCCAAACACCGGGCAACAGCCATTGATCTGTCACTAATATCACCAGAATTAGTACCATGCTGTACCTAGGACACTCACAAAGATACTTTGGGAAGTGATCACTTACCTATCATCATAACAATAACTTATGACAACATCAGGATGAAAGACAGCACTCCTGACATCATACTAAAATATAATTACATGCGCGCTGATTGGTCCTTGTTTCGGACTGCTCTTGCTAATCAAGAATATAAGCATTATGAAAGTGAAAATGTAGACGGTATGTTTTCTAAGTTCCAGGATTCAGTTCTAGCTGCTGCGGACCTCTCCATCCCGAAACTCAAAACTTATAAGTCCAATAATCGTTTGGGTAATGTTTGGTGGACAGAAGAATGTGAGAAAGCAGTTCAGTATAAAAAAGATAAATTCCAAATCTACATCAAAAGCAGAAAACCCGACGATCACATGGAAATGAAAAAAACTAACATCCAGTGTAATAAAATCATTGCTGAAGCAAAGAAAGATTATTGGGCATCATACTGCACCAAAGAAATTTCAAATTTTAAGGATTTCCATAAAGTCTGGACAAAAATGAATCAAATGAAAAACGGAGCCAATTTACCCACGTGTCCAATAATGATTGATACATGTCACAAATTTCCTTCTGACATGGACAAAGCTGAAACTTTTGTAGAACTCTTTGCTGAAAATAGTAAAGTAGACGGGTTGTCTCCTAACAGTAAACACTACAGAGAAATGGCAGCTAACAACCCTATCTTTATTGATCCAATACCTCAGAGTGATCGCTGGTTTAATTCTCCGATCACCTTAGAAGAGCTAAAAAACATTATCTTGTCTCTACACAACAAAAGGAGTTCGGTAGGTGTCGATGCAGTTTCAAATGAAATGATTAAGCATCTTCCAGAAAATTATATTATTTTCTTACATAAAATTTTTCAGAAATGCTGGGTGAGTGGAACTGTACCTCAGGTATGGCAAAAGTCTCTTGTTATACCCATATTAAAAGCAGGAAAGCCTAAAAACAATAAAAACAGTTACAGACCTATTGCGTTGACGTCCCACACAAGCAAACTAATGGAAAGATTGGTCTTAAACAGACTCATACATTACTGTGATAGAAATAACGTTATTCCGGTAAACCAGGCAGGTTTCAGAAAAGGGAGATCCACAGTTGAGCACCTGGTTAAACTTACAACTCAGATAAAACAACAATTTGCCCGTAGAAAAAGTCTTTTAGCAACTTTTTTTATGTGAAAAAAGCTTATGATCAAGTTTGGCATACACGTTTATTGTACAAGCTGAAATCTATTGGTCTATCTGGCAATATGTATAATTATATTAAGTCCTATCTAGCCAATAGAACAATTCAAGCAAGAGTGGGAACAAGTTATTCTTCTTCACGATGTCTTGACATGGGAATTCCTCAAGGTTCAGTGATAGCACCTATTTTATTTAATATCCTTATATATGATCTTCCTAAAGTACTCTCAAATCGTGTTGTTTTGGTACAGTACGCTGATGATATATGCATCTGGATGAATATTACTTTAAAAAAAGACAACTCCCCAGAGAGCGCAGAATTACATCAGGAAATTGTATCAATCTGATCTTGATAGTCTTGGAAACTACATGTTAGAAAATGGTCTGTCGTTGTCAGCAGAAAAAAACTAACATGATGCTCTTTAATCCTGGTGGTACTTTAAATAACTTGCCTACTTTCAGACTGCATGGTGAAGCGATCCATTACAAACAGGTTGTAAAATTTCTGGGAGTCTTTATAACATCGAAGTTAAATTGGAATGTCCATTTTGATTATATTTTAACAAAAGCAAGAAAAGCCTTAAATTTTTTAAAGATAATAAGCAGATTACCCTGGGGAATGGATACAAACATACTTGTCCATCTATCAACAGCACTTGTAACATCTAAATTATCTTACGCACAAGAAGTGTTCTTCAGTGCACCCAAATATTTACTATGAAGATTCGAAGTTTAGACTGCAAAAGTCTTAAAATTGCACTAGGTGTACCAGCCCATGCTTCAAATCTGAAAACGTACAAAGTTGCTGGAATTCTGTCTCTGAACAGCTATCGTGAGCTAGCGACAGCAAAGTTTGCAATCAGAACTACTTCACAAACGGACAATTTTGTGAGCAAGGAAATTAAACTAAGGTCTGATGTTGACTTTCCAAAGCGAGCAAGCAACATTTCATCACAAATGACTGTTGCAACTTACGTATCTGACTTGGTCAAACAGTCCAACATAAATATGGATGAAATAGCTGAGACACCATCCACAACACCTATCCCTACATGGGAAATGCTTAAAGCCACTTTTGATATTGATTATACAGACGCTAAGAAATCTGAAAACGTCAACATTTCGATATCCACAGCAAGAGAACACGTCGATGAAAAATACCGTACCCACCTCCATATTTTTACCGATGGATCAGTCTTAGAAAATAAATCTGCTGGAGCAGCGTTTTACATTCCAAAATTTAAAATACAAAAGTCATTTTTCATTGGGGCAAATATATCTCTATTTACAGCGGAATTAGTCGATATTATACAAGCGTTGCATTATTTAGTAGACCTTAAACTTGTGTTTTTCAAAGTAGTTCTCTTTGTTGATTCAAAATCTGTATTATATGCCTTACAGTCTTTTAATACAGACACAAGACCTGACTTAATTACTGAGGCAAATCATCTTATACATCGTTTAAGGACAAAAAGTATAGATGTCAGTTTATGCTGGGTACCTTCTCACGTTGGTATTCATGATAACGAAGTAGTAGACAGAGCAGCTAAACAAGGTGCACACAACACTGATAATACTATATAATTACGTATTAAAACTTCCGTAAAAGAAGCTTGCAACTTGCTAGAATCAGCCTCATGGATTCGATTTCATGAACATTTCAATGAAAAGTTTGTGACACAACAAATGATAAAACTTTCATTTCAAAATGTATGTAAAAAATTGCAGTATTCTTCCATATATCATTCGAGATCGATTGTTGCTGTTCATTTTCGTATTCAGCTGAACGCGTTGAAAACAAAATATTGTAAAAATATCAAGTGTATTTGCGGAGAACAATTCACACTGTTTCACTGTTTATTTTTCTGCAAAATGCTACGTTCTTTTTTACCAAAATATATTTACACAAGAAAACTATTCTGAAACTCATTTTAACGAAGTAACTTCAGATCAGTCTTTATCAGTTAAAATTTCAGAATCATTGGTTCACAGTCCTGTTAATGTATTGCTTTAAGTTTATGAAGTTAGTATTTTAGCGTTAAAATTTTCCTTCACATTGTTAATGTTAATTGTTAGTGTTAAGATCTTGTTCCATTTTTCTATTTACCCACTTACTTAT
>CM060313.1:40046215-40056215 GCA_030674185.1 Monoplex corrugatus
ACAACACCCCATGATGACAGACAACACCCCATGATGACAGACAACATCCCATGATGACAGACAACACCCCATGATGACAGACAACACCCCATGATGACAGACAACACCCCATGATGACAGACAACATTCCATGATGACAGACACAACACCCATGATGACAGACAACATCCCATGATGACAGACAACACCCCATGATGACAGACAACACCCTATGATGACAGACAACACCCCATGATGACAGACAACATTCCATGATGACAGACAACACCCCATGATGACAGACAACATTCCATGATGACAGACAACACCCCATGATGACAGACAACACCCCATGATGACAGACAACACCCCATGATGACAGACAACACCCCATGATGACAGACAACATTCCATGATGACAGACAACATCCCATGATGACAGACAACACCCCATGATGACAGACAACACCCCATGATGACAGACAACACCCCATGATGACAGACAACACCCCATGATGACAGACAACACCCCATGATGACAGACAACATCCCATGATGACAGACAACATCCCATGATGACAGTAAATATCCCATGATGACAGACAACATCCCATGATAACAGTCAACATCCCATGATGACAGACAACATCCCATGATGACAGTAAATATCCCATGATGACAGACAACATCCCATGATGACAGACAACATCCCATGATAACAGTCAACATCCCATGATGACAGACAACACCCCATGATGACAGACAACATCCCATGATGACAGACAACACCCCATGATGACAGACAACATCCCATGATGACAGACAACATCCCATGATAACAGTAAATATCCCATGATGACAGACAACACCCATGATGACAGACAACATCCCATGATGACAGACAACACCCCATGATGACAGACAACATCCCATGATGACAGACAACACCCCATGATGACAGACAACATCCCATGATGACAGACAACATCCCATGATAACAGTAAATATCCCATGATGACAGACAACATCCCATGATAACAGTCAACATCCCATGATGACAGACAACACCCCATGATGACAGACAACATCCCATGATGACAGACAACACCCATGATGACAGACAACATCCCATGATAACAGTAAATATCCCATGATGACAGACAACATCCCATGATAACAGTCAACATCCCATGATGACAGACAACACCCCATGATGACAGACAACATCCATGATGACAGACAACACCCCATGATGACAGACAACATCCCATGATAACAGTAAATATCCCATGATGACAGACAACATCCCATGATAACAGTAAATATCCCATGATGACAGACAACATCCCATGATGACAGACAACATCCCATGATGACAGACAACATCCCTTGATGACAGACAACATTCCATGATGACAGACAACACCCATGATGACAGACAACATCCCATTATAATAATCTACATCCCATTATGACAGTCAACGTCCCATGATGACAGTCAACATCCCATGATGACAGGCAACATCCCATGATTACAGTCAACATCCCATGACAACAGACAACATCCCATGATAACAGTCAACATCCCATAATGACAGAAACATTCCATGACAACAGACAACATCCCATGATGGCAGACAACATCCTATGATGACATACAACATCCCATGATAACAGCCAACATCCATGATAACAGACAACATCCATGATGACAGTCTACATTTCATGATAACAGACAATATCCCATGATGACAGTCAACATCCCATGATAACAGACAACATCCCATGATAACAGACAATATCCCATGATAACAGACAACATCCCATGATGACAGTCAACATCCATGATGACAGACAATATCACATGGCAGTCAACATCCCATGATAATAGACAACATCCCATGGTGACAGTCAACATCCCATGATAACAGACAGCATCCCATGATAACAATCAGCATCCCATGATAGCAATTGACATCCCATGACAACAGTCAACATCCCATGACAACAGTCCACATCCCATGATAACAGTCAACATCACATGATAACAGTTAAGTCCAATGACAACAGTCAACATCCCATGACAACAGTCAACATCCCATGAAAACAGTCAACATCCCATGACAACAGTCAACATCCCATGACAACAGTCAACATCCCATGATAACAGTTAACATCCCATGATACAGTCAAATCCCATGATAACAGTTAAATCGCATGGCAATAGTCCACATCACTGACAACAGTCCACATCCCATGATAACAGTTAACATCCCATGACAACAGTCAACATCCCATGATAACAGTCAACATCCCATGATAACAGTCAACATCACATGATAACAGTCAACATCCCATGATAACAGTCAATATCCCATGACAACAGTCAACATCCCATGATAACAGTCAACATCCCATGATAACAGTCAACATCCCATGATAACAGTCAACATCCCATGACAACAGTCAACATCCCATGATAACAGTCAACATCCCATGATAACAGTCCACATCCCATGACAATAGTCCACATCCCATGACAACAGTTAACATCGCATGACAACAGTCCACATCCCATGACAATAGTCCACATCCCATGACAACAGTCCACATCCCATGACAATAGTCCACATCCCATGATAACAGTTAACATCGCATGACAACAGTCCACATCCCATGACAATAGTCCACATCCCATGACAACAGTCCACATCCCATGATAACAGTTAACATCGCATGACAACAGTCAACATTCCATTATGACAGACAACATCCCATGATGACAGTCAACATCCGACGATGACAATCGACATCTCATGATGACAGACAACATGACAGTCTACATCACATGATAACAGTCAACATCACATGATAACAGTCAACAGATAACAGTCAACAGATAACAGCCAACAGATAACAGTCAACAGATAACAGTCAACAGATAACAGTCAACATCCCCATGATGATAATAAATACTGAAATCACAAAAGTGTGGGAGAGGGAGGGGGACGGGGAGGGGGAGAGGGAGGAGACTGTTGCCCCTGGCGACAGTTCTGTTTTCGTAGAGAATTGTTCACTCTTTCCCAGTTCATTGCATGCAGAAAGCAATTCCATCTTGTTTGTCAGGGGCAATAACTGTCAGCCTGATTGCTTCCCTTGTCCAGCACAAGTTTTATCCCAATAATTACTTAACTGTTCATTTATGTCATTGCTCTCTGTCTCTCTGTTTATCTCTGTGTCTCTCTGTCTGTCTCTCTGTCTCTGTCTGTCTGTCTGTCTCTCTTTGTGTGTGTGTGTGTGTGTGTGTGTGTGTGTGGTGTGTGTGTGTGTGTGTGTGTGTGTGTGTGTGTGTGTGTGTGTGTGTGTGTGTGTGTGTGTTTCTCCTTGTCATTGTTTTACCGTTGGAACATTATGGTCAATCAATTAATCAATACTCTTATCTCGCTCTCTCTATCTCTGCATGAATGTTTGTCTGTCTGTCTGTCTTTGTCTCTGTCGATCTGTCTCTCTCTGTCTCTGTCTCTCTCTGTCTCTTTCTCTCTGTCTCTCTCTGTCTCTTTCTCTCTGTCTCTGTCTCTGTCTCTCTGTCTCTCTCTCTATCTCTGTCTCTCTCTCTCTGTGTCTCTCTCTTTCCGAGGTGTGTGTGTATGTGTGTGTTGATGTGTGTGCGTACGTGTGTGTGTATATGTGTGTGTACGTGTGTAGATGTGTGTGTATGTGTGTGTGTTTGTGTGTGTGTCCTATGTGAGGCCTTACGTGGTAAATACAGTTTTATTGGAGTTGTCTTGTGTTGAATCAATGTTACTACTGTTTGTCTCAGCTCTCTTCAAAACGGACTATTTAATAACGTCATAATAACTTCATAGTTTACTGTCTAATCTGCCTTTGGCTGTAATTTTTCAGGTGTTTGTATTTTGTTCGACTGATTTTTTTTTATACATGCTTTGTTATTGTAAGTATTGGTAAGTGCTACATATCAAAGGCAGAGACATTGAAACAATCATGACATCACAATTAATAACAAAGTTCCTTCAGAAAATATTGAGGATTTCAAATATCTTGGCTCTATAAAAAAAACAACTGATGATGGAACCTGGTCCTAAGACATCAAAATAAGAATTGCAATGGCAAAGCACAAAAAATGGTCCAACTCAACAACATCTGGAAAGACAGAGGCATACCAAAATGGCCTGAAAGTTAGATTTTTAAAATGTTTGATCTGGCCAGTCATGATGAATGGCTGCGAAGCGTGGACTCTGAAAACTACATATTCATATTCACTTATATTCATTTCTTTTGTCACAGTGGGTTTATCCTGAGAGAGTGTAGCCACAGTGCAGCGCCACCACACTTTTTGACCAAGACTTTACAAAGTCAAGGAGGCTAATTGGTCTTCAAGAGGAGGGATCTGAGAAATCAGCCTATCTCTTCAATGGTTTCTCCATGATTTTCAACTGTCGTGGGATCTCTGGCGTGCGTAGGCCTGAAGCCACACGGGTCCCACTAGGTTTTTTTTTTTTTTGGGGGGGGGGGGGTTTCTTTTTTTAAAATAATTTTTGTTGTTGTCCCTTTCTGGAGGACTATAAGTTCAGTTCGATTTTTTGGTCAAACTGAAGAAGAAGGAAGAGGCCTCAACGGGGAACGAACCCTGAAGCTTTGAGTTTACTTACCGGCAGCCAAATGTCTGAACCATTCTGCCATTCTTCTCTACCTACTGACATGGCCATGTAACAAGATCCAATGGCCTTGCTAAATCAATCCTCCCGGAAACTTTTGAGGGGGGGAGACGATGGGTAAGAAAAAACAAAACAAAAACAAAAACAAAAAACAAAAAACGATGGAATGACAACAATGCGGAATGGACAGAGAAATTCAACAGAGACCCAGGCTTCGGCATACAACTGACATAGCAGGAGGAATCTGGGGAACATGTTCGTGTGTGTGTGTGTGTGTGTGTGTGTGTGTGTGTGTGTGTGTGTGTGTGTGTGTGTGTGTGTGTGTGTCGGCATCCCAATGACTCTTCACTGATGGTATTAGGTTCAGTGTTGTGGAGTTGTTGTGACTGTCAGGTCACTAATAGAGATGTACATATTAACCTTTTGACTCCCGCACCCTGTCCACTAGCATCCAGCATTGTTAACCATGCTAGCAAAGCAAACACTTCACTACCTCTTGACTTCCTCACCCTATCTGAAGGAAGCTGGTAGATAGGGTGAGGGAGTCAAAGGGTTAAGTTTTTTACAGTTGGTGGATAGGGTGCTGGAGTCAAAGGGTTAATGGCTGACCTTCTGACCCGACGACCTTAATCATGTTGGTTTATTCACACCCACGCCCACTGACAGCCACTCACAGCCTGAGTCAACATGTCAGTCAGTGACAGTATTTAGTCAACCGTCTGTGACACGGATGTCCCAGTAATGACATGTTTTATTTCTGTAAGTACTGCTTAATGACGACAAAACAGAAGCTATCCTCATTGGCACCCGTCAGAAACTTTCTCAGCTGCCTCCTCTTTCTCTCCCATTATGTAACACATCAGTCCCAATTTCTGATTCAGCTAAAAACCTTGGTGTCTGCATTGACTCTACCCTCTCCATGAACAACTTTGTTTCTCAAACTGCCAGATCCTGCTACTATCATCTCCATCGTATAAAGCTGATCAGGAAGTATCTCTCTGTCGAAACAACTGCAAAACTCGTTCTCTCCTTCATAATGTCTCGCATTGACTATTGCAATTCACTCCTGTCTGGTCTTCCTGCCTCCACCATTCACATCCTACAGCGCATTCAAAACAATGCTGCACGCCTTGTACTCAAAAAGAAAAAAGCTGACCACATATCTCCTCTCCTGGCACAACTTCACTGGCTCCCTGTATCAAAGCGCATACAGTACAAACTAGACACCATGTGCTACAAAAGCCTCAATAACGCAGCCCCCGATTACCTGTCAAGCCTACTTGAGATCTATCTTCCCTCACGTACCCTCCGCTCTGCCTCCGATCCTCTGACTTTTCGCTTTCCACGCACTAAGCTCAATACCTATGGTCCACGAGCCTTCTCTGTTTCAGGTCCACTCTCCTGGAACAAACTTCCTCTCTCAGTCCGTCAGCAACCTACTTTTGTCTCCTTCAAGTCCGCTCTCAAAACTCACCTTTTCTCTTCTGCATAAAATCCTAACCTCACTCAACCCTCCCCTCTGCAGCCTGTCTCCGCTCGGAGGGAATCACATGGTTATAATATATAATTGTATGCTATGCTCTCTATAATTTTCCATTGCTTTTATTCTTGCTTTTATTGCTTTTATTCTTTCTCCCCATTTATAGCCATGCGTGTGTGTGGGTGTGTGTGTGTGTGTGTGTCTGTGTGTGTGCGTGCGTGTGTGTGCGTGCGTGCGTGCCTGCGTGTGTGTCTGCTTCAGCGCTTAGATTTGATTTTATCAAGATTTTGCGCTATATAAATATTGTAATTATTATTATTATGGTGTCATCTGTCTCCAGACATTATAGTTCTTTACACGGAGTAGTTTCCATAAGCACTGTCACTGTGGACAGCATGGGGCAGAAGAAGATCAAAAGTGATCAGGACATAAACCGTACTCCTGTACATAAACACAGATATTGACCAGAACATGGGGCTTTACTCGTACTTAACTGATGAATTCCATTTACTAATGTCTGTCTTTGTAGCAGTTGTTATTGATGCAAAAATAATGACATATAAGAAAACCACTCGATGCAAAATTAGGATATATTAAAAAACCACTCGATGCAAAATTAGGATAAATTAGAAAAAACACGTGGTGCAAAATTAACCCTTTGACTCCCGCACCTTGTCCACTAGCATCCAGAATTCTTAACGATGCTAGCAAAGCAAAAACTTCACAATCTCTTGACATCCTCACCCTATCTACCAACTTTCTGAAGAAAGCTGGTGGATAGGGTGCGGGATTCAAAGGGTTAAGTTTTTTACAGTTGGTGGATAGGGTGCAGGAGTCAAAGGGTTAATGGCTGACCTTCTCACCCGACGACCTTAATCATGTTGGTTTATTCACACCCACGCCCACTGACAGCCACTCACAGCCTGAGTCAACATGTCAGTCAGTGACAGTATTTAGTCAACCGTCTGTGACACGGATGTCCCCAGTAATGACATGTTTTATTTCTGTAAGTACTGCTGGTGTCATCTGTCTCCAGACATTATAGCTCTTTACACGGAGTAGTTTCCATAAGCACTGTCACTGTGGACAGCATGGGGCAGAAACAGATCAAAAGTGATCAGGACATGAACTGTACTCCTGTACATAAACACAGATATTGACCAGAACATGGGGCTTTACTCGTACTTAACTGATGAATTCCATTTACTAATGTCTGTCTTTGTAGCAGTTGTTATTGATGCAAAAATAATGACATATTAGAAAACCACTCGATGCAAAATTAGGATACATTAGAAAAAAAGAACACTTGGTGCAAAATTAACCCCTTTGACACCCGCACCCTGTCCACCAGCTTCCTGCGAGGTGAGGAAATCAAAGGGTTAAGTTTTTGCAGTTGGTGGATATGGTGTGAGAGTCAAAGGTTTAAGATATATCAGAAATAGACTCGATACAAAATTAAGATGTATTAGAAATAGACTAGATACAGAAGTAGGATGTATTAGAAATACATTTGATACACAATTAAGATGTATTTGAAATAGACTTGATACAAAATTAAGATGTGCTGCAAATAGACTTGATGTAAAGTTAGGATATATATATATATGTATGTATGTATGTATGTATATAAGGAATACACTAGATGCTACACTACGACATATTCGGAAAACACTGGTGCAAAATTCGGATAGATTTGAAGTCCTATTACCATAACTAGTACTAACGTTGTGTGTCATAATGACTGATGTGACGCGTCTATTGTGTTGGCCAGTGAGTACGTGCTTGTCACCTCTCGCTTTCAACCTGCGCCGCTGGCTAGCACATGCTGCATGCAGCTCTGCAAAAAAGGAGAGCAGAATGCGTAAGTCTCTCTGTCAGTACATACCTTTCCATCAGCAAGCCCTACGTTGTGCCTCCACGTGGCGACATGTGGTAACTGAGCACTTCACGGATTCAGACTAAAACTCAAAGGACTCGGAGGAGGTCTGGCCCCCAGACCGTGGGGCACGCAGATCCACCGGCGTTTGGACATATCCTGGTGCTCACGAACCAGACCCCCAGCTATGGGTAAGTAGCATCACTGCCTTGTGGTTATCTCGGGAGAGACTAGGGCTAAGGGAGTAAACCCTGACAGAAAACCGATGGAAGACAAGGAAACCACTATCGTGTATCCCCAAGTTCATCATGGCCAGCCAAAAGAAAACGAAGGTAACGACGTAATTACGGGCTCCAGTGGAACACCTTCGTCCAGTAAGGACATCATGCTATGCAGGGGACACAAAATTGTAACTTGGAATGTAAAAACATTGTAGCAAAAAGGAAAAGTAGAAAATGTCAGTATAGAGATGGAAAGGCTTAATTAACATCAATATTTTAGGACTAGGGGAAGTAAGACGGAAGGGGACAGGTAAGATAACATCAGGCAAGCATACAATTACAATTTTTGATGAAAACACATGAAAGAGGAGAAGGTATCATAATGGAAAGGGACAAATCAAAATCTATCAAAGGATACTGGACTGTCGGACCGAGTTTTATTAGTTAATTTGGATGGCAAGCCATCTGATATCAGTATCATCGAGGTATATGCACCAACATCCGCAAGTACGCGGGAAGAAATTGACAACTTCTATGAAGTATTAGAGATCGCCTTGGCTCAGTGCAAACCACAGGATATTGCAGTAATAATGGGAGATTTTAATGCAAAAGTTGGACAGGAGAAGGTGGAGGACGTAGTTGACCTCATGACCATGGCACACAGAATGGAAGGGGAGATACGCGTGTTGAATGGACACATATAAATGAATTCATAATAAGAAACACCTGGTTTGAGCAGCCTAACAGAAGAAAATGGACATGGATGAATCCAGGAGATAGTACAAAAAATTAAATTGATTACATCATGAGAAATAAAATATTTCGAAATTCCTTACTGATATCAAAAACACTACCAGGTGCAGACTGCAATAGTGATCACAATGCTGTAATGGGAAAATCTAGGCTGAAACTAAAGAAAAGAAAACAGACCAAAAGTAAAATCAAAGTACATGTAAATCTTGGATTCTTAAAGCAGACGAATCTACTGGTGAAAAAAATTACACACATGTTCAAATCACATTCAGTGCTCTTGAGGACGTTGGTGAAAGTGAGGAACACTGGACAAAGTTGAGAAACTCGATAAATGAAGCTCGTGAAGAAAACCCTAGAGTTGAAAGGAAAGCAAAAAGAACTGAAGGACAAAAAAATTTAGGTTTGATGGAAGAACAGAGGAAGGCAACAGGAAAAAAAGAAGAATGCAAAAAGATAAACAAAGAAATCAGGAATAGGTGCAGTGAAGCTATGGAAGCTTGGCTGGAAACAAAGTTCAAACAAATAAAAGACCGACACAAAACAGATCCTTAATTTATGTGTAGAAACATTGAAGAAATTACCCACAGGAAAAAGACGTGCACATCAACTGGTTGTTTAAAATCTAAAGATGATAGATTGTTATGGAAAAAAGACAAAATATTAATGGGGATGGGGAAAGTACATTAAGGACCTTTTTGACAATTGCAGAAAAGAAGAACACATTATAAGAAAGAATGTTGAAGGACCACTCGTAATAAAAGATGAAATTAGAGCAGCATTGAAAGAGAAGAACGCGGGAAAAGCCCCATGACCAGATAATATTACTACAGAAATGATTCAGGCCCTAGAAGAATTTGGTATTGAAAAAGTAACAGTCCTCCTAAATGAAATTTGTGACTCCGCAAAAATCCCCCAAGATATTCACAATCAATTTTCATTGCACTTCCAAACAAAACTCCATCGTACAATCAGCTTGATGAGTCATGCAACAAAACTTCTATTAAAATAATCACAA
>CM060313.1:40061215-40063715 GCA_030674185.1 Monoplex corrugatus
CGCATGGTAAAACAAAACAAAACAAACAAAACAAAAAACAAACAAACAACTGTGCCAGGTTCTGTGGCCATTAAGGTGGCGTAGAAAAATGGAACAAAAAAAAGGTGAGCAAAAAGGTAACCTCCCTAAGTGCGATGATCCTAAAAAAAAAAGAAAAAAGAAGGAAAAGAACTCCTCATTGTCCTGTACACTATGCTGAAGATCTGACCTTGTACAAGACGACCAGTTCCTGGACAAGGACCGTAACTACACATTTTAACCCTCCCTCCCCCCCACGTCCACAATTAACTTGTTCAAACTATCTAGCTGACACCAGAAATGAAATACACAAGATAGATTCAGAATGCGTATTTAAACATAACAAAAGAAGATATGAGAAGAAGAATTTTTGTCGTGTTCTGTTTTGTTACATTAAATACACGTGTTCTGATTCCACTTTGTGCAGGCCTGGTTCCAGTTTAATTCAGTGATGGTAGTCACTCTGATTATATCATCATCATCATCATCATCATCATCATCATCATCATCACATCATCATCATCATCATCATCATCATCATCATCCATGTGCCCTGCCGCATGGCGTTGGTGATCATGGCCCTCCATACGAACTGTCCCTTGTCGATGCAAGCACATCTTCCACCCTCTCTGTCCTCAGCCACCCTGCAAGTCCGTCCAGTATTTTCTCCCTGGATCTACCTGGTGTTCTCTTTCCCTCCATCTTTCCTGTTGTGACCAGGTGCTCTAATTTCTCTTTGATCACAAAATGTCCTACAAATGTTGCTTGTCTTATGTGATTATGTGTCTAGCTACAATCACATTGGTAAGATCCACTATCTATTCTGCACTTCAATTCAGTTCAATCTAATCCAGTTCAGTTCGGTTCAATTCGATTTGATTCCGTTCAGTTCAGTCCAGTAC
Source organism: Monoplex corrugatus (assembly GCA_030674185.1). Lineage (NCBI taxonomy): Eukaryota > Metazoa > Mollusca > Gastropoda > Littorinimorpha > Ranellidae > Monoplex > Monoplex corrugatus. Next base: position 40,062,136 of record CM060313.1, read on the forward strand.
AATATTCAATTCTGTTCGCTCCAGTCACAGTGGTGTAGTGGTTAGTGTACCAAACTACCGACTGGAAGGTTGTGGGTTCGAATCCCCATCAGTCCATTTTTCAGTTCTAAACGGTTTCTGTCCAGAGTTGAGCGTGCAATGAGCTCATTGGGAAGATTGGGATCACACAGTCAAGTTTCATCCACTTCACAGATGCGTCATTATGGATTGCTCAAATTTTCTGACCAACACTACAAGTGTTTATATCTCTCAGGCCTGGTTGACACCAGGATGTATCTGAATTCTAGATGGAACTCCATAGCATCAATATTACCATCCTCGTCGGAGTCATAATCATCGCATTGTAAAAACTTTGCCAGCTTCTGTGGCCATTAACGAGGCATAGGAAATCGAACACACACACACGCGCACACACACACACACACACACACACACACCACGCACGCACACACACACACACACACACACACACACACACACACACACACACACACACACACACACACACACACAGAATACTCAACCAAATTAAACTCAGTCTGTTAGGAGTGTGACCTTTGACCCAAGCTGTCACGATCACACACACACACACACACACACACACACACACACACACACACACACACACACACACGCACACGCACACGCACACGCACACGCACACGCACACTCACTGACACACACACACACGCACACACGCACACACACTCACACTGACACATACGCATCACACACACACACACACTGACACACACACACACACACATACAAACACATACTCACACAGGTACACACATACACACTGTCTCACATACACACAGAGGCAACACACACAAAACACACACACACACACACCACACACACCCCACAGTCTCACATACACTCATATACACACATATACCTCCGCATAAAATCCTAACCTCACTCAATCCCCCCCCACCCCCTCTGCAGCCTGTCTCCGCTCGGAGGGGAATCACATGGTTATAATATATAATTGTATATGCTATGCTCTCTATAATTTTCCATTGCTTTTATTCTTGCTTTTATTGCTTTTATTCTTTCTCCCCATTTATAGCCATGCGTGTGTGTGGTGTGTGTGTGTGTGTGTGTGTGTGTGTGTGTGTGTGTGTGTGTGCGTGCGTGCGTGTATGCTTCAGCGCTTAGATTTGATTTTATCAAGATTTTGCGCTATATAAATATTGTAATTATTATTATTGTTATTACATACAAACATGCACACACACACACACACACACACACATCATTCTTCAGATTCACTCTGATCAATATTAAACATTCTTTATGCTAATATTATCAGACACTGGACTTTACAAATGTCAGGTGTTAACTTTTATAGATCTTGGTACACCTGTACTGATACTGTTTCTTGTCTGTTTGTTTGTCCGTCCGTCCGTCCGTCTATCCGTCTGTCTCTCTATCTGTTTGTCTGTCCGTCCGTCCGTCAGTCTGTCTGTCTGTCTGTCTGTCTGATCCTTCTTTTATTTGTCTGTTTCTGAGATAGTTTGAAGGTATGTGCATTTGTTCTGTGAAAGTATTGTTTTTGTTGTTGTTTCTTTCTG
>CM060313.1:40068715-40071215 GCA_030674185.1 Monoplex corrugatus
TCTCTCCCTCTCCTTCTGTCTGTCTGTATCTGTCTCTGTCTCTCTCTCTTTCTCGTTCTCTCTCTCTCTCGCTCTCTCTCTCCCTGTCTCTGTCTGTCTGTCTCTCTCTCTCCTCCCTTAGGGGATACAAAAAACATTATTCTGTTTATACAACTACCATCAAATGTGCTTCCCCCTCCTTTCTCCATTTATTAAAAGTTCCTGCTCTCTCTCTCTCTCTCTCTCTCTCTCTCTCTCTCTCTCTCTCTCTCTCTCTCTCTCTCTCTCTCTTCCTGTCTTCCTGTCTCTCGTGGTGAAATGTCTAACTTTACTTTGCTTGTTTGTTTCTTTTGAGTTCTGTTTTCATTTGCATTTGTTTTTGTTTTTGTCTCTTACATTGTTGCCTTTTTTCAACCGATGTATTTCTTGTTGTTCAGTTTTTGTTCCAGGCAAATACGTAAAATAACCACGGCAAAGTTGAAAAACCAAACCAAACAATTTTTTAACCAATAACATCTACCGTTGGAAAATACAGTATGATTATTATTGTCAATGTCATTGCTGTTGTCATTGTTATTGTCATTGTAATTTTCTGTCTCTGTCTCTTTCTCTGTCTATCTGTCTCTGTCTCCGTCTCTCTCTCTCTCTCTCTATCTCTCTCTATCTATCTCTGTCTCTATCTGTCTGTCTGTCCTTCTGTCTGTCTCTCTCTCTGTCTGTCTGTCTCCCTCCCTCTCTCTCTCTCTCACTCCTAGGGGATACAACAAAGCATTATTCTGCTTATACAACTACCACCAAATGTGCCCCCCCTCTCTTCCCCATTTATTAAAAGTTCCTGCTCTCTCTCTCTCTGTGTCTCTGTCTCTCTCTGTCTCTCTCTCTGTCTCTGTCTTTCTGTGTCTCTGTCTCTCTCTCTCTGTCTCTCTCTGTATCTCTCTGCCTGTCTGTGTCTGTCTTCTGTCTGTCTCTCTGTCTCTCTCTCTCTCTCTCTGTGTCTCCCTAGGGTGTACAAAAAAGCATTATTCTGCTTATACAACTACCATCAAATATAGCTCCCCTCCCTCTCCCACCCATTAAAAGATCCTGATTTCTCTCTCAGAGCTCTATCGATTCGATCCCATGTCACTGTGCAGGTTTCAGAACATCGCTGTCTTGGTGCTGTACATGTAGTCGATAGCCATGAAAATTGGAAGTGTACATTAACTACCTCTCTAATTCTATTATCTAAAATATAAACTTGTTATCTCGCCTCTACCCCCCCCCCTCTCTCCCCTTCGAGATGCCAGGGCTCTTACGGTATAAATGGTATCCCCATCTCCTTAAAATTCTGTGCTAGAAATATCCTCTTTTCTGTCACTCTCTTTATTTCTGCCTTTCTCCTTTGCTTTCTAATCTATCATTTCTTCCTATCATTTTCTGCCTTGCTGGTCCATTCACCTGTATGTGTTCAATAAAGTCTTACATACTGTCTCTTAGGATTGATAACTGGGTACATATATTGAGTGCACCTTTGGCTCTAGGGAAATGAGATATGCGGAAGCAATTTTAGGGTAATTTAGGCCCGTTTTACATATATGTTTTGGTGTCCTTAGTTATGTTTCAATATGTATTCAGGTAATTTTTTAAATCCCCTGCGTATGGACGGAGTAGTCAACGCTAGGAGCATCTCCTTAGATTATGTGCGTGGATGCATTGATATGTGTACCTCAATTTCTGTTCCTTTCTTATAAACCGTTGTATGAAGTACTGTGTGTATATTGAAATGGTTATAATCCTGATGTGGCTCTACGCAGTCAGCTGGGCTCTAAGCAGCAATAAGAATAAGAATAATGTTATGTCGCCTGCCATATGTTTCCAGTCCTGAAGCTTGTTACGTGTTCTTCCATGGTCATATCATGTCTGAAGAAATTGTAGTTTATATGTATGGAATAGTTGTGCTCAAGTTTATATGATTCCTAACAGGAGCACTGCAAGTAACATGCAGACAACAAAGTATGCTGCCGGTCCCTATTTCATTGTCTCATCATCATCATCATGTGCCCTACCGCATGGCCTTAGCGATCATGGCCCTCCATATGCATCTATTCCTTGTTGCCGCAAGCACATCTTCCACCCTGTCTGTCCTCAGCCACCCTGCAAGTCCGTCCAATATTTTCTTCCTGGGATACCTGGTGTTCTCTTTCCCTCCAGCTTTCCTGTTGTGACCATGTGCTCTAATTCCCCTTTCCTAAAAAAAAATGGCCTATAAATGTTGCTTGTATTTCCTAATCTTTCTTATCAATGATCTTCTTGTGTCTACCTCCATCAAGACTGTCTCGTTTGTTGGTTTTTTTTTTGCTGTCCATAGAACTCTCAACATTCTTCTTAGAAACCACATCTCGGCTGCCTCAATCTTGTTCTGGCGTTGCGTGTTGACTGTCCACGCCTCACAACCGTATAACATTATCGGTTCTATACAACATTCAAGAACTCTCTTCCTGATGTAAATTGATAGGCATTTGTTGGTAAGAATGCTTTTCAT
>CM060313.1:40078715-40083715 GCA_030674185.1 Monoplex corrugatus
TGTGTGTGTGTGTGTGTGTGTGTGTGTGTGTGTGTGTGTGTGTGTGTGTGTGTGTGTGTGTGTGTGTGTGTGTGTGTGTGTGTGTGGTGGTGGTCTTTGATTTAATGTCTATTCACTAAAGTGATTTTAGACAAAAACAAAAAAACAGAAACAAAAAAAAAGGGGGGGGGGGTGAGGGAGTGATAGAGGAGGAGTGAAGAAGATATTTGAAAATTGTCAATTTTGAATTTGAGAAAAGATGATCCAAAAAACAACTGTTTTGAAGAGGGGAAGGTAAAACTAACAAATAATGTTACCATAATTATCGATTTAAACAAACAAACTGACAAACAAAATTAGTAAATATCCGGAAGAAATGAATAAAAAGTAAAACTAATAATTGACTAGCCACAACAATGAACAAGTCAAATAACATTTTAAAGGTAATTCGCTATAGGACTTTTTGACAGGCTAACAAAAAATTCATACAGTAATGATGATGAGGCAAATATGTCAGAAACTGTACTCACAGATAGTGTTGGAATATGTCGTTTTACCCTAACGCAAGAAAGAATATGACTATGTGTTATCTTCTTTCCACACAGACACACAATGTTATTGGTATATTTTGTTTTGAATGCATCAAGTTTCCATCTGTACATAAGGGACTGTATAGTTCTGCTGGCATGAAGCTGCTTAAGTATTTTGCTAACTTCAAAGTTCATGTGACATTTATCATACTTTTTCTGTTTTAATTGGAACTGCTTCCAGACGTAGTTGTCCACTAAAGTGTAATTCTCGTGCAACGAGAGAGAAAGCTGGATATTGTTTGAATCTGGTGAGTTATTAGCTCCCCGTTTGGCAGCCCTGTCAACTTTATTATTATAACTAAAAGAATTATGAGAAGGTATCCAGCAGAAAGTAATATCAGTGCCTCTTAAAGATAAATTATGAATCAAGTGACTTATTTCCAGAATCATTTCTGATCTTGTTTGTAATTTTGATAATTCAAGAGCCTGAAGTACTGATTTTGAATCAACGCAAAGAAGTATCTGAAAAATTGTCCTAGGAAGACTTATCAGAAAGTTTTAAAGCCATTAATATTGCAAAGAGTTCAGCTGTAAAGATAGATTTATCAAGTCCTATGTAGAAAGATTTTTCAATTTTGAGAGCAGGTATTAAAAACGCTGAGCCTGCTTTTCTTTCAATTACTGACCCATCAGTGTAAATTTTCAAATGATCAGAATATACGTCGTTTATATGACATTTAACCTGACTTGCCAGTAAGTTTATATTGTCTCCTTTTTTTAAATTAGTGTGGTGTACGTCAAATCGTGCTCTTTGGAGTTCCCAACTGGGTACTGGCGAAAAGGAAGGTCGTATAGATACAGGATCTACGTCTAGATCAATTCCTGAGCCTTTCATGACGTCAGATGTGTATGTTGCAAGTGTGACCTGTGAAGATATTGATTTAGCTCGTTTTGGAAAGTCGGTATCTGATCTCAGTTTAATTTCTGTTTCTGAGATGTTTTCTACGGTAGTGTTTCTTAACAAAAATTTAGTAGAAGCGACTTTCCTTTGCTCATCAAGTGGCAACAGTTTGATTTCATTATATGTCCGAAGACAGGAAGCATGCATTGGAAGACCCAGTGCAAGTTTGAAACCTTTACAATCTATGCTCTGCAGTTTTTTTAGTAAGTGTTTCGGTGCACTGAAGAAGATTTCTTGAGCATAGGTTAATTTAGATCTAACAAGCGATTTACAAAGATGAACAAGTGTTGATGAATCTTGACCCCATGTCTGTTTGCGAACTATTTTTATGAAATTTAAACTTTTTTGAGCTTTGGTTAATAAGTATTCAATATGCTGATTCCAAGATAATTTTGCTGTAAGGAAAACTCCTAAGAATTTAATCGACTCGTTAAACTGAAGAAGAGTATCTCCCAGTTTGAAAGTGGGAATATTTACTGGGTTAGCTCCATTATTAAATAAAACTATTTTTGTTTTTTCCAGGGATAGATGTAACCCATTTTCTACCATGTATCGCGCTATTTTATCAAGTTCTAATTGGTAGCATTTGCGTGTATAATTGATACAGCGCAAAGGAGTTTTCTTTTTCATATTTACCTGCATCCACATGCATAAATCGTCAGCATATTGAGCTAAAACTACATGCTTAGATACTTTACTGGGTAAGTCATGCATTAATATCATGAAAAGAAGGGGAGCTATAACGGATCCCTGAGGGATACCCATTTGAAGAATTCGTTTCGTGGAATATACATTTTCAATCCTCGTTTGAAATACTCTGTTTTCTAAGAAACACTTAACATAGCCAAAAATGTGACCTGTCAGCCCAATACTTTTAAATTTGAATAACAATCGGGAGTGCCACACTTGATCGTATGCTTTCGTTATATCAAAAAATGTAGCTAAAACACATTGACGTCTTGCAAATTGTTGTTTTATATTAGTAGTTAGCTTTGTTAGGATCTCTACTGGTGACCTGCCTTTTCGAAATCCTGCCTGATTTACTGGTATTATTTTATTCTTTTCACAATAGTGCATCAGTCTCTTTAAGATTATTTTCTCCATTAGTTTACATACATGTGATGTTAATGCAATTGGCCTGTAGTTTTTCAAATCGGTATTACATTTACCTGGTTTTAATACAGGAACCACTATTGTTTCTTTCCAGTTGTTAGGCATTATCCCACTATTCCAGCATTTTTGAAATATGTCATGTAGCAAGATTATAAAATTTTCTGGTAAATTTTTCAGCATCTCATTGGAAATTGCATCTAGTCCAACTGACGTTTTTTTACTTGAAAGGGACTGAATGGCATCTTTTAATTCTTGAAGTGTGAGTGATGCATTTATGTTGTGAGTATTGTCAGAGGCAGGGTCCTTATATACATCTTTCTTTTCATCTCGTTCCCTATAATTTCTATCAGAGACAGGGAGTCCTTCTACACGACAGGCCTCAGCAAACACGTATGCAAAAGCTTCTGCTTTTTCCAATGAGCTAGGAATAGGGTTATTTTCTAGCTTTACTGGAATTGATGGCAACTTAATCCCGTTTTTCATTAATTTTAGTTTTTCCCAAATCTTTATCGTGTCTTTGTGGTTATTTACTTCACATTTACAAAAAGATGTCCAGTGTTGTTCTTTGGCTTGCTCTATGATTCTGTTACACTTAATGTTGGCACTTTTCATCGCTGTATGATTTTCAGGTGACCTGTTTGCTAAATAAATTTTGTATTTTTCTTTCTTTTCGTTCACTGCCTTTTGACAGTCCTCATTCCACCAGACATTTCCATGATGTTTTCCTATTTTTGACACTGTAAGTTTTGGAATTGAAATGTTAGCAGCCCTTAAGAGTGAGTTACAGAAAACTTCGTACGTTTCGTTTATGTTCATTGCTTCAGATAGATCTGTTCTTGTCTTTTCAAGGATTGCCTTAAAACTGATCCAGTCAGCGTTTTTATAATTAAACTTGGGTAAACTATCTTGTGGTATGGCGTCTATTTCTGTAGTATGGTTTAGGGTAAGACGTATGGGTATGTGATCTGATCCCAACAAGTCATCCTCTGTTTGCCATGTGGCGTTTGGGGCTAGGGATGGTGAGATTAAAGTAAGGTCGATAGCTGTGGGTCTGTGGGTTGGTATATCGGGGATCCGGGTAACGTGTCCGTTGTTAAGTAAATATAAATTGGAATCTACAATATTTTCAATCAACCTGTTGCTTGTTATGTTTGTACAATACTTTTCCCAAAATGGGGCATGTGCATTAAAATCACCTCCAGTTATCCACTTGTCGTCCTGATCTTGAAAGTGTTTTAACCATTCAGTGTTCACAGAGTCTGGGCCTCTTGGTAAGTATACAGAGGCCATATTCACAACTAACGATGAGGAAAATTTTATAATGATTGCACATGATGAAATAAATGCGGTAGATTTAGGTACTGGCGATGATCGTTCACAATAGTTCAGTCCTTCACGAATGTATATAGCTGTTTGTATACGGCCACCGTCATTTACAGAGTCACATATTGGTGGATAATAAAAACCGGATATTTTAGGTAATTTGGTTTTGATGGTATTCAGCGATTGTAGGAGCATGACATGGACGTTTTTAGAAGAGAGATAGTTACTCAAATATGAGATGTTTTTAACAATGGAACGTGCGTTCCACTGAAAAATGTTGATATCACTTACTACACACGTCTTCATGAGGAACGGTTGAATAACTTTAGAACAATATGGTAAGTTTATATAGATTTCATTTAACTTTGAATTAAAAGGTACAAATAGGATAAAAATGAAGTATGTGAACAAGAAAATAATTAAGTAAAACAATATAGCTGAGAACTGAACGAAGAGAAACTGAATCTGGGCTGAATCTAAAATGACCAAGGAGAGAAGAAAAACGGAGATTGAAAGCCGAGTCTTTGTTGATGTCGTTGTCGGTTTGATCTCCTCCTCGGTTTTTCCCAGAAAAGCTGATGGATTTGCCTCCCTAAGTTTCTGGCCAGAACGCTCGCCCCTCTGATGGTTGGATGGACGTCGTCCTGGCTGACTTGAGTGTGACTGATAGTTTGAAGATTGTCATTGTTGACGTATTCGACACTCAGCTGCTTTAAGAAGTCGCACTTTTGTTAGGGCATTTAGGAGCTCTCTTTTAGCGTTTAGGTGTTTGTCCCTCACAGGAGCTACCTGACTTAAAACTACCCTGGCTTTTGGAAATTGGGTGTTGATAGTTTTCACACAGGTGTCAAGAGTTGTGCTACATTCAGTGGGCTCCTTTGTTTTTAAATCTGTGATCCCCACATGTAAAACTACACAGTCAGGTTCAGGTGTCAGCTCTTCTTTTGATTTTTCAATTGCAATCTTACAGTCCTCGATGGTATGGATCTTTCTCGTGGCCACCTGAAAACCGTATGAAGAGCCCAGTCTTTTTCCATCCACCTTATTGAGGACTGAGTCGTGAACGATAAGGACACGGGGAAGAACATTTGATT
>CM060313.1:40093715-40098715 GCA_030674185.1 Monoplex corrugatus
TCACCCTATCTACCAGCTTCTTAACCCTTTCACTCCCTCACCCTATCACCAGCTTCCTTAACCTTTCACTCCCTCACCCTATCCACCAGCTTCCTTAACCCTTTCACTTCCTCTATCCCTTCCACCTCCTTCCTTAACTCCTTTTCACTTCCTCTCCTATCAACCAGCTTCCTTAACCTTTCACTTCCTCTCCCTATCCACCAGCTTCCTTAACCCTTTCACTCCCTCACCCTATCCACCAGCTTCCTTAACCCTTTCACTCCCTCACCCTATCCACCAGCTTCCTTGACCCTTTCATCTCCTCACCCTATCCACCAGCTTCCTTAACCCTTTCACTTCCTCATCCTATCCACCAGTTTCGTTAACTTTTTCACTCCCTCACCCTATCCACCAGCTTCCTTAACCCTTTGACTTCCTCACCCTATCCACTACCTTCCTTAATCCTTCACTCCCTCACCCTATCCACCAGCTTCTTTAACCCTTTCACTCCCTCACCCTATCTACCAGCTTCCTTAACACATCACTCCCTCACCCTGTCCACCAGCTTCCTTAACCCTTTCACTCCCTCACCCTACCACCAGCTTCCTTAATCCTTTCACTCCCTCACCCTATCCACCAGCTTCTTAACCCTTTCACTCCCTCACCCTATCCACCAGCTTCTTTAACCCTTTCACTCCCTCACCCTATCCAACAGCTTCTTCAACCCATCACTTCCTCACCCTATCTACCAGCTTCCTTAACCTTTTCACTTCCTCTCCCTATCTACCAGCTTCCTTAACCTTTTCACTTCCTCTCCCTATCTACCAGCTTCCTTAACCTTTTCACTTCATCTCCCTATCAACCAGCTTCCTTAACCTTTTCACTTCCTCTCCCTATCTACCAGCTTCCTTAACCTTTTCACTTCCTCTCCCTATCAACCAGCTTCCTTAACCTTTTCACTTCCTCTCCCTATCAACCAGCTTCCTTAATCTTTTCACTTCCTCTCCCTATCTACCAGCTTCCTTAACCTTTTCACTTCCTCTCCCTATCTACCAGCTTCCTTAACCTTTTCACTTCCTCTCCCTATCTACCAGCTTCCTTAACCTTTTCACTTCCTCTCCTATCAACCAGCTTCCTTAACCTTTTCACTTCCTCTCCCTATCTACCAGCTTCCTTAACCTTTTCACTTCCTCTCCCTATCAACCAGCTTCCTTAACCTTTTCACTTCCTCTCCCTATCTACCAGCTTCCTTAACCTTTTCACTTCCTCTCCCTATATACCAGCTTCCTTAACCTTTTCACTTCCTCTCCCTATCTACCAGCTTCCTTAACCTTTTCACTTCCTCTCCCTATCAACCAGCTTCCTTAACCTTTTCACTTCCTCTCCCTATCTACCAGCTTCCTTAACCTTTTCACTTCCTCTCCCTATCTACCAGCTTCCTTAACCTTTTCACTTCCTCTCCCTATCAACCAGCTTCCTTAACCTTTTCACTTCCTCTCCCTATCTACCAGCTTCCTTAACCTTTTCACTTCCTCTCCCTATCAACCAGCTTCCTTAACCTTTTCACTTCCTCTCCCTATCAACCAGCTTCCTTAACCTTTTCACTTCCTCTCCCTATCTACCAGCTTCCTTAACCTTTTCACTTCCTCTCCCTATCTACCAGCCTCCTTAACCTTTTCACTTCCTCTCCCTATCAACCAGCTTCCTTAACCTTTTCACTTCCTCTCCCTATCAACCAGCTTCCTTAACCTTTTCACTTCATCTCCCTATCTACCAGCTTCCTTAACCTTTTCACTTCCTCTCCCTATCAACCAGCTTCCTTAACCTTTTCACTTCCTCACCCTATCTACCAGCTTCCTTAACCTTTTCACTTCCTCACCCTATCTACCAGCTTCCTTAACCTTTTCACTTCCTCTCCCTATCAACCAGCTTCCTTAACCTTTTCACTTCCTCTCCCTATCAACCAGCTTCCTTAACCTTTTCACTCTTTCACCTTTTTACCGTAACCTTAACCCTCTTATTCCTTTATCTTATCCACCAGCTTCTTTATCTCTTTCACTCCCTCACCCCCTCCACCAACTTCCTTAACCTTTTCTTTCGCTAACCCTTTCCATCAGCTTCTTTAACCCTATCACTTCCTCATCCTGATCCACCAATTTCCTTAACCCTTTCACTCCATCACCCTATCCACCAGCTTCTTTGACCCTTTCATCCCTCATCCTGTCTACCAGTTTCTTTAACCCTTTTTCTCCATCACCCTATCCACCAGCTTCCTTAACCCGTTCATCCCCTCATCCTATCCACCAGCTTCTTTAGTTCTTTCACTCCTTCACCCTATCTACCAGCTTCCTTAGCCTTTCTACCAGCTCCTATACCCTACTAATCCCTCATCCTATCCACCAGCTTCTTTAACTCTTTCACTCCCTCACTCTATCCACCAGCTTCTTTACCTTTTCACTCCCTTCCCCTTTCCATCAGCTTCGTTAACCCTTTCACTTCCTTATCCTATCCACCAGCTTCCTTAACCGTTCATCTCCTCATCCTATCCACCAGCTTCTTTAACTCTTTCACTTCCTCATCCTATCCACCAACTTCTTTACCTTTTCACTTCCTTTCCCTTTCCATCAGCTTCGTTAACCCTTTCACTTCCTCATCCTATCCACCAGCTTCCTTAACCTTTTCACTTCCTTCCCCTTTCCATCAGCTTCGTTAACCTTTAACTTCCTCATCCTATCCACCAGCTTCCTTAACCTTATCACTTCCTTCTCCTTTCCATCAGCTTCGTTAACCCTTTCACTTCCTCATCCTATCCACAAGTTTCTTTAACCCTTTCACTTCCTCATCCTATCCATCGGCTTCCTTAACCCTTTCACTTCCTTCCCCTTTCCACCAGCTTCCTCAACTCTGTCCTTCGCTCACCCTATCCACCAGCTTCCAGCAGCTTTCCATAGTAAGTATGAAAGTAAATCAGGGACCAACCAAGTATGTTCTGGAGACGCTCTCTGCTTACACATACATGTACACCCTATCTGGTCTGTCTTCTTGTCAGTGTGAAACGAATAGCATCACATCAACCTGCCTTCCTCTCGCCCTAGAGTAATTCAGTAACACACGCACACACACACCCTCACCCTATCCACCAGCTTCCTTAACCATTTCACACACACAAACACACATACATCCTCACCCTATCCACCAGCTTCCTTAATCCTTTCATCCCCTCACCCTATCCACCAGCTTCCTTAACGAGTATACTGTGGCGATACTGTCTGTATCATCATCAGGTGCCCTGCCGCATGGCGTTGGCGACCATGGACTTCCAGCCATCTCTATCTCTCGTTGCCCCTAGCATCTCCCCCACCCTCCTCGTCTCCAGCCACTCTGCAAGTCTGTCCAGCATTCTCTCCCTGGGTCTACCCGGTGCTCTCTTTCCCTCCAGCTTTCCTGTTGTGACCAGGTGCTCCAAATATAATAATAATAATAATTAATAATAATAATAATAATAATTACAATATTTATATAGCGCAAAATCTTGATAAAATCAAATCTAAGCGCTGAAGCAGACACACACGCACGCACGCACGCACGCACGCACGCACACACGCGCACGCGCACACACACACACACACACACACACACACACACACACACACACACGCATGGCTATAAATGGGGAGAAAGAATAAAAGCAATAAAAGCAAGAATAAAAGCAATGGAAAATTATAGAGAGCATAGCATATACAATTAGGCCTATATAAATCCCCCTTCCTCATAAATTGGCCTATAAATGTTGCCTGTCTTTTCATATAATCTTTCTTATGAGTGATCTACTTGTGTCTGCCCCCATCTGTATGTCTAAGCAACCTAATACACCTCCCTTCACACACGGTGACAGAGACCCCCACACATTGAAGGCAATCAGGCATCACACTAGTATACAATGTACTTTGGCCAAGCTCTCCCCACCAAGTACATGTACATCCTAACACGCCATAGTACTTTCGATCGTTCCCTGGTGAAGCGCGTCAGCTGAGATCACCTGCCTGGGAAACAAGATGTTCTGAATTGAATTCTTAGCTGGGTACAGATTTTAATTCCCCTGCACTATACCTTGCGTGGTCGTCTGGGTGCAAGTCTTTCGTGGATTTTTTTTTTCTTTTTCTTTTTTTTTTTTTTGTGCCAGGGACAGTTATTCGCATTTCACATATAAATTTTTTTACTGGTGACAAAATAATGAGTGGGATCCAGTCCAGTCCCTCTTGAAACACGCGAACAATGATAGGAACCATCAGCGTCACTTCAACCTGCATGTCCTCCATACTCTAAAGTGAACCATCAGCGTCATTTACCTGCGTATCCCCCACACTTTAAAGTGAACCTTCAGCGTCACTTGACCTGAATGTCCCACCCCACCCCCACCTCCACCCCCCGACTATGAAGTTTACCATCAGCGTCATTTAACTTGCATGTCCCCTTACTTTAAAGTGAACCACCAGCGACATTTAACCTGCATGTTCTCCATACTCTAAAGTGAACCATCAGCGTCATTTAACTTGCATGTCCCCAACACTTTAAAGTGAACCATCAGCATCACTTGACCTGCATGACCCCCACACTTTAAAGTGAACCATCAGTATCACTTGACCTGCATGTCCCCCACACTCTAAAGTGAACCATCAGCGTCACTTAACATGCATGTCCCCCACACTCTAAAGTGAACCATCAGCGTCACTTAATATGCATGTCCCCCACACTCTAAAGTGAGCCATCAGCGTCACTTAACATGCACGTCCCCCACACTCTAATGTGAACCATCAGCGTCACTTAACATGCATGTCCCCCACACTCTAAAGTGAGCCATCAGCGTCACTTAACATGCATGTCCCCCACACTCTAATGTGAGCCATCAGCGTCACTTAACATGCATGTCCCCCACACTCTAATGTGAACCATCAGCGTCACTTAACATGCATGTCCCCCACACTCTAATGTGAACCATCAGCGTCACTTAACATGCATGT
>CM060313.1:40108715-40113715 GCA_030674185.1 Monoplex corrugatus
ATCTACAGATGTAGGATTGTCCCGTTACCTGCATATGGCATCTATTACGGCAGCTATAACATAGATTTATATTTACATGTGTAGGATTTGCTCCCAAATCTGCATGTGACATTTATGATTGTAGTTGGAACATACATTCATATGTACATATGTCGGATTGTTCCTTAATCTGCATATGGTATCTATGATAATAGTTGTAGCATACATTTATATCTACATGTATATGTGTAAACAATCAGTCAGCAAGCAAAGCCAGAGCAGGATCGAGACAGCCGAGATGTAGTTTCTCAAAAGAATGTTGAGAGTTCCATGGACAGCAATGAAAACAAACGAGACAGTCTTGATGGAGGCAGACACAAGTAGATCACTCATAAGGAAGATTAGGAACAGACAAGCAACATTTATAGGCCATTTTATGAGGAAGGGGGATTTGGAGCACCTGATCACAACGGGAAAGCTGGAGGGAAAGAGAGCACCAGGTAGACCCAGGGAGAGAATGCTGGACGGACTTGCAGAGTGGCTGGGGATGAGGAGAGTGGGGGAAATGCTGTGGGCAACGAGAGATAGAGATGATTGGAAGTCCATGGTCGCCAATGCCATGCGGCAGGGCACCTGATGATGATGATGATGATGATATGTGTAGGATTGTTCCTAAATCTGCATATGACATATATGATGGTAGTATGTATGGAATTTCTCCCTTGGGGATGCCGGGGGCTCTTTCAGTATGAATAGCATCTCCACCTTCTGGATATTTGGTGCTTTAAATTTACTCTTTTCTGTCACTTTCTTTGTTTCTGCCTTATTCCTTTGCTTTTTGTCATTTCTTTCTATCATTTTCTGCCTTGCTGGTCAATTCACCTGTATGTGTTCGATAAAATCTTACATACTTTCTCTTAGGATTGATAATTGGGTACATGTATCAAGTGCATATTTTCCCTAGGGAAATGAGATATGCGGGGGCAATTTAAAGTAATTCAGGCCTGTTTTTGTACATGTTTTAGTGTCCTTAGTTATTTTCAAATTTGTAGTCAGGTATGGGTTTAAACCCCCTGTACGATACATTGACGGAACAGTCACCGCCAGGGGCATATCCTCAGATTATGTGCGCAAATGCATTGATATGTGTACTTAATTTTCTTTTTTTTTTTTTTTTTTTTTTTCTTTTAAAATATTGTGTATGTTTTGAAACAGGTTATAACCCTGATATGGCTCTACGTAGTCGGCTGGGCTTTCAGCAAAAACAGCAGCAACAATAACGTGTGGAATTCATAACGATCTGTGAGGTGTGTCAAGAAAAGTAGGGAAACTGTTTCCCTGTGAACATGACAGTGAACACCTTGTGAATACGCCAGCTATGGGATTCAATCGATAGAAGCGTGGAATCGAGTTCAGACCCAGCCCTCAACATGAAAACTGGCATCTTTACCTGTCCATCTTAAAGTTCCCATCATTGTGGTGATGTCGCTTACTTTGTCACGGGCCCAATGCCTTATGTCAACTTCTCCATTTGCAGACCTAGCCAGCGCAGATGTAGGTGCAGAACAATATGGAATCTCTTGGGAATCGCCGGTCTTAGTAGCTGATGTAAACCAGCATGTTTGTAGCTAGTGGTGTAAATCCATTTTTAAGCAGTTGTGTGTAGACCATAGTGTTTGTAAACCATAGTTTGTTAAGACATAGGTTGTGTGTAAAGACCATATGTTTGTTAGACCTGTGTGGTGAGCAATTGTGTAACCATGTAAGTGTTGTTAAAGACATAGTTGTTGTGCTAGTGTTGATGTAACATGTTGTAAAGACCATAGTGTTTTTGTGTAAATGACCATAGGTTGTTGTAAAGACAAGTTTGTAAAACCAAGTGTTGTGTGTATACCATTGTATGTTGTGTAGAAGACCATAGTGTTTTTAAAGCATGTGTGTAGACATAGGTTGTGTAAGACCATAGTTTTGTGTAAAGACCATAGTGTTGTGTGAAAGACCATAGTGTTAGTGTAGCAGTTGTGAAAGACCATAGTGTTGTGTGTAAAGACATAGTATTGTTGTCTATGTTGTGTTAAGAAAGTGTTGTGTTAAAGACCATAGTGTTGTGTGTAAGACAGTTGTTAAAGCCATAATAGTGTTGTTGTAAGACCAAGTTTGTGTGAAAGACCAATGTTGTGTGTGACATAGTTTGTGTGTAAAGACCATAGTGTTGTGTGTAAAGACATAGTGTTGTGTGTAAAGACCATAGTGTTGTGTGTAAAGCATAGTTGTTGTAAGACCATAGTGTTGTGTGTAAGACATATGTGTTACATTGTTGTAAAGCCATATGTTGTTGTGTGTGTAAGACCAATGTTGTGTAAACAGTGTTGAAAGCTGTGGAACATATGTGTGAAGACATAGTGTTTGTGTAATACCTAGTGTTGTGTTAAAGACATAGTTGGTGTAAGACCTGGTTGTAAGACATAGTTGTTGTAAAGACATAGTTTTGTCCATGTGTAAAGCCATAGTTTGTGTGTAAAGACCATAGGTGTAGTTGTTTGTGTAAGACCATAGTGTTGTGTTAAGACCATATGTCTTTGTGAAGACCATAGTGTGTGGTGACCTTTTAAGACATAGGTTGTGTGAAAGACCATAGTGTTGTGTGTAAGACCATAGTGTTTGTGTAAAGACAATGTGTGTAAGACCATGTTGTGTAAAGACCATAGTGTTGTGTGAAGACATAGGTTGTGTAAACATAGTGTGTGTAAAGACCATAGTGTTGTTTAAAGACCATAGTGTTGTGTGTAAAGACCAAGGTTGTGTGTAAAGACCATAGTGTTTGTGTAAAGACCATAGTGTTTGTGTACCAGTTGGGAAAGACAAGGTTGTGTGTAAGACCATATGTGTTTGATTGTTGTGTAAAGACCATAGTGTTGTGTAAAGACCAAGTGTTGTGTGTAAGACCATAGTGTTGTGTGTAAGACCATAGTGTTGTGTGTAAAGACATAGTGTTGTGTGTAAAGACCATAGTGTTGTGTGTAAAGACCATAGTGTTGTGTGTTAAAGACCATATTGTGTAGTAATGTTGTGTAAAGACCATAGTGTTGTGTGTAAAGACCATAGTTGTTGTGTGTAAAGACCATAGTGTTTGTGTAAAGACTAGTGTGTGACCATAGTTGTGTGAAAGTGTGTTGTTAAAGACCATAGTGTTGTGTGTAAAGACCATAGTGTTGTGTAAAGACCATAGTGTTGTGTGTAAAGACCATAGTGTTTGTGTGAAAGACCATAGTGTTGTGTGTAAAGACCATAGTGTTGTGTGTAAGACCATAGTGTTGTGTGTAAAGACATAGTGTTGTGTGTAAAGACCAAGTGTTGTGTGTAAAGACCATAGTGTTGTGTGTAAAGACCATAGTGTTGTGTGTAAAGACCATATGTTGTGTGTAAGACCATAGTGTTGTGTGTAAGACCATAGTGTTGTGTGTAAAGACCATAGTGTTTGTGTGAAAGACCATGTTTGTGTAAAGACCATAGTGTTGTGTGTAAAGACCATAGTGTTGTGTGTAAAGACCAAGTGTTGTGTGTAAAGACCATAGTGTTGTGTGTAAAGACCATAGTGTTGTGTGTAAAGACACAGTGTTGTGTGTAAAGACCATAGTGTTTGTGTAAAGACCATAGTGTTGTGTGTAAAGACCATAGTGTTGTGTGTAAAGACCATAGTGTTGTGTGTAAAGACCATAGTGTTGTGTGTAAAGACCAAGTGTTGTGTGTAAAGACCATAGTGTTGTGTAAAGACCATAGTGTTGTGTGTAAAGACATAGTGTTGTGTGTAAAGACCATAGTGTTGTGTTAAAGACCATAGTGTTGTGTGTAAAGACCATAGTGTTGTGTAAAGACCATAGTGTTGTGTGTAAAGACCATAGTGTTGTGTGTAAAGACCATAGTTTGTGTAAAGACATAGTGTTGTGTGTAAAGACCATAGTGTTGTGTAAGACCATAGTGTTGTGTAAAGACATAGTGTTGTGTAAAGACCATAGTGTTGTGTGTAAAGACCATAGTTGTGTGTAAAGACCATAGTGTTGTGTGTAAGACCATAGTGTTGTGTGTAAAGACCAAGTGTTGTGTTAAAGACCATAGTGTTGTGTGTAAAGACCATAGTGTTGTGTGTAAAGACCATAGTGTTGTGTGTAAAGACCATAGTGTTGTTGTAAAGACATAGTGTTGTGTGAAAGACCATAGTTGTGTGTAAGACCATAGTGTTGTGTGTAAAGACCATAGTGTTGTGTGTAAAGACCATAGTGTTGTGTGTAAAGACCATAGTCTTGTCTAAAGACCATAGTATTGTGTGTAAAGACCATAGTATTGTGTGTAAAGACCATAGTGTTGTGTGTAAAGACCATAGTGTTGTGTGTAAAGACCACAGTGTTGTGTGTGAAGACCATAGTGTTGTGTAAAGACCATAGTGTTGTGTGTAAAGACCATAGTGTTGTGTGAAGATCATAGTGTTGTGTGAAGATCATAGTGTTGTGTGTGAAGACCATAGTGTTGTGTGAAGATCATAGTGTTATGTGAAGATCATAGTGTTGTGTGAAGACCATAGTGTTGTGTGTGAAGACCATAGTGTTGTGTGAAGACCATAGTGTTGTGTGAAGACCATAGTGTTGTGTGTGAAGACCATAGTGTTGTGTGAAGACCATAGTGTTGTGTAAAGACCATAGTGTTGTGTAAAGACCATAGTGTTGTGTGTGAAGACCATAGTGTTGTGTGTTTTATTAATACCATAGTGTTGTGTAAAGACCATAGTGTTGTGTAAAGACCATAGTGTTGTGTGTGAAGACCATATGTGTTGTGTGTGAAGACCATAGTGTTGTGTGAAGACCATAGTGATGTGTGTGAAGAGTATAGTGTAATGTAAAGAATATAGTGTAACGTGAAGAGCATAGTGTTGTGTGATGACCACAGTGTAATGTAAAGTGTATAGTGTAATGTAAAGAATATAGTATAACGTCAAGAGCATAGTGTTGTGTGATGACCATAGTGTA
>CM060313.1:40121215-40151215 GCA_030674185.1 Monoplex corrugatus
AAGATATACCGGCTCTCTGACAACTGATTTTCATTAAGATATACCGGTTGACTATGAACTGATTTTCATTAAGATATACCAGCTCCCTTACAACTCATTTTAATTAAGATATACCAGCTAACTATGAACTGATTTTCATTAAGATATACCAGCTCCCTTACAACTGATTTTAATTAAGATATACCGGCGAACTATGAACTGATTTTCATTAAGGTACATCAGCTGATTTCAACTGGTTTTAATGAAGATATATCTGCTTACTATAAACTGATTTTCATTAAGGTACATCAGCTGATTTCAACTGGTTTTAATGAAGATATATCTGCTTACTATAAACTGATTTTCATTAAGATATATCAGCTGATTTCAACTGGTTTTGATGAAGATATATCTGCTTACTATAAACTGATTTTCATTAAGATATATCAACACTTTGTCAACTGATTTTAACCAAGATATACCGGCTAAGTATGAACTGATTTTCATTGAAATATACTGTTTGGTTTGAACTGATTTTAATTAAGACGTACTGAGCTGACTATGAACTGAATTTCATTTAGGTACTTCGGCCGACTTGAACTGATTTTCATCAACACACACAAATTGCGTATATACTGATTTTAATCAATATATACTGGCTCCCTATGGCAGCTGATAATAATTATAATTGATATTTTGTGGATATTTCACGAAGAGAACTTTAGTAAGATATGAGAACACCTTCCCATCCCCTGAAAACAATGTAAAGATAATCGTTGTGTGTGTCTGTATCCTCAGTAAAAGTCACTGACTTGCGTGTCTGACTTTGTTGTATTCTTAAATCCTTTGACTTACAAGCGCCACACTTGGATTTTAAACAAACCTCTTGAGAGAAACATCACTGTCTGTGAGATGACATGTCTCAACAGAGCAGCAGGCAAGACAGACAGATAGAGAAAGAGGGAAAGACAGAGACAGAGGCTGAGCAAGTACAGTGCGAGAGAGACAAAAAGAGACAAAGAGACAGAGACAAAGAGAGAGAGAGACAGACAGAGAGACAGACAGAGACAGACAGAATCAGAGACAGACAGACAGACAGAGGTGGGGGGGGGGGGAGAAGGGGAAGGGAAGGAGAGAGAGAGAGAGGAGGCCAGAAAGAACACGGTTTGCTAATAGCGAACCATTAAAACAGCTACGGCACAAAACAAAACCGTCAACCATCGCCCGCCATGTTACATGTAGACAGGAAATACGTCACAGGGATGGCGTGCGCTTCACACCACTGACAAGGATTGTCTGCAATCATTGATGTGTGACTATAAGCACTGAAGCGTGACTGATAATTGAATGGCAGCAGGGTAGACAGGCAGAGCAGTTGAGAGTATCAACAATACCCACCAGTTACCCTGACCAGAGATGGTGGCTGCACAATAGAATTTTACATCAGGATTGTAACATCAACAGCAGCAGTGCCCAGACTGAACAACGTCTGGAGAATCATCATCACCAAGTACAGACTGTACAAGTCACTGGTAGTCTCCATCCTGTACAACACCATCATCATCACCACCAAATACAGACTGTACAAGTCACTGGTAGTCTCCATCCTGTACAACACCATCATCATCACCACCAACTACAGACTGCACAAGTCACTGGTAGTCTCCATCCTGTACAACACCATATTTTAATTAAGACGTATTGAGCTGACTATGAACTGAATTTCATTTAGGTACTTCGGCCGACTTGAACTGATTTTCATCAACACACACAATTTGCGTATGTACTGATTTTAATCAATATATACTGGCTCCCTATGGCAGCTGATAATAATTGATTTTTGCAGATATTTAACGAAGAGAACTTTAGTAAGACACGAGAACACCTTCCTTCCCCTGAAAACAATGTAAAGATAATTGTTGTGTGTGTCACTATCCTCAGTAAAACTCACTGACTTGCGTGTCTGACTTTGTTGTATTCTGAAATCCTTTGCCTTGTACAAGTCATTGATAGTCTCCATCCTATACAACACCATCACCACCAAGCACAGACTGTACAAGTCACTGGTAGTCTCCATCTTGTACAACACCATCACCACAACCACCATGTACAGACTGCACAAGTCACTGGTAGTCTCCATCCTGTACAACACCATCACCATCACCACCATGTACAGACTGTACAAGTCACTGGCAGTCTCCATCCTGTACAACACTATCACCACCAAGTACAGACTGTACAAGTCACTGGTAGTCACCATACTGTACAACACCATCACCACCAAGTACAGACTGTACAAGTCACTGGTAGTCACCATCCTGTACAACACCATCACCACCAAGTACAGACTGTACAAGTCACTGGTAGTCTCCATCCTGTACAACACCATCACCACTAAGTACGTACTGTACAAGTCACTGGTAGTCACCATCCTGTACAACACCATCACCACCAAGTACAGACTGTACAAGTCACTGGTAGTCACCATCCTGTACAACACCATCACCACTAAGTACGTACTGTACAAGTCACTGGTAGTCTCCATCCTGTACAACACCATCACCACCACGTACACACTGTACAAGTCACGATAGTCACCATCCTGTACAACACCATCATCACCAACTACAGACTGTGCAAAGTCACCGGTAGTCTCCATCCTGTACAACACCATCACCACCAAGTACAGACTGTACAAGTCACTGGTAGTCACCATCCTGTACAACACCATCACCACTAAGTACGTACTGTACAAGTCACTGGTAATCTCCATCCTGTACAAACACATCACCACTAAGTACGTACTGTACAAGTCACCGGTAGTCCCCATCCTGTACAACACCATCACCACCAACTACAGACTGTACAAGTCACTGGTAGTCACCATCCTGTACAACACCATCACCACCAACTACAGACTGTACAAGTCACTGGTAGTCTCCATCCTGTACAACACCATCACCACCAACTACAGACTGTACAAGTCACTGGTAGTCACCATCCTGTACAACACCATCACCACCAACTACAGACTGTACAAGTCACTGGTAGTCACCATCCTGTACAACACCATCACCACCAACTACAGACTGTACAAGTCACTGGTAGTCACCATCCTGTACAACACCATCACCACCAACTACAGACTGTACAAGTCACTGGTAGTCACCATCCTGTACAAACACCATCACCACTAAGTACAGACTGTACAAGTCACTGGTAGTCACCATCCTGTACAACACCATCACCACCAACTACAGACTGTACAAGTCACTGGTAGTCACCATCCTGTACAACACCATCACCACCAACTACAGACTGCACAAGTCACTGGTAGTCTCCATCCTGTACAACACCATCACCACCAAGTACAGACTGTACAAGTCACTGGTAGTCACCATCCTGTACAACACCATCACCACCAAGTACAGACTGCACAAGTCACTGGTAGTCACCATCCTGTACAACACCATCACCACCAACTACAGACTGCACAAGTCACTGGTAGTCTCCATCCTGTACAACACATCACCACCAACTACAGACTGTACAAGTCACTGGTAGTCACCATCCTGTACAAACACCATCACCACCAACTACAGACTGTACAAGTCACTGGTAGTCACCATCCTGTACAACACCATCACCACCAACTACAGACTGCACAAGTCACTGGTAGTCTCCATCCTGTACAACACTATCACCACCAAGTACAGACTGTACAAGTCACTGGTAGTCACCATCCTGTACAACACCATCACCACCAACTACAGACTGCACAAGTCACTGGTAGTCACCATCCTGTACAACACCATCACCACCAACTACAGACTGTACAAGTCACTGGTAGTCACCATCCTGTACAACACCATCACCACCAAGTACAGACTGTACATGTCACTGGTAGTCTCCATCCTGTACAACACCATCACCACCAACTACAGACTGTACAAGTCACTGGTAGTCACCATCCTGTACAACACCATCACCACCAACTACAGACTGCACAAGTCACTGGTAGTCACCATCCTATACAACACCATCACCACCAACTACAGACTGTACAAGTCACTGGTAGTCACCATCCTGTACAACACCATCACCACCAACTACAGACTGTTCAAGTCACTGGTAGTCACCATCCTGTACAACACCATCATCACCAACTACAGACTGTACAAGTCACTGGTAGTCACCATCCTGTACAACACCATCACCACCAACTACAGACTGTACAAATCACTGATAGTCACCATCCTGTACAACACCATCACCACCAAGTACAGACTGTACAAGTCACTGATAGTCACCATCCTGTACAACACCATCACCACCAACTACAGACTGTACAAGTCACTGAGAGTCACCATCCTGTACAACACCATCACCACCAACTACAGACTGTACAAGTCACCGGTAGTCACCATCCTGTACAACACCATCACCACCAACTACAGACTGTTCAAGTCACTGGTAGTCTCCATCCTGTACAAACCATCATCACCAACTACAGACTGTACAAAGTCACCGGTAGTCTCCATCCTGTACAACACTATCACCACCAAGTACAAACTGTACAAGTCACCGGTAGTCACCATCCTGTACAACACCATCACCACCAACTACAGACTGTACAAGTCACTGATAGTCTCCATCCTGTACAACACCATCACCACCAACTACAGACTGTACAAGTCACTGATAGTCTCCATCCTGTACAACACCATCACCACCAACTACAGACTGTACAAGTCACTGGTAGTCACCATCCTGTACAACACCATCATCACCAACTACAGACTGTGCAAAGTCACCGGTAGTTTCCATCCTGTACAACACTATCACCATTGAGTACAGACTGTACAAGTCACCGGTAGTCTCCATCCTGTACAACACCATCATCACCAACTACAGACTGTACAAGTCACTGGTAGTCTCCATCCTGTACAACACCATCATCATCATCACCAAGTACAGACTGTGCAAGTGACTGATAGTCTCCATCCTGTACAATACATTCACCACCAAGTACAGACTGTACAAGTCACTGATAGTCTCCATCCTGTACAATACCATCATCATTAACTACAGACTGTACACGTCTTTGATAGTCTCCACCCTGTACAACAATATCATCATCACTACTAAGTACAGACCGTACAAATCACTGGTAGTCTCCATTCTTTACAACACCATCAACACCAAGACTGCTGAAGAGGTCAGTCTCTGTTTGACTGAATAATGATCCTTAGAATCTTTCTCTGATGCCAGTGATTATTGCTGAAGCGATCTTTCCCTGATGATAAAATTATGTCTCTTGGGGGCTCTGTCTTTTTATTACAATTCATTTGTATAACTTTTTGATATTGTATGTGTTATGGTTCGTCTGCTTTTTCGTCAGTATGTTCGTAGTTAAGACTAGCAAAGACTGGTTGGAAGACAGATCTAGTGGCACCTGTTTCTACTATACTTGAGTAACAAAGTGTTCTGCATGCTTGTATGCATAGATGGTAGCTGGAAGATAGGCCCAGTGGGACCTAATGCTACTATCCTAAGTGATAGTGGTTGTGTATGCTTGTATCTATAGATAGTAACGACCAGCTGAAAGATATGTACAGCTGGACTGGAAGGCAGGTACAGTGGAACCTAATGCTACTATCCCAGGTAATAGAGTGTTGGTATGCTTGTATGTATAGATAGTACAGACTAGCTGTGAGACAGGTGCAGTGGGACCTAATGCTACTATCCTTGAGTAATAAAGTGTTCTATATGCTTGTGTGTATAGACAATGACAATGACAATGATGCTTTATTTTCCAACGGTAAAAGTTATTGGCTAGAAGCCATTTTTCAAACTTACCGTTGCTATTCTATACACATGACATTCGTTTACAGTAACAAGTACAGCTTAAGGAAAATACATGTTGAATACTAAAATCAAGATAACATTACAAGTAGACAGTAAAGGCTAGCTGTGAGACAGGTCCAGTTCGATCTAATGCTACTACCCTTGAGTACAAAAGTGTTCAGTATGCTTGTATGTATAGATAATAAAGACTAGATGGAAGACAGGTCCAGTGGGACATAATGCTATTATCCTACGTAATAAAGTGTTGTGTATGCTTGTATGTATAGATAGTACAGACTAGCTGTGAGACAGGTCCAGTGGGACCTAATGCTACTATCCTACGTGATAAAGTGTTCTGTATCCTTGTATGTATACATAATAAAGACTAGCTTGAAGACAGGTCCAGTGGGACCTATTGCTACTATCCTAAGTAATAACGTGTTCTGCATGCTTGTATGTATAGATGGTAGCTGGGAGATAGGTCCAGTGGGACCTAATGCTACCCTATAGATGGTAGCTGGGAGATAGGTCCAGTGGGACCTAATGCTACCCTATAGATGGTAGCTGGGAGATAGGTCCAGTGGGACCTAATGCTACCCTATAGATGGTGGCTGGGAGATAGGTCCAGTGGGACCTAATGCTACCCTATAGATGGTAGCTGGGAGATAGGTCCAGTGGGACCTAATGTTACCCTATAGATGGTAGCTGGGAGATAGGTCCAGTGGGACCCAATGCTACCCTATAGATGGTAGCTGGAAGATAGATTCAGTGGGACCTAATGCTACCATCCTAAGTAACAAGTGTTCTGTATGCTTGTTTGTACACACAATAAACACTAGCTGGGAGATAGGTCCAGTGGGACCTAATGCTACTCTATAGATGGTAGCTGGGAGATAGGTCCAGTGGGACCTAATGTTACCCTATAGATGGTAGCTGGAAGATAGATTCAGTGGGACCTAATGCTACCATCCTAAGTAACAAAGTGTTCTGTATGCTTGTTTGTACACACAATAAACACTAGCTGGGAGATAGGTTCAGTGGGATCTGATGCTACTATCCTAAGTAATAAGGTGTTTTGAACTTGGAAGAGAGATGTTTACACAGCGCAGCATACCGGAAAACAAGCTCCTAAGCGCCCTACACTTTTCATACAATGTACACACAAAAATGTAAATCTACGATAAATCAATGATATAAGCATGATATGACACAAAACAAGAAAAGGAAACAACAGTAACGCGTGTATATGATATGAGAAAAAAAATCTGTATTATATGAGCACGAAAGTATAGATCAACACAGATACATATGACAAAAACTTGCGATAAATGATCGTGAATGCATAGACCAACGTACAGATACATATGAGAAAAATATGGGATAACTGATTATAAATGCATAGACCAAAACACAGATAAACACTCACAGACAGACAGATACGCAGACTGAGTGATTGATTTGGTTCAGTTTTTACGTCGACACCCACTTCGGGTGATATGGCCGACAGGGAGTAACCATCCCAGGGAAGTGGGGGAAGGGGGACTTATCTTATCCTATACCGACAACACCAGAACAACAATGATGTTAAGATGGGACAGAGAGAAGGCCAGTTTTAATGTAGCGTACCCCGGGATTCGAACACACAACTATTAGCACGTGAAGCCAGCGCTCAAACCAACTGAGCTGCTGGGGCCAGCAGATACGCAGGCATGTACGCATTGGCTAAACAGATCTGTAACTACACAGGACTTATGTTGGCAAAGACATTTATACTGACACAGGCTTATACAAAATCAATGAAACATACACAAACAGTATTACCTCACATAGCCAATCATATAATACGGACAGTAGGACTAATAATACTGGTGATGATATTGTTTCAAGACAGTAATCACAAGAAATGCTAACGGGGTTATTTCCCTTCGTCAGTGGTTACATGTTATTGGCTCGCTAACTGTTCCCTGTGCATTAAGAGTCTGGTCGTTCCAAAGGGTAGGTAGTCTACCTGTGGACTGTTTACATGACAGAGGGACTTGTCAGTCTGGTTGTGGTGGCTTGTTTCGTTGACTATGTGCACGATGTATGAGACAAGGCAACGGCTATTTCAGTTATCAACATTAAACTTGAAATCTTAATTCTAGCCCAGCGTGCATTTCTTTGTGATGTATGTTTGTTGGAAGGCAACTTTCTAAAGCTCTGTAAAGAGAAGACAGAAACTGTAAATGACGACTGTTTGAAGGAAGTGCATTCCATTGTTTAAAAGTGCAGAAAGAGAATGAACGTCGGCCAGAAGTCTGTATCGGAGGGCCGAGCGCCAGTGGTGGTCTTCTAAACTGGAGGTACACTGTCAGATCTATCAGTCCATGCGCAACAAGGTAACCGAGCTGCTCTGTAAAGCGAAAAGTGATCACTTTTCCTCATTAATTCTTCAAGCTAAATACACAAAACTTCTGTTCTCCACCATGTCTAATTTACACTGAGAAATCTACTTCCCTGCCAACAGATATTAGTCCAGATGATATCTATTCTGTTTTTTCCACATTTTTTCCACCAAGATTACCAATTTGCGTACCAAACTTGACTCGGTTCCCTTTTACCCAACACTCCCATATTTTCCATTTACTGGCACTCCTCTTCTCTCTTTCCATCCAGTTTCTGAGACCGAGATCTTAACGAGCCTCAAAGAAATGTGTTTCAAATCTTGTCAACTCGACCCCATTCCGGCCTCTCTCTTTTCGTATATCTACTTGCAACTTCAAATCTCCCAGTTCTCTCTAAGCTCCTTGAAAAAGTGGCACTAAAACAACTGAATAAGCATATCTCCTTAAATCATCTCCACCATCCTTACCAGTCCGCATATCGAACAAACCACAGTACAGAAACAGCCCTTGTTCACACAGTCAACGAACTTATTTTTGCTTCAGATGTTGGTAAAATTTCTCTCCTAATACTCCTCGATCTGTCTGATGCCTTTGATACTATTGATCACTCTATCCTTCTCTTTCGTCTTGAGCACACTTTTGGAATTCATGGTACTGCTCTTCCTTGGTTCTCCTATCTATCAGATCGTTTTCAATCAGTTGTTGTCAACGGAAATCAGTCTGAGCCTGTTCGGCTTTCTTGCAGAGTTCCTTAGGGATCTGTGTTAGGCCCTGTCCTGTTCACCCCTTTATACTTCATCCCCGGCCAATATCATCAACCAGCATGACATGAAACATCATTTTAATGCAGATGATTCACAACTACAGAATAGCACCACCCCTGAAAATATCACTTTCCTTATCTCTGAAGCATCCAGCTGTTACATTGATATCCACAACTGGATGACACAAAATAAATTACAGTTAAATGGTGATAAAACCGAGGCCATGCTTGTAGATACCAAAAATAAACTTGCCACTGTCACACTGACTACTATCCAGCTAGGTGACAATATCACCCACATACGTACATACACACACACACACACACACACACACACACACACACACACACACACACACACACATACACACACACACAGAGGCACACATACAAAGTTTGTGTGACAAACACACACATACGCATCTTTTCACACTTATCTCTCTTTCGAGAGAAGCACTGGGAACAAACCGTTGTTGCTTTATTCCCAAGAAAAAGGTTGACAATGGCTCGCCAACACCCACCACAACCCAACCCCACCCTCCGTCCCCCAACTACCACTGGCCAGCCAGGTCACGTCTGTGCTTTCCCGCAGAGTTTTCACGTGTTCTTCGTCAGGTGATATGTAAACATCGTGAACTGTATGTCTCAAAGCAAAACCTGTCTTCACTCAACTCGCTGCCTGTCGTATGTTTTCCATTTGGGTGCTTAGATACAGGTCAGTCTAGGTTTCTGTTACACACGCGGGATACACTGTATACTTTCATTTGTCGATGTGGAGATATTGAGGGAGAGTAATGTTTTGAACCAGCGAAGCGTCCAGCAGTGCAAAGAAGATACCCAAAGGTCACCATGTTATCATTGTCGTCACTTTCACACTTTATCACGTAAGAAGAAGACATTCCAAAGGTCGCCATGTTATCAATGTCGTCGTCAGTTTTTCACGTGAAGTCATGGAAGGTTTCACGGACAGTGCAGAATCGATGGAGATCTCCAGAGGCACTGTTGGACTGGTGTTGGTGCCTGAGGTGAGTAGGCCTACAGGTACGTTACAGGTAAGTCGCCTACAGGATTGCAAGCCTTACAGGTAAGTCCTTTTTCTTATATCGAACTCGGGTCTGAATGAAAACCAGATAGCGAAAGTCGGCGTAACGTGATGTGTGTGTATGTGTGTGTGCGCGTTTGCGTTCGAGTGTCAGTGTGTCACCATGTGCTCGTGTGTGTGCGTGCGCGCGCCGTGCCTGCATACGTGTGTATATGTGTGTGCGTGCATGTGTGTGCACGCGGGCGGGCGGGCGTGCGCGTACGCGTTAGAACAACTGTATAACATGACAGCCTAATACAACGAAAAGAACATTTGAAGAAGACACACAACACATAAAACAGTACCTTTTTTCATCATAAGTCTAGAAACACCTGTCAATGAAAACACGTATAGGCCTATCTGTAATATTACACATCAGTGTGTGGGTATAGTTTGGATTTATAAGGTTAAGATCGTGTAATGCATAACACATAAAAACAATAATTTCATTACTAGTTTGTCTAAAGATGCTGACGACGTATTTGTTGAGCTCATTCCTCTACCCGTACAGTTGCATTTAAAACAAGTTTCGTGTTTTCAATCTGTTGTTTTTACTTTACACAACACCGTGAAAACACGTTTCGCCAATCTGTATTCACACATTCACAGACAAAACCGCTACAACAACAAAGCTGCTGACTTCAAATTTCAAACTTCAAATACTTCGAAACATTTTATTTCTCGAGGATAGTAGCATTATGTCCCACTAGACCTGTCGTACAGCTTGTAATTGCTAATTTGCACATAACACAAAACTTCGAAAATTTTTCTAACATCAAAATTGTAACATTAGATTCCATAGACTTGTCTTACACCTAGTCTTTACGACTCTACACAAAATACAAGTGAATCATAAAACAATGTGAAAGAAGTGTAAAATAAATAAATAAAGGCAAATGTCAAATTTACCACCCCATAAATTATTCACCTCGCGCAGCTTTCCCACGATATGGCTGTTCCACGTAACTCCCACCGCAAGATTTCATTGATACGTTTGGTACACAAATCCCTTAAAGGGGTGATAGCGTAATATGAGAATGATTTGTGCAAAGAATTAAATGCAACAGAAATGCAACTTAGTTCAAATGGTAGCTAACATCATAACAAAGAACATATCCAAAAAGTAGAAAAAAGTATGCGGTCTTAAATAGAAAAAACAAACAAAGAATAACGCGATTTGAATCGTGTTACTCTTGTTTGCAAATTCCTGTCTACCATACGAAGAACTGTGTCACCACGCGCAGCGCTTGATCCTTATTTGGGAAACTTGACGTCACGACCACGTGGAATTCGCAATGGCGGAAACTATTGCCAGCCCTTTTCCAAACGAGTTTGGTGAGTAAAATGGCAATCTACTATCAATCTACTATCAATTAAAACACAATATGAATTTAGACTTGCTTATAAATCTGATGCACAATTCTAGTTACTTGAAGTGGTCACTGAGAGCAGTAAATGTCGCCTGAATGTTCGTCAAGCACCAGATTGTATGGTTTCCTTAAATCGTCAAAAGAATCTCTCTCTCTCCTCTCGGTTGTGACGCGGTTTCGGTCGCAATGTGTGTGTGTGTGTGTGTGTGTGTGTGTGTGTGTGTGTGTGTGTGTGTGTGTGTGTGTGTGTGCATGCCTGTGTGTGTCAGGTGTGTGTGTGTGCGTGCGTGCATGCCTCTGTGTGTGTGAAGTGTGTGTATGTGTGTGTGTGTGTGTGTAGCTTGCGTGTGTCGGTGTGTCTGTGTGTGAGAGAGAGCGTGTATACAAGTGAGAATGTGCATGAGGTGGGTGTATGAGTGTGTATCTGAATGATTGCAGGTACATTCTGTGGTTTCTTATGTGTCTTCTTATTTGTATAGCTTTAATGTTTGTTGTTATCTTATTGTGTATGTAACTGTGAACATTTTTTATCACCTTTTGCCTTTCTTGCGAAATGTAAAGCGCTGGTGAGCATGTTTTTATATGGAATATGCGCTATACAAATAAACATTATTATTATTATTACATGCACATTAATTGGTGAAATGTTGGCATGGGGTTATTTTAGATGTATATTTATTAGTGTTCTTTTTCAGACAAACTTGAGGAAACATGCCTTCTTTGTGGGGAACCATTACAAACCAGTGAGGAAACAGTAAAGCAGACGGAAAAGGGTGTGGCAGGACTTAAGAAAGCATGCCGCTTAAGATCGGACAATAAGCAATTTTATATTGGACAGATTGTTCACAAGTCTTGTCGCCAGCAGTACTGTAATGTTAACATAA
Source organism: Monoplex corrugatus (assembly GCA_030674185.1). Classification (NCBI taxonomy): domain Eukaryota; kingdom Metazoa; phylum Mollusca; class Gastropoda; order Littorinimorpha; family Ranellidae; genus Monoplex; species Monoplex corrugatus. The sequence continues at coordinate 40,133,524 of CM060313.1, forward strand.
TCAAAAAGGATTTGAAAAGACAACTGGAAGAAAATGCTGCAGAACATCAATTTACACTCAGATCAAAGAAGAGTAGATTTGACATTTCTACAGACTGCTTGTTCTGTGGACTTGCCGCAGAAAGTAGCAGGAGGAAAGGAGATTTCGTGTACCAGATAAGAAGTTTCAACTTTCAGGAACAAATTGAACAGCACTGTTTGCAGCGTGGTCCAGACGATAAGTGGGTTGAATCAGTTTTGGGCAGAATCAAGGCTGTGAACGATCTTCCTGCTGCCGATGCATTGTATCATCAACAATGTAGTGTTAATTTCAGGACAACCAAAGGCATTCCCTGTGCATATCGTTCTGATGAAACAGCAAGCAGTGCGAAAGGCAGACCAGCTGATTCTATACGTGCAGAGGCATTCACAAGAGTTGTAGAATATCTAAAGGAATTTGATGATGAACAGATCACCTTGAAAGATCTCTGCATAAAAATGGACGACTACTTAGATTCTGGTACTTCTGCCTACACAGAAAAACACATGAGACAAAAGATAGAAAGCCACTTTGGCGATGAAATAATGATTACATGCATCAGAGGAAAACAAAACGTGGTCACGTTCCGATCAGTAGCTGAGAAAATTCTTAAGCAGCTTGGAAATTCAAAGAAGGAAACAGACAGCGAGAAAGAAAAACTTAGAATCATTCAAACAACAGCAAGATTGATTTTGTCTGACATCAAGAGAATTGACACATCAAAACAGGAGTATCCATCAACAGCAGAAATTTCAGATGTCTCAAAAAATTTGGAACAGTTGACACCATCAGTAGCTACATTTTTAGGGACATTGCTTGAAGGAAAAAAAGAACCAGAAATGAAAATTGCTTCACTTGGACAAGCTCTAATGCAAGCAGCACGTCCCAATGTGTTCATTCAGCCCCTTCAGCTGGCACTTGGAGTATCTCTTCATCGTCTGACTGGCTCCAGGCACGTTGTCGATCAGCTCAACAGACTGGGGTTTTCCTTGTCTTACAACGAGGTCAAGCTGTACGAAATGTGTGCTGCAGTGGAGCAGGGTACAGAATTGGTTGGCATTAGCCCACAAACCAGTTTCATCCAGTTTGCTGCTGACAATGTTGACCACCAAATCAACACTCTGGATGGGACAGGAACCTTCCATGGCATGGGCATCATTGGTGCAGCAACCCCTGGCACCAAAGACAGTAGAATAATTCGAAGAGACACAAGTGTGACTCCAGAAAAAGTTTCAGCTCTTGGTAGAGTGCCCATTCGTTTTTACGATACGTCAACACTGAATATCTCAATGGCCTATGAAATTCTGAAAGAAATTTCAGTAGATGATGGAAGCAAAAAACTGGACCTCCTCTGGAAAGTTTCCTGGCCTCTGCGCTCTCCACGCCCAGGCTGGTCAGGAATGATGCAAGCTGTTTGCAATGAAGTCTATCCTGGGCAGAGCACCTTCACCTTTTTACCCATGATAGACATGGATCCAACAAACATGAGTTGTATTTTCTCCACTCTCCATTTTGTTGCATCTTTGGCCAAGCAATACAACTGCACACCAGTCCTGACCTTTGACCAGCCACTTTGGTGGAAATCCATGATCATCGTTGACAGTGAGCCACCCAATAGTTCCTTGCGGTCTATTGTTCTTCGTCTGGGAGGGTTTCATTGCGAAATGAGTTTTCTTGGATGCATTGGCAAGCTGATGTCAGGATCTGGACTGGAACAAGTGTTGGAGGTTGCCTTTGCCAGACATTCTGTCACCCACATGTTGTCTGGGAAAGCTGTGTCCAGAGCTGTTCGGGGACATTTCCTTGTGAACTCCGTTCTCAATTCACTTCTTGTGTCCACTGCCTTCAGAATTCCCTTGAATAGACACAGCATTGCAGATACTGAACAAGGAGAGAATGACTCAAAAACTGGAGAACCTTCATCTTCCCAAGAAAACCTCTCAGCTGACGATCCGATGGATGAAAGCCAACATCAACAAGTTGATGAGGACGGTGTTTCTTCAGAACAAAGCGCTGACAGTTCAATGCAAAGAAAGCTCTCATCTGTCCTACAAGTGTTTGACAATGTCATCGATAAGCAAATGGCTGTAGATGAGTTAGATGAAGAGTCAAACAAGGATGTCGAAGCAGTGGAACAGCAGTTACTGAAGACCAGATCTCAGTTGGAAGGGCGTACATCCAAACTATGGCTGCAGTACATGATGATGGTGGACATACTGTACTGCGGCAGTTTTTGAAGGCAGAAAGAACAGGCAACTGGATGCTTCACCTCCAGGCCCTGCAAAGAATGCTTCCCTTTCTAGCCGCAGCAGGTCATTCCCATTACACCAAATCTGTTCACATCTATCTACAACACATGCAGAAACTAGAAGATCACCATCCTGACGTCTTTGATGCCTTCATGCAGGGTCATCATGTGCTTCGCAGAAGTGACCGATTCTGGGCTGGGTTGAGTGCAGATCTGGTCATTGAGCAAGTGCTCATGAGGAGCATAAAATCTGCAGGAGGTTTGACACGAGGAAGAGGAATGGCAGACTTTCAGCGCACCCAGTGGCTCCTGTCCATGCCAGCTTGTGCTGATATGCACAATGCCCTGCAAGAAGTGACTGGCCTGGAATACTGCACCAGTGAGCAACATGTGGAGGCTGGTGAAAACAGGATGGCAAGGGATCAACAGGATATGCAGGCTCTTTTGAACTTTCTGATTGACCGCAGCCCCTTTCAAGGCGACAATTCTCTAAGAAATATAAGCACTGGTGTTACAGCAGATACCAGTGTGAATGTTGACAAGGCAGAAATGGTCGGCAAGGCTATCCTTGCTTCAATGACAGGCGTGCATGTGAAGGACTTTAAGTTTTCCAAAAAGCAGCAGGCTGTGACCATGGATGTCAGAACATGTGCCAAAGTGGATGGGGAGAGCTTCCAAGCAGATGCTCAGTTACTGTTCCAGCGACTTGTAACAGCTGCCTCTGAACGTGGTGAAGATTTCAACCTTCAATCAGCTTTTCAGTTTGAACTTGGCACACCTCCACCTTCCCTTTTTGAGCAGTCAGGACTCCTTCGAGAGTCAAACAAAGCTACCTTGGTAGATGCCATTGCAGTTTTGGTGAAAGGAGAAATCTCTGACGATGAAGAGGAAGATGGTGAAGAAGAATTTGTTCTTGATGGAGGTTCCCTTCTACATAAGATTCCTTGGAGAAAGAATGAATCCTTCTCTAACATAGCAAACACCTACACAACATATGTGTGTCATCGCTATAAGAGAGCAACTGTAGTGTTTGATGGATACGAGTCAGGACCATCAACTAAAGATGCAGCCCATGTCAAAAGATCTGCAGGCGTCATAGGTCCAGCTGTGCACTTTGATGGTAGCATGAACTTAACAACTCGCAAAGAACTGTTCCTATCAAACCAGGCCAACAAACAACGGTTCATCAAATTCATTTCAGATGCACTCAGTTCTCTCGGCACTCGTGTTCTGCATGCAAAGGGTGACGCTGACACTCTCATTGTAAAGACTGCCCTTGACAGTGCAGCAGCCCACAAGACAACTGTTGTAGGGGAAGATACAGATCTCTTGGTGCTCCTCCTTCACCATGCAAAGCAGAACACAAAGAGCATTTTCTTTCAGTCAAACAAGGGCACTGGCATGAAAAGGAAAGTGTGGAATGTCCAGTAGCTGGCACGCGTCCTTGGTCCCGAAGTTTGCTATCTATTGCCTTTTGTCCATGCAGTGAACGGTTGTGACACAACGTCAGGGCTCTTCCGGATTGGAAAGGCTGTTCCACTGAAGAAACTGTCAAATCCGAACTTCAAGACTCAAGCACATGTCTTCTGCAAACCGGGACTTCATCAAAGCACTGTCATCACAGCTGGGGAGAAAGCTCTGGTTTGCCTTTACAATGGGCGTATGGAAGACACCCTTGACACGCTCCGCTTCCAGCGCTTTCATGAGAAGGTGTCTTCATGCACCACTACTGTGCAGGTCCAGAGCCTGCCTCCCACGAGTGCAGCGGCCAAGTACCACAGCTTGCGAGTCTACTTCCAAGTTCAGGTATTTAAGCATATATGTTATAAAAGTATGTGCACATGCATGTCAATGTACACACACACACACACATGCACACACACAACACACACACGCAAACAGAGATATATCTGTGTGTGTGTATATGTGTGTGTCTGTGTGTGCATGTGTGTGTGTGTGCGTATGTGTGTGCGGATGTATGTATACATTTTTAAATATTCATATACATAAGTGTGTGTATATGCTCACACGCATGTGTTTGTGTGTGTGTATGCATTTGTATGTGTGTGTATGTGTATTTGTGCGTGTGTGTGTGTGTGTGCTCACGTGTGCATCTGATTTGTGTAAATTTTTTTGTTTGTGAAACTAAATAAAAAAAATCAAAACTGTTCACAGAGTTTCTCTTTCTTCAGGAATGGATCAACCCAGCAAGTGACTTGACTCCAGAAGAGTGGGGATGGTACCTGACTTCAGGCCGCCTGGAGCCCCGACAGACCGACCTCCCACCTGCCCCTGAGGACCTCCTCAAAGTGATCCGATGCAACTGCAAAAAGGATTGCAGTTCCAAGCGCTGCACGTGTCGAAAGCATGGACTTGACTGCTCTCTGGCGTGTGGACAATGCAGAGGCTTCAGCTGTTCAAACTCGCGAGCTCTGGATGACCTGGAGTATGTGGATATGTGAATATGTGGAATGTACAAAGTACCAGATATTACAGGTGAATGAACTGTGTTATTGTCGGTCTTTAATGCTGTGACTTCATTGTAAACTTCATTGGGGTGCAGGTGTGTCAATGGACATACTGAGGTGAGTTCGTTTTGTGTATAGTGCGAATGAGCATTTGCGTAAAGCAAGATGTAAAATGTGATCTTATCGGTATGCTTTTATAGTTTCTTATATTTTTAAAGTAATGTATGTGTTACAGAGGTACACAGTAATGAAATTCGCTTACTGCGTGTTCAGAGCTTTCCAAAGAGGTGCTACATGACTATATTCGGTTCACATGTAAAAAAGGCGAAATTTCGCCTATGTGATGACGTCATACATTGCATTTAAGTGCATTAGGGATGTTGTGATCATCCTACTTTTTGGATATGTCTTAGAGGGGTAGTAGTCCGACTTATTCCACACAAAATAATTTCTGTTGCAATTAGTTCTTTGCATGGCATTTTTTTCCCACCCACAGCCTACGCTATGAGGGTGAGGGTTAAGGCTATAGTGCTGTGACCAATCACTGAACGTAGTGTTGAGGGCGGTAGACAGAATATCCTGATTTCTGATGCACAGAAAAATGGGGTGATAAAGTTTATATTTACCGACACAGCTGTAACAAAATACTGACCTTTAGATGTCAGTTGGGAAGAGACTAGAAGAAGAAAACATTTGTGACGGGGAAGGAAGCGACTTAGGTACAGAATATCACTTGTCTCACGTGTTGTGCGCGCTGTTGACATTTTACTTGGTCAGTTGGTGTGACTTCGTTAGCCTGTAAGGTGTGGCACAGATTACGTGTTGTGGATAGGAGTACTCCCAGACTTGAACAGGGGTGGCCCGTAATAATGTTGAAATATTTGTTGAGATCCATCGGCTGCTGAAAGGACGTATGTTAACTCCAACGCAATGTCATAATTATGAACTTAGTGTCAATATGGACGTTTTTGACCATCCGCTCTTCTGTGCTGAAGACATGAAAATTGGCGTCTGTCATTGATATAAGTACAGAATGTACCAAATTAGGATTGGGAATCTCCGATTATTTCACATACTGTTATATACAGTACACACACACACACACAGACACACACACACACACACACTCTCTCTCTCTCTCTCCCCTCTTTCTCTCTGTCTTTCTTTCTCTCTATCTACACAGGACACACACACACACTCCCCCCCTCTTTCTCTCTCTGTCACTGTCTGTGTCTTTCTCTGTCTTTCTCTCTCTCACATATATACACACACATGCTACAAAAGTCCCAATATCCATACTGTTGGTTTGTCATTCTACAAGTCCCAATATCCATACTGTTGCTTTGTCGTTCTACAATTCCCAATATCCATTTTGTTGGTTTGTCGTTCGACAAGTCCCAATATCCATACTGTTGGTTTACCGTTCTACAAAAGTCCCAATATCCATACTGTTGGTTTACCGTTCTACAAGTCCCATATCCAGACTGTTGGTTTTCCGTTCTGCAAACCCCAGTATCCATAATGTTGCTTTGCCGTTCTACAAGTCCCAATATCCACACTGTTAGTTTTCCGTTCTACAAGTCCCAATATCCACACTGTTAGTTTTCCGTTCTATAAGTCCCAATATACACACTGTTAGTTTTCCGTTCAAGTCCCAATATACACACTGTTAGTTTTCCGTTCTAAAAGTCTCAATATCCACACTGTTAGTTTTCCGTTCTACAAGTCCCAATATCCACACTGTTAGTTTTCCGTTCTAAAAGTCTCAATATCCACACTGTTAGTTTTCCGTTCTACAAGTCCCAATATCCACACTGTTAGTTTTCCGTTCTAAAAGTCCCAATATACACACTGTTAGTTTTCCGTTCTAAAAGTCTCAATATCTAGCCTGTTGAATTACCGTTCTAAAAGTCCCAATATCCAGACTGTTGGTTTACCGTTCTACAAGTCCCAATATCCACACTGTTAGTTTTCCGTTCTAAAAGTCCCAATATACACACTGTTAGTTTTCCGTTCTAAAAGTCTCAATATCTAGCCTGTTGAATTACCGTTCTAAAAGTCCCAATATCCAGACTGTTGGTTTACCGTTCTACAAGTCCCAATATCCACACTGTTAGTTTTCCGTTCTAAAAGTCCCAATATACACACTGTTAGTTTTCCGTTCTAAAAGTCTCAATATCTAGCCTGTTGAATTACCATTCTAAAAGTCCCAATATCCAGACTGTTGTTTTGCTGTTCTAACTGATGTCTTTTATCTTAACCGGGTTGATTTTGACGTGGTGTTAGCCCTGATATGGCTCTAGTAGTCGGCTTGGCTATAAGCAATATGAACTGAACTGAACTGAACCGTGTCCCCTACAAGTCCCAATAACCAGATTGTTGGTTTACCGTTCAAGTCTCAATATCCGGTCTGTTGGTTTATTGTTCTATTGACGCCAAGATCATCACCCTGTATAAAAACAAGGGCGAAAGGAGCGACTGCAACAACTACAGAGGTATCTCGCTCCTCAGCATTGTTGGCAAAGTCTACGATCGGGTCCTAATCCGCCTGCAGAAACTGGCTGAACGTGTCTACCCGGAATCACAATGTGGTTTTCGAGCAGAGAGATCCACGGTAGACATGGTCTTTTCCCTTCGCCAAATCCAGGAGAAGTGCAGAGAGCAGCGGATGGCCCTGTATGTTGCATTCATTGACCTCACCAAGGCCTTTGACCTAGTCAGCAGAGATGGCCTTTTCAGGGCTCTCCGAAAAATCGGCTGCCCCCCCCCCCCCCCCCCCAAACTGCACAGCTTGATTGAGTCCTTCCACTCCAACATGAAAGGGACGGTGCAGTTCAACGGAAACCTCTCCAAGCCCTTCGACGTACGCAGCGGTGTGAAACAAGACTGCGTCCTGGCCCCAACCCTCTTTGGAATCTTCTTTGCTCTCCTCCTGAGGCATGCGTTCAGCACAGCGCAAGAAGGGATCCACCTGCGGACCAGATCAGATGGCAGGCTCTTCAACCTCGCCCGCCTCAGAGCAAGGACAAAGATCCGTGAAACCCTCATCAGAGACATGCTGTTTGCCGACGATGCCGCAGTTGTGACCCATACTCAGCGGGACTTGCAGTCACTAATGGATCGCTTTTCCCAGGCCTGCAAAGATTTTGGTCTGACCATCAGTCTTAAGAAGACAAACGTCCTGGGCCAAGACACGCCATCTCCACCAGCCATCACCATTGATGACTACGAGCTTGAAGCCATTCATCAATTCACGTATCTTGGGTCCACCATTACCGATAACCTCTCCCTTGATACAGAGATCGACAAGAGGATCGGGAAGGCAGCCACAACACTAGCCCGCCTCACAAAAAGGGTGTGGACAAATCCCAAGCTGACCACGAAGACAAAGATGGCTGTATACAACGCCTGTGTCCTCAGCACCTTGCTATATGGCAGCGAGGCGTGGACCACACATGCTCATCAGGAGAAAAGGCTCAATACCTTCCACCTGAGAAGCCTACGGCGCATACTCGGCATTTCCTGGCAAGACAAGGTGACTAACACCGAAGTCCTGACCCACGCTGGCCTCCCAACCATGCAACCATGCTGAGACAGCGTCGGCTGCGCTGGTTGGGCCACGTTTGCCGCATGGAAGATGGTCGCATCCCAAAAGACATCCTTTATGGTGAGCTTGCCACAGGGCAGAGAAACATTGGCCGCCCACAGCTGAGATACAAAGACGTTTGCAAACGTGACATGAAGGCGCTTGAGATCAACACTGAGTCCTGGGAGGACCTCGCAGACGACCGCAACAGCTGGAGAACCACTCTCAAGAAACAGCTGCGGATTGATGAGGACAAACTGTCAGCTGCTGCAGCAGAAAAGCGAGTTCGCAGAAAAGGGATGACAGCCAACAGACCAGCATCAGCATACACATGCGACCGCTGCGACAGAGACTGCCTCTCTCGTATTGGTCTCTACAGTCACAGGCGACGCTGCTTGGACCAGACAGCCCGCCCATCTAGACACCAGAACGGATGTAGACATTAGAACGGATATACTTTGTCCATGGTCAGTCATGACCGAGGGAGGCCTACAAATCCCAATATCCAGACTGTTGGTTCACCGTTCTACAAGTCTCGGTATCTAGACTGTTTACCATTGTAGAAGTCTCAATATCCAGATTGTTGGTTTACCATCGTAGAAGTCTCAATATCCAGACTGTTGGTTTACCATTGTAGAAGTCTCAATATCTAGACTGTTGGTTTACCATTGTAGAAGTCTCAATATCTAGACTGTTGGTTTACCATTGTAGAAGTCTCAATATCCAGACTGTTGGTTTACCATTCTAGAAGTCTCAATATCTAGACTGTTGGTTTACCATTGTAGAAGTCTCAATATCCAGACTGTTGGTTTACCATTCTAGAAGTCTCAATATCTAGACTGTTGGTTTACCATTGTAGAAGTCTCAATATCCAGACTGTTGGTTTACCATTGTAAAGTTCAATATCCAGACTGTTGGTTTATCATTGTAGAAGTCTCAATATCCAGACTGTTGGTTTATCATTGTAAGAAGTCTCAATATCCAGACTGTTGGTTTATCATTGTAGAAGTTTCAATATCCAGACTGTTGGTTTATCATTGTAGAAGTCTCAATATCCAGACTGTTGGTTTATCATTGTAGAAGTCTCAATATCCAGATGTTGGTTTATCATTGTAGAAGTCTCAATATCCAGACTGTTGGTTTATCATTGTAGAAGTCTCAATATCCAGACTGTTGGTTTATCATTGTAGAAGTCTCGATATCCAGATGTTGGTTTATCATTGTAGTAAGTCTCGATATCCAGACTGTTGGTTTATCATTGTAGAAGTCTCAATATCCAGATTGTTGGTTTATCATTGTAGAGTTCAATATCCAGACTGTTGGTTTATCATTGTAGAAGTCTCATATCCAGACTGTTGGTTTATCATTGTAGTAGTTTTCGAATATCCAGACTGTTGGTTTACCATTTAGAAGTCTCAATATCCAGATTGTTGGTTTACCATTGTAATAGTCTCATATCCAGACTGTTGGTTTACCATTCTAAAGTCTCAATATCCAGATTGTTGGTTTACCATTCTACAAGTCTACAATATCCAGACTGTTGGTTTATCATTGTAAAGTCTCAATATCCAGACTGTTGGCTTACCATTGTAAAGTCTCAATATCCAGACTGTTGGTTTATCATTGTAGAAGTCTCAATATCCAGACTGTTGGTTTATCATTGTAGAAGTCTCAATATCCAGACTGTTGGTTTACCATTCTAGAAGTCTCAATATCCAGACTGTTGGTTTACCATTGTAGAAGTCTCAATATCCAGACTGTTGGTTTACCATTCTAGAAGTCTCAATATCCAGACTGTTGGTTTACCATTTAGAAGTCTCAATATCCAGACTGTTGGTTTACCATTGTAGAAGTCTCAATATCCAGACTGTTGGTTTACCATTGTAGAAGTCTCAATATCCAGACTGTTGGTTTACCATTGTAGAAGTCTCAATATCCAGACTGTTGGTTTACCATTGTAGAAGTCTCAATATCCAGACTGTTGGTTTATCATTGTAGAAGTCTCAATATCTAGACTGTTGGTTTACCATTGTAGAAGTCTCAATATCCAGACTTTGGTTTACATTGTAGAAGTCTCATTCCAGATGTGGTTACCATTTAAAGTCTCAATATCCAGACTGTTGGTTTACCATTGTAGAAGTCTCAATATCCAGACTGTTGGTTTACCATTGTAAAAGTCTGTCTTCCACCGTCGGAACTGGCCAGCCCCACCCGCGCTGCACCAGAATAGGCACCAGAGCGCAACTCCATAGTCTTCCGAGACTGAAGGACGCCTATGATGGTTTACCATTCTAGAAGTCTAAATATGTATAGTTTTGTCTTGTTGTTGCTCGCCATTATATTTTGCTCTTTGGCCAAAAAAGATTTTAGTCGATTTCCACTTGGTCACTGAAAACAAATTTGTCTGATAGATTTCCATTTTCTCAGAAGTTGGAGTAGACCTTATGTAACACGCCTAGTCCATGGCTCTAATATGGTCTGAAAGGCCGCAATGTCGGCTGTTTTGTCACAAACTATGTCTATCCAGAAAGTTAGTTATGGAATGTGGAGTTTGACTAGACATTAAAGAATAAGTATCGATGAATTGAACATTCATGATTGATCTTTTTATGTAATGATTTTTTTGACATTGCCATAGATAACATTCGTTTTATGAAAGTTTTGTTTGTTTATTTATTTATTCATTCATTTGTCCCCGTGGGGATGCCGGGGGCTCTTTCGGTATAAATATTATCCCCACCTTCTAGAAATTCTGTGCTAGAAATTTCCTTTTTTCGGTCACTTTCGTTTATTCTGACTTGTTTCTTTGCTTTGTCATTTCTCTCTGTCATTTCTGCCTTGCTGGTCCATTCACCTGTATGTGTTCGATAAAGTCTTTCATACTTTCTCTTAGGATTGATAACTGGGTACACGTATTAAGTGCTTTTTTGGCTCTAGGGAAGTGAGATATGCGGAAGCAATTTTAGATAATTTAGGCCTGTTGTTAAATATGATTTAGTATCGTTATGTTTAAATTTGTATTCATTGTGTTTTTTTAAATACCCTGTGCGATAAACTGGATGGAGTGGTCAACGCCAGGGTCATCTTAGATTATCTGCACGAGTGCATTAATATGTGTACTTAATTTTCTTTTCCTTTCTTTTTTTTCTTTTTTATCCTGTTCAGATATTGTGTATATTTTGAAACTGTTATAGCCCTGATATGGCTGTATGTAGTCGGCTGGGTTTTATACAAAACTAACAGTAAAATAACAGTAAATTTGTTTATTCATTTATTTATTTATTTATTTGAGGTACCGTTTCTGCGCCCTGCAGTTGGGCATTTGAAGATGGGCACAGTTAAGTTTTCAGTAGTCAAGCTTACTGTCTGAAGCCAGTGAACTAGAAGCGGCATTTTGTCATTCCAGAACTCTGAAGAAATTGAACGGAGCTTGAAAATCCTCTCCTGTGCATTTGTGCACAATCTCATTTGTCGGTATAACCTTTGAAAGATTGCTTCTGGTTCTTTTGAAAGACTGCCCCGTTCCATGGGGCAACCCGCATTTGTCTGAGACATTTTGTTTACTAAATTGCCTGAGAGCAGACATTGTATTGATTCTCTCTCTGTCTCTGTCTGTCTGTGTGTATTATACATACATACTACATCACTCACACTCACACTCTCACACACACACACACACACACACACACACACACACACACACACACACACACACACACACATATATATATATATATATATATATTATGTATAAACACACACACATACATGCATATTATATGTACACATACACACACGCACACACACACACACACACACACACGTACGTACATACATGTATATATATATATATATATATATATATATACATATATATATATATACATATATATATATATATGATACTATATATATCTATAATGTAGATAGACGGACGGACAGGACAGACAGGACGGACAGACAAGACGGACAGGACGGACAGACAAGACGGACAGGACAGACAGACAAGACGGAAGGACGGATAGACAAGACGACAGGACAGACAGGACGGACAGACAAGACGGACAGGACAGACAGACAAGACGGACAGACGGACAGACAAGACGGACAGGACGGACAGACAAGACGGACAGGACAGACAGGACGGACAGAACAGACAGGACGGACAGACAAGACGGACAGGACGGACAGACAAGACGGACAGGACAGACAGGACGGACAGACAAGACGGACAGGACAGACGAGCAGACCGACGAGACGGACGGACGGACAGACAGATCCCCCCCCCCCCTCTCCCCGTGGATGCTGGGAGCTCCTTCATTATGAATAGTATTCCCACCTTCTGGAAATTGTATGTCAGAAATTCTGGGTTTTTTTTCACTCTGTTTCCGACTTCTAACTTGTTCCTTTGCTTTGTCATTTCGATCATTTTCTGCCATGCTGGTCTATTCACCTGTATGAGTTTGATAAAGTCTTCCATACATTATCTTAGGATTGCCAATTGCGCGTGTGTGCTGTGTGTGCGTGTGCCATGTGTATGTGCCGAATGCGTGTGCCATGTGTATGTGCCGAATGCGTATGACGTGTGTGTGTGTGTGTGTGTGTGTGTGTGTGTGTATGCGTGTGCGTGTGTGTGCGTGTGTATGCGTGTGCGTGCGTGTGCGTGTGCGTGTGCGTGTGTGCGTGTGTGCGTGTGTGCGTGTGTGCGTGTGTGTGTGTGCGTGTGTGCGTGTGTGCGTGTGTGCGTGTGTGCGGGGTGTGTGTGTGTGTGTGTTTGTGTGTGTGTGTGTGTTTTATTCACAATAAGGACCGTCAGCGACATGGGTTTACAAAACGTTACATTTGACATTCTTTCATTTAATACGACTCCCCCCAGGGGCTCTTTCAGTATAAACAATCTCCCCACCGTCTGGTAATTCTGTGCTAGAAATTTCTTCTTTTTGTCTCTCTCTTTGTTTCTTTCTTCCTCCTTTGCTTTGTCATTTCTTCCCATCATGTTCTGCCTTGCTGGTCCATTCATCTGTATGTGTTCGATAAGGTCTTAGTACTTTCTCTTGGGATCGACAATTTGGTACATGTATTAAATGCATTTTGGGCTCTGGGGAGGTGAGATATGCTGAAGCAGTTTTGGGTAATTTATGCCCATTTTCACATTTTATGTTTTGGGGTCCTTAGGTATGCATAAATTTGTATTCGGGTGTTGTTGTTTTTTAATCCCTTGTGCGATAAATTAGACGGAATGGTCAGCGCCGTGGCATGTCCTTGGACTGTGTGCGCGAATTAGAGCGCTGACGAAGATGGCGAGAACGCCATCGAAAGCTACGGAACTGTGAGTAGCGATTTTTACACTGTTGGGAGACCTTGTTCTTCAAAATTGGTAGCATTATACTTAATTTTCTTTTCTTACTTTTTCCCCTGTTGAAGTTTTGTATGTTTTGAGGCGGTGATAGCCCTGATATGGTCTACGCAGTCGGCTGGGCTTTAAACAACAATAACAATAAGAAAAAAACCTGGTTTTTCTCTTTTTCAAAGAGATGAGATAGTTACAGCCCTGATATCGCTCTGCGCAGCCGGCTGGGCTTTAAACGATAATGATGATGATAGTGATGAAGTGTGTGTGCCTATGATCACAGTACAGTGTTGGGAGCAGCTCATAAAACATGATTTGTACAGTGTTCTGCACTTTCAGGAAACATTGTTACCATGCTCCATGACAGTGGTATTGTGTTCAATGGGAAACGACCCACGTTACACCAGCGTTCGTGTGTGTGTGGTTGTGTGTGTGTGTGTGTGTGTGTGTGTGTGTTTGTGTGTGTGTGTGTGTGTTTGTGTGTGTGTGTTGTTTTTTTGTGTGTTTGTGTGTTTGTGTGTGTGTGTGTGTTTGTGTGTGTGTGTGTGTGTGTGTGTGTGTGTGTGTGCGTGTGTGTGTGCGTGTGTGTGTGTGTGCCGTGTGTATGTGCCGTGTGCGTGTGTGCGTGCGTGTGTATGTGCGTGCATGTGTGCGCACGCGCTCGTGTGTGTGTGTGCTGCGTGTGCGCCGTGTGTGTGTGTGTGTGTGCCGTGTGTCCGTGTGCGGTGTGTGCGTGTGCCATGTGCATGTGCCGTGTGCGTGTGTGTGTGTGCGCGTGTGCGTGTGCCGTGTGCTATGTGCATGTACCGTGTGTGTGTGTGCGCGTGTGCGTGTGCCGTGTGCTATGTGCCGTGTGTGTGCATTTGCCGTGTGCGCGGGTGTGTGTGTGTGTGTGTGTGTGTGTGTGTGTTTTATTCACAATAAGGACCGTCAGCGACATGGGTTTACAAAACGTTACATTTGACATTCTTTCATTTCATTTAATACGACTCCCCCGTGGGATGCCAGGGGCTCTTTTAGTATAAACAATCTCCCCACCGTCTGGTAATTCTGTGTTAGAAATTTCATCTTTTCCGTCATTGTCTTTGTTTCTGTCTTGATCCTTAGCTTTGTCATTTTTTTCCTATCATTTTCTGCCTTGCTGGTCTATTCACCTTTGTGTGTTCGATAAAGTCTTACGTACTTTATCTTAGGAGTGATAATTGTATACATACATGTATTTTGGGTGCATTTTTGACTCTAGGGAAATGACATGTGCGGCAGCAATTTTAGCTCATTCAGGCCCGTTTTTATGTATGTTCAGTGTTCTTAGTTATTTGTTTCAGTTTTTTTAAAATCCCCTGAGCGATTGACGGAGTGGTCAACGCCGGGGGCATGGTCTTAGATTATGTGCGGAATGCTTTGATGTGTTTACTTGGTTTTCTTTCCTTTTTTTCCTGTTAAGATGTGGAGAGTTTTCTGTTGTTTTTTTTATTAAACGTTTATGGCCCTGATATGGCTCTACGCAGTCGGCTGGGCTTTAAACAAAAATAGCAATAGTAATCGAATACGACTATACGCGCAGGACGTATTTGTAACATGCATTTTAGACTTGCAAAGATAATGGTGAGCTTGGTTTTTAATTGTCTTTTTACTTAAACTTGGGTGTCGTTTTCAACATGATGTTAGCCCTGATATGGCTCTAGTGGTCGGCTGGGCTGTAACTTGGGCGCTGTTTAGAACGTGGGTGTTAGCCCTGATATGGCTCTAGCAGTTGGCTTGGCTGTGATTTGGGGTGTTTTGAACGTGGTGTTAGCCCTGATATGGCTCAAGTGGTCGGCTGGGGTATAACTTGGGTGTTGTTTTCAACGTGGTGTCTGCCCTGATATGGCTCTAGTGGTCGGCTGGGTATAACTTGGGTGTTGTTTTCAACGTGCTGTTAGCCCTGATATGGCTCTAGTAGTCGGCTGGGCCATAAGCAATATGAACTTAACCTCAACCTGACGGTCTTTAACAGTGGAGGATATCCTGCGCCCCAGACATGAGATCTGTGTCTGTTTTAACCTTTTAACTTTTTGCACTCTATCTACCAGCTGCAAAAAAATTAACCCTTTGACTCCCTCACCCTCTCCACCAGCTTCCTGCAGGAAACTGGTGGAGAGGGCGAGGGAGTCAAAGGGTTACGTTTTTGCTTAGGTGACATGGTTGACAATGCAGGGTGCTGGTGGACAGGGTGCAAGAGTCAAAGGGTGAATACAACACTGTCGCCATAAGATAGATGGTCGTTGTTGTTGGTTTGGTGTTATTTTCTTTTTCTTTTTAAATTGCGGTGAAAAGTCACGTATCTTGACGAGCGACGTCCGTTTTCCCATTTTGGCCGTTTTCAGTGAAAATGTTTGATTTTGGTCTGTGTGCTTTGGATTGAGCGGAGGTACCGTTTTGCCTTACGTACCTGTACCAGTTTGGCTTATTTACGTCCTAAGCTCAGGGAATAAAAATGTTATGGAGAAAGAATTAAAAGAAAAAATTAATGGGGCAGCGGTCTCATTCATTAATGGGGCAGGGGACGTACTCACGTTATTGTGTTTTTGATGTATGTAGGTGTCTGGATGTGAATAAGCTGATTTACAAGTATTTAAGCCAATTGACATGGAACTAAATACTGTGTGTGTGTGTGTGTGTGTGTGTGTGTGTGTGTGTGTGTGTGTGTGTGTGTGTGTGTGGCGCGCGCGCGCGTTTGTGCGTGCGTGTGTTGTGCGTGCGCGTGTTGTGCGTGCGTGTGTGTGTGTGTGTGTCTGTGCGTGCGCGTGTTGTGTGTGTGTGTGTGTGTGTGTGTGTGTGTGTGTGCGTGCGTACGTGCACGTGTTTCGATAAGTTAACTGCTGCAGTTGCAATGCGATTAAGATCTAGTTTCAAAGTTGGCTAGGCTGGTTTTGTTATTGTTGTTGTTTTTGTTATGAAACTGACGTGAAATATCAATAGAATCGACGTGGTGTCAAACTCCAGTGCCCGGTTTAAACAAATAAACTTTTAAGTTGTTGTTGTGGTTGTGGTTGTGGTTGTTGTTGTTGATAAGAATCAAGGACATCTGGCTCCCAGTGGGGGTGCCGGGGGCTCTTTCAGTATAATCCCCACCTTCTGGAAATTCTGTGCTAGAAATGTCCTCTTTTCTGTCATTCTTTGTTTCTGCCTTGTGTTCCATTGCTTTCTGTCATTCCTCCGCATCATTTCTGCCTTGCTGGTCCATTCACCTGTATGTGTTCGATAAAGTCTTACGTACTTTCTTTTAGGATTGATAATGGGTACACACATTAAGTGCATTTTTGGCTCTAAGGAAATGAAATATGTGGAAGCAGTTTCAGGTGATTTAGGCTTGTTTTTATTTATGTTTTCAGAGTCTTTAGTTATATTTAAATTTCAGGTTTGGTTTTTTAATTCCCTGTGTGATAAATTGGATGGATTGGCCAACTCCACGGGCGTATCCTTAGATTATGTACGTGGATGCACTGAAATGTGTACTTAATTTTCATTTTTTCCTGCTGAAATATTGTGCATGTTTTGAAACGGTTATAGCCCTGATATGGCTCTGCGCAGTCGGCTGGGCTTTTATCAACAATAACAATAGCAATGAATGCCCTGTGCAATAAATTGGCCGGAGTAGCAGACGCCAGGGGCATATTCTTAGATTATGTGTTTGAATGCACTGATATGTGACTTTTTTTTCTTTTTTTCCCTGTTGAAGTATTGTGTGTTTTGAAACAGGTTATAGCCCTGATATGACTCTACGCAGTCGGCTGGGCTTTAAACAAAAATCACAGTGACAATAAGGACGTCTGGCCATTATAGGAAGACTCGAATGACAGTTTCGAATTTGCATATAACGAGACACCCACTGTGATGTGGGTCTTTTTTTTTTTTTATTTTTTTAATCGATATGACAAAACCTCTGTCGGTGAATTTTAATTCTTTTACTTCGAAAAAAATCTAGTTTAAAGTGACTATTAGTATTCAAGCAAACAGGAACAAGAAATACACGAAAATAG
>CM060313.1:40156215-40158715 GCA_030674185.1 Monoplex corrugatus
GGGCTTTAAACAACAATAACAACAAGAAACAAGCAAAAATAACAGTAACAGAGCGCGGAGAAAGTCATCATGAGAAACTGAAACATTAATCATAATATATAGGCTTTTATTTTGGTAGTTTTCTAATGCCTACTAGCCGTAGTTGTAGTCCTCTGATTCAGATTTAGTTTTGTTATTATATTGATTGCCATGAAACTACTGTCGCTATTGACACGCGATGGGTTTTTTTCACGCAGTTCACGATGAATACCACTCCATTGGTACGAGATTAAAGAGAGAGAGAGAAAGAGAGCGAGCGAGCGAAAGAGAGCGAGTGAGAGTGAGAGAGAGAGAAAGCGAACGAAAGAGCGAGCGAACGAGAGAGAGTGTGTGTATGTGTTGTGTGTGTGTGTGTGTGTGTGTGTGTGTGTGTCTGTGTCTGTGTCTGTGTCTGTGTGTGTGTGTCTGTGTCTGTGTGTGTCAAAGTCAAAAGGTTTTTTTTTATTGAAAAGGCCTCTGGTCCATTGCAATAGGGTGAGGAAAACGAAAATAAATCAATCAAATAAGTACACGTAATCATAATTAGCTATCAATATGGATTCTCTCTCTCTCTCTCTCTCTCTCTCTCTGTCCGTCTGTCTTTCTGTCTCTCTCTCTGTCCGTCTGTCTTTCTGTCTATCTCTCTCTGT
This sequence comes from Monoplex corrugatus, assembly GCA_030674185.1. Lineage (NCBI taxonomy): Eukaryota > Metazoa > Mollusca > Gastropoda > Littorinimorpha > Ranellidae > Monoplex > Monoplex corrugatus. The sequence goes on from CM060313.1 coordinate 40,156,884, forward strand.
CTGTCTCTCTCTCTGTCTGTCTGTCTCTCTCTCTGTCTGTCTCTCTCTCTCTCTGTGTGTGTGTGTGTGTGTGTGTGTGTGTGTGTGTGTGTGGTGTGTGTGTGTTGCTTAAGTGTGTGTGTGTGTGCTTAAGTGTGTATGTGTGTGTGTGTTAGTGAATGCCAGCGTGTGACGTAGTTGATTTCCATGAGTTGACACTTGACCAGTGTCATTGACATGGGAATAAAGACTGTGTGCGTGTGTGTGTGTGTGTGTGTGCGTGTGTGTGTGTGTATATGAGCGTGTGTGTCACGCCATGAGCTAAAACGCAGTGTTTATCATGCTATTAAAGGTTTTGGTTTCCATAAAGTTCGCTGGCTTAATTTTGTTGTTGATGTTGTTGTTGTTGTTGCTGCTGTTGTTGTTGTTGTTGTTGTTGTTGTTGTCGTTGTTGTTGTTGTTGTTGTTAAAAGCTGCCGTGACATTACCATAGAATTGACATGGTGTTAAGATCCTGATTGCATTTTAAACGACTATAAGATTTTTTTTCAAAAATGGACACAAATGACGTCTGACAGTTGTTGGACAGACAGAAATAACAAGATTCGTACCCAATAAATCATGAGACGTGACGTCTGACCGTTATAGAATAGACAGAAATAACATATTTGTGCCCAATAAACCTTGAGACAACCACTGTGGTTAACATGGGCTTTCATTGTTACTGTTTGATTATCTGTACGAAGAAACTTCTGTGGGTGAATTTGAATTAAATAAAGCTGTTTATTTTTGGGGGCAAAACTCTAAATCGAGTTGCCTACCAGCAACGCCATGGCCATTTCCTTAGATTATGTGCGCGAATGCATTGACGTGTGTACTTGATTTCCTTTTCTGTCTTTCTTTCTTTTTCTTTCTGTCTTCAGTGTCGAGGGGATGTATGTTTTGAAGTGGTTATAGCCCTGATATGGCTCTACGCAGTCGGCCGGGCTTTAAACAACAATAAGGAAAACAATAACGTGGCATCTAACTGTTTATAGAATAGACAGAAATAACAGATTTGTGCCCAATAAACCTTGAGACAACCACTGTGGTTAACATGGGTTTTCATTATTGTTTGTTTATCGATACTAGAAAACTTCTGTTGATGAATTTGAATTTATGTGAAGCTTTTTATTTTGGAAAAAATAAATGCCAGCAACGCCTAGGGTATTTCCTTAGATTATGCGTGAATGCATTGACTTACATACTTAATTTACTTTTTTTACTTTTTTTTTTTTTTTTTTTTTTTTTTTCTCGTGTTGACGTGATGTATGTTTTGAAGTGGTTATAGCCCTGATATGGCTCTATGCAGTCGGCTGGGCTTTAAACAACAATAAGAAAACAATGACATGACATCCAACCATTATAGGACAGACAGAAATAACAGATTTGTGCCCAATAAACCTTGAGACAACCACTGTGGTTAATATGGGTTTTCATTATTGTTTATCGATACGAGAAAAACTTCTGTTGGCAAATTTGAATTAATGTGAAGCTTTTTATTTTGGAAAAAAATAACTGCCAGCGACGCCTGGGGTATTTCCTTAGATTATGTGCGCGAATGCATTGACATGTGTACTTGATTTCCTTTTTTTTTTCTCTTTTTTTTTTTTTCTTTTTTTTCCGTGTTGACGTGTTGCCGTGATGTATGTTTTGAAGTGGTTATAGCCCTGATATGGCTCTATGCAGTAGGCTGGGCTTTAAACAACAATAATGAAAACAATGACATGATATCCCACCATTATAGGATAAACAGAAATAAAAGATTTGTGCCCAATAAACCCTGAGACAACCACTGTGGTTAACGTGGGTTT
>CM060313.1:40163715-40176215 GCA_030674185.1 Monoplex corrugatus
AAAACCACTTTTTTTTCGAAATAGGATTATGTGTGTGTGTGTGTGTGTGTGTGTGTGTGTGTGTGTGCGTGTGTGCGTGTGTGCGTGTGCGTGTGTGCGTGTGTGTGAGAGAGAGAGAGAGAGTGAGTGTGTGTGTGTGCGCGCGCGTGTGTGTGTGCTCGCGCGCGTGCACGTATGTGTAGGGGTGTGCTTGTGTGTGTGTGTGCTTGTGTGTGTGTGTGTGCTTGTGTGTGTGTGTGTGCTTTGTGTATGTGCGCGCGCGTGTGTGTGCGCGCGTGTGTGTGCGCGCGTGTGTGTGCGCGCGTGTGTGTGCGTGGGTGCGTGTGTGTCACGTGTACGTGTGTAGTGTGTATGTTGGGGTCGGGTAGGTGTAACGCTGTATGTGGGGATTGGGGTGGTGGGGACTCTGTGTGTGTGCGTGCGTGCGCGTGCGTGTGCGTGCGTGCGTGCGTGCGTGTGCGTGCGTGCGTGTGCGTGGGAGGTAGAGGATTTCCCATGAGTTGACCATTGTTACTGACTGGGTCTAAAGACTATGTGCGTGCGTGCGTGTGAGTATATATATATATATGAGCGTGTGTGTCACGCCATGAGCTAAACAGCAGTGTTAAGTTACCATGCTATTAAGGTTTTGGTTTCCATAAAGTTCGCTGGCTTGATTTTATTGTTGTTGTAAAAGCTGCCATGACATTACCATAGAACTGACATGATGTTAAGATCCTGTTTCTATTTTAGACGACTAAAGTTTGTTTTGTTTTCGAATGGACACAAATGACGTTTGACCATTATAGAATAGACTGAAAATACAATATTTGTGCCCAATAAATCATGAGACATGACATCTGACCGTTATAGGACAGACAGAAACAACTGATTCGTGCCCAGTAATCTTTGAGACAAGCACTGTGGTTAACATGTTTTCTTTGTTACTGTTTAACTGTACGAGAAAACTTCTGCTGGTTAATTTGAATTAAATAAAGCTTTTTATTTTGGAAAAAAATCTCTAAATCGAATTGACTACCAGCAACGCCAGGGCAGTTCCTTAGATTATATGTGCGAATGCATTGACGTGTGTACTTAATTTCCTTTTTTCTTTTTTTTCCTTTTTTTTTTTTAGTGTTGACGTAATGTATGTTTTGAAGTGGTTATAGCCCTGATATGACTCTATGCAGTCGGCTGGGCTTTAAACAACAATAAGGAAAACGATAACATGAATCCGACCGTTATAGGACAGACAGAAATATCAGATTTGTGCCCAATAAACCCTGAGACAACCACTGTGGTTAACGTGGGTTTTTATTGTTACTGTTTGTTTATCGATACGAGAAAGTTTCTGTCGGTGAATTTGAATTGATGTAAATTTTTATATTTTGAAAACAAAACGAAACCAAAAAACTCTAAATCGAATAGACTGCCATCAGTCAAGCAAATAGGACCCAGTGACATACGAAAATGTAGAATAACAACATAACAGGATGTGTTGGATATAGAATGAAAACAAGACAGGCGCTAATTTTCGGCCAACTGGCCTTTGTCAAGCGTATGCAAAAGACAACACAGAACATCTACACAAAACAGAGGGATAAACGTCCGGCTATTTTTTTTCACTTTGTTTTGTCTATTTGTTCTTTGTTTTCTTTTTTGTGTACGCTTAACAAAGGCAGCTGGCTGAAAATTTGTGCCTGTCTTTATTTTTAATGCTACCAATTTTGAAGAACAAGGTCTCCCAACAGTGTAAAAATCGCTACTCACAGTTCCGTAGCTTTCGATGGCGTTCTCGCCATCTTCGTCAGCGCTCTAATGCTGTCTGCGTGAATCTCTACTCAGATCTCGCGAACATGGGATGAACCCAGTTCACGAGATCGAATCAGAGAATGGTACACCGGGGGCAGGGTGTAACGGCCCCGGTCCCTGTTGAGCGGGGGGTTGGTGGCTGCGATGTAGATGGCCTCCTTGACTCCTCGCTGGAACCACTTATTTTCTCTGTCCAGGATGTTGACATTGTCCGCACTGAATTGATGTTTTTCGGCGTGTAGGTGAGCTCCTACTGGAGAAGAGTCCCTCTTGTGTTCTGTTAGTCTCTTCTGAAGGGGGCGTTCAGTTTCACCGACATAATGTTGGTTACAGTCCTGGCAGTCTATTCTGTATATAATGCCAGCTTTGTCGAGTTTGCTGGTTTTGTCCTTGGGGGTGACCAGCTGGCTGCGTATGGTGTTGGAAGGTTTGGAATGTACAGCCACCCCAGTTTTCTGATCTTTCTGGACAGAGCGTCTTTATTTTGTTTTTCTTTTTCTTTACTTTGTTGCTTATTTATTTCGCTTTTATTTTATTTTCTAATGGAAACAATGATCGTTGTCAACGTAGGATCCATGTGTGTTATATGTGATTAAATTTGCCATGAAATGACTGAGGCTGTCAACATGGCGGGTTTTGTTTGTTTGTTTGTGTTTGTTTGTTTTTGGGTTTTTATAAATTGCAGTGAAAACCCAAGTTCTTCGATTTAGGATTAGAGAGAGAGAGAGTGTGTGTGTGTGTGTGTGTGTGTGTGTGTGTGTGTGTGTGTGTGTGTGTGTGTGTGTGTGTGTGTGTGTGTGTGTGTGTGTGTGTGTGTATGTGCGCGTGTGCATGTGTGTGGTATGGGTGTAATGCTATATGTGCGGGGTTGGGGTGGTGGGAAGTGTAGGTGTTGGTGTGTGTGTATATCCGTGTGTGTGTGTGCACGTGCGTGAGAGAGAGAGAGAGAGAGATAGAGGCAAGGGGAGAGAGAGGGTGGGAGATATATATAGAGAAAGACACAGATAGAGCGTGAGTGTGTGTGTGTGTGTGTGTGTGTGTGTGCGTGCGTGCGCGCGCGCGCGTTGTGTTTGTGTACGTGCGTTTGTGTGCGCTTGTGTGTGTGTACGTGCGCTTGTGTGTGTATACGTGCGCTTGTGTGCGCGTGTGTGTGTGTGTGCGCGTGTGTGTGTGTGTGTGTGCGCGTGTGTGTGTACGTGCGCTTGTGTGTGTGTGTGTGTGTGTGTGTGTGTGTGTGTGTGTGTGTGTGTGATGTTGATGGGTGGGAGTGTGAGGTTGGGAATGTGTTAACTGCATTTTTGGCTCTAGGGACATGAGATGTGCGGAAGCAATTTAAGTAAATTTTGGCCTGTTTTTGTGTATGTTTTAGAGTCCTTAGTTATGTTTAAATTTGTATTCTGGTATGTTTTCTTTAAATCCCCTATGCGACGAATTGGACGGAGTGGTCAACGCCAGGGGCATGTCCTTAGACTATATGCGCGAATGCATTGATTTGTGTATTTAATTTTCTTTTCCTTTTTTTTCCTGTCGAAGTATTGTGTAGTCTTTAACTGGTCATAGCCCTGATATGGCTGTACCAGTCGCTGGGCTTAGATAACTGTCACCGGACTTCTGAACTTGAACTGTTTTACTCTTACAGTGAAGGTTATCAGATTGTTTTTCCCTGGTGTATTTGTATTGACGTGTTGTTAACCCTGATATGGCTCTAGTAGTCGCTGGGCTATAGCAATGTGACTTGTACATGGTCATTTGTACTGGTGTACATCATCTTTGTACAGTATAGGTTAATAAAAAAACATTGGTCATCTTGTATGGTGTACTCAGCTTTGTACATATAGGTTAATCAAAAAACATGGTCATCTTGTACTGGTGTACATCCACCTTTGTACAGTATAGGTAAATCAAAAAACATGGTCATCTTGTACTGGTGTACATCACCTTTGTACAGTATAGATATAATCAGATGGAAAACATGGTCATCTTGTACTGGTGTACATCACCTTTGTACAGTATAGGTTAAATCAAAAAACATGAGTATCTTGTACTGGTGTACATCATCTTTGTACAGTATAGGTAAATCGATGGAAAACATGGTCATCTTGTCAGCACTGGTGTACATCAGCTTTGTACAGTATAGATAAATCAATGGAAAACATGGTCATCTGTATGTTACTCAGCTTTGACGTAAGATAATCAATGAACATGTCTCTGTATGGTGACATCAGCCTGACGTATAGGTAAATCAGATGGAAAACATGGTCATCTTGTGCTGGTGTACATCAGCCTTTGTACAGTATAGGTAAATCAGATGGAAAACATGGTCATCTTGTACTGGTGTACATCAGCCTTTGTACAGTATAGGTAAATCAGATGGAAAACATGGTCATCTTGATGGTACATCGCCTTTGTACAGTTAGTAACAGATGAACATGTATTGGTGGTACATCACTTGTAAGTATAGGTATATCGGATGGAAAACATTCCCCGTGAGAATACCGGGGGCTCTTTCAGAATAAATATTATCCCCACCTTCTGGAAATTCTGTGCTAGAAATTTCCTCTTTTCTGTCACTCTCTCCGTTTCTTTGTTTCCTTTTTTCCTTCTTTGATTTGTCATTTCTTCCTATCAGTTTTTATCTTGCTGGTCCATTCACCTGTATGTGTTCGATAAAGTCTTCCATACTTTCCTTTAGGATTGATAATTAGTACATGTATTAAGTACATGTTTTGGCTCTGGGGAGGTGAGATATGCGGAAGCAATTTTAGGTAATTTGGCCTGTTTTTTTTATGTTTCAGTGTCCTTAGTTACGTTTAAATGTGTATTCAGGTATGATTTTTAAGTCTCATGTGTGATAAATTAGACGGAGTGGTCAACGACAGGGGCATCTCTTTAGATTATATGCGCAAATGCATTGATATGTGTACTTCATTTTCTTTTCCTTTTTTCCTGCTGAATAGTAATTGTGTACGTTTTAAACGTTTAAGCCCTGATATGGCTCCACGCAGTCGGCTGGGCATTAAACAAAATAACAAAAAAGATGGAAAACATGATCACTTTGTACTGGTGCTGTCTGTTCTTAACAAAATAAACCACATACAGAAAATAAAAATGTTTGCATTTTCCACAACTCCCACCATGCATGCTCATGAAAAGGCTGACTGCCTGGCCAAGAACGCCACAAGGGAAATGGTGTCTAAATTTTCATTCCTTACACAGATTTAAAATCGAAAGTACACGGTTATGTGAGAAATCTGTGGCAGGAGGATTGGAATGAACAGGCATAACAAACTTTTCCACAATCCGCCCTAGCCTGAAAGAAATTTTCCCGTCTGCTGCAGGGAACCGTAAGAAAGAGACAGTGTTGTGTAGGTTACGCACGGGTCACACATCCTGTACTCATTCATATCTTTTAAAAATGAAGAAGTACCGTGGTGTATACCACGTGACGAGCCATTGAGCATCAGACACCTTTTAAAAAATGAAGTAGTACCGTGGTGTATACCACGTGACGAGCCATTGAGCATCAGACCTTTTAAAAAGTGAGATAAAGAACGTGGTGTATACCACGTGACAGCCAATTTGTGCATCAGAACCTTTAAAAAATGACAAGTGTTACCGTGTGTATACCACGTGGACGAGCCATTGACATCAGTCGACCTTTTAAAAAATGAAAGTAGTACCGTGGTGTATACCACTGACGAGCCATTGAGCATCAGATACCTTTTCCTTGATTGCTGGGACTTGTACGATGTGAGACAAAAGCGCCACACGGCGGACTCCTCAAAGAACCTCTTCCGAGACGTTTCTCCTGGTCCAATTTTTTCAGTTTTTACAAGAGATCAATAGATTTTACCTGGTGTGATTTTACGGCTGTTTTTCTTTCATTGCATTTTAGACTTGCAAGGTTAACGGTGAGCATGGTTTTTAACTGTTGTCTTTTATCTTAACTGGGTTGTCTTTTTTGACTTGGTGTTAGCCCTGATATGGCTCTAGTAGTCGGCTGGGCTATAAGCAATATGAACTATCTGAAATAACCAACTATTGCATGCTGGCGTACACACATTCAAAGATAACACACAGGACGCACGCACATACACATGCACGTTTGCAATGCATGCACATTTTTGGAGCGTACGTCCGCACACATGCACACACGCCCGCACACTAATGCAAACACGCACACCACCAAACACACACTCAAGCACTACAACACATCCCACACAACACAAAACGCACAACATAACACCCTGCACTACACACACACACACACTCACACATATATACTCCAATCATAATTTAAGGGCCACTCTTCTTCACCTCTAATTTTAAGTTGAAATAATTGACAATGTTAGAGTTGATTCTAGTGTTTTTTTCTCATTTCCCACTGTTTTTTGAAAAAGAAATTAGCAAATGACCCCTTTATAACACACATGCATTTTAAATGAACATTCCCCCTTTTCCAAAAACAGAAATGTCAGATTTGGCCCAATATCTGGTTTCATAACGCGTGGGGACCGCCGCGAGCCTGGGTTATGCTATCAAGCGCCGATGCATCGACCCCACAAGGGTACGATGTAGTGCATGATGGAATGTCACCGCATTCGAATCTGCAGAGTCGACCAGCCTGGCCAGGGTGCCCGGTGGGGGGTGGTTGTCCCTGATGCGCCTCCCGAGCACATCCCAGAGGTGTTCAATTGGGTTCAGGTCAGGTGAGCACGCTGGCCAGGCCATACGGACGACTTCATGCTGCTCCAGGAAGTCGGTCACAAGGCGTGCTCGATGCGCAGGTGCATTGTCGTCCTGGAAGATGGCGCCTTGACCAAGGTCCACAAGCGCAGGCAGTGCCACGGCCGCCAGAACCTCGTCCCGGTACCGGATCCCGTTCAGGATGCCGTCAATGGGGAGCAGGGGGGTCCGGGTACCACGGCTCATGCCACCCCACACCATCACCGACCCGCCGCCGTACCGGTTATGCTCTTGGACAGTGGCGTCAGCGAACCTCTCCCCTTGACGTCGCCACACCCGAGCCCGGCCATCGTTAAAGGTCAGGGTGAACCTGGACTCATCCGAAAACAAGACCCGGGCCCACTGTTGCCTTGTCCAGGTCACGTGCTCCCTGGCCCAGGTCATGCGGCGCACTCTGTTGACCGGTGACAGCACGGGTCGGACGGCCGGTCTCCGTGACCTCAAGTTTGCCTCATGTAGCCGTCTTCTCACCGTGCTGCAGCTGATGTTAGCACCTGTTGCGTCCCTCAGCTGACCCCTCAAGGTCACCGCAGTGGATGCCCTTTCCCTCAGGACGGAGAGGGCAAGGTAGCGGTCTTGCTGTCTTGTCGTTACTCTGGGTCGACCCGTGTGACGCCTTTCCTGGACTGCTCCAGTCTCATTGAAGCGCTCCAGCAGTCTCTGGATTGTGGAATGCGACACTTCAAGTCGTCTAGCAACTTCCCGCTGCGCTAGGCCTTCATCAAGCAGAGCGAGGGCTCTCCCCGCTGCTCATCCGTCATCCGTCGTCTTGCAAGCATGGTTAAAACGAACCAAGAACGGGTCCTTTTTATCCTCGTCTGCGGGCAACTTTGGCTGGAGTAGTGCTGGAGTAGTGTTCAAAAAGGGCTTGCCTTGCACGTGCAAAAGCGAATTTTGTCGCTACCTTGCCTGCGTCGTCAGAGAGACCCTGCTGAAGATTCGACAATTTCGTGTGGAAATTGTCTTCCTTGGGCCGCCCATTGCAAATCGGCAAATCCCCAAACACGTGCCAAAAGGAAACTGCAATGTTGTCTGAGCTCTTATCCATTCAGTTACGGCAACGAATTGGAGAAAAGAGTAAGAGAAAATAGGTTATTTCTCCTTTCAAAAATTGACTCAAAAACGTTCCTGGCCCTTCAATAATGACGTGTAGTATATATACATACACACACATACACACACACATACACACACACATACACGCACACGCACACGCACACGCACACGCACACGCACACGCACACGCACACGCACACACAACACACACACACAGACACACGCACACCTTTTCACACTCATTTCTTTCTAGAGAAATAATGGGCAGAGAGGATGCTTTTTGTGGTTTGTTTTTTTGTTTTGTTCAGAGAAAAGCGAGATTGCTTAAATGGCATGACCATCTTATTCCTTTTTTTTTTCATTGGCTTTTACATTTGTAATACTTAGTGTTCCAAGATTGTTCCAATGATAGGCTGATAACATTACTAGTATAGAAATACGGACTAAGTAAATCATAGGCTAGGTAGGACTTCAGGACCTGAGCAGCTCATGGGTTTATGTGCAGGCTCAAAGAGTTGTGCCATGATCACCATACACACGACGCCTGTGACATTAGTGCATATGGAATTCATTCCGAGATGTCTTGAGAAACTGAAACTGAAAGTGAAGTATTTATTGGCAACGCTACTTACGTTCCTTCAGATACACACTGATGTAGAGAAAGCCTAGGGCGTGGCTCTAATATTACCAGTAGACTTCTCTGACAACACGTCACGGGCATATCGCCCATTGCCGTAAACACACTCATCATCATCAGGTGCCCTGTCGCATGGCGTTGGCGACCATGGACTGCCAACCATCTCTATCTCTCGTTGCCCCTAGCATCTCCTCTCTCGTTGCCTAGCATCTCCCCCACCCTCCTCATCCCCAGCCACCCTGCAAGTCCGTCCAGCATTCTCTCCCTGGGTCTACCTGGTGCTCTCTTTCCCTCCAGCTTTCCCGTTGTGACCAGGTGCTCCAAATCCCCCTTCCTCATAAAATAGCCGATAAATGTTGCCTGTCTTTTCCTAATCTTCCTTATGAGTGATCTATTTGTGTCTGCCTCCATCAAGACTGTCTCGTTTGTTTTCTTTGCTGTCCATGGAACTCTCAACATTCTTCTGAGAAACCACATTTCGGCTGCCTCAATCTTGCTCTGGCTTTGCTTGCTGACTGTCCACGCCTCGCATCCGTACAACAGTATTGGTTCTATATAACATTCAAGGACTCTTTTTCTGATGTTAATTGATAGGCATTTGTTGGTAAGAATGCTTGTCATCTTCTTCACTAAGTGACCAAACGAAAAGAATTATTCCACTCTGTCCAGTTTCTACAAGAGCTCAATAGATTTCACCTGATTATGATTTTACGGCTGTTTTTCTTTAATTTCATTATAGACTTGCAAGGTTAACGGTGAGCATGGTTTTTTAACCGTTGTTTTTTTTTTTAATCTTAACCAGGTTGTCGTTTTTTGACGTGGTTTAGCTCTTCCGAGACGTCCTTCCTGATGCAATTTTCCAGTTTTTACAAGAGATCAATAGATTTGACTTGATGTAATTTTACTGTTTTTCTTTAATGGCATTTTAGATTCGCAAGGTTGATGGTGAGCATGGTTTTTTATCTGTTTATCTTAACGGTGTTCTTTTCTTTTTGACGTGGTGTTAGCCCTGATATGGCTCTAGTGGTCGGCTGGGCTATAAGCAATATGAATTGAATTGAATTGAATTGAATTGAATTGACGTGGTGTTAGACCTGATAATGGCTCTAGTAGTCGGCTGGGCTATAAGCAATATGAACTTGAACTATTCCACTCTGAAGCTGGGTTTTTCTTTTTGTTTTGTTTTTGTTTCGTTTTCATTTGTTCGTTTTAAATCACAAGAACACGCACGAACTTGATCTCATCAACAGAGTATTCTGATTTTTCTTGGTCTAAAAGAAAATCCATTCAAAATGGACAGATACAGTATATCACGTCTTTCTGTCTTTTCGTGCGTTAGACTTTTGCATTGGGGGATGGGGGTGGGAGTGGGGGATATGTAAGAACACTTTAAATAAATAGGCTGTGTGTAATTACACTATTGGGGGAGGGGGGGGGGCTAGTGTAACAACACCGAGGGAGGGATGTTGTTTTAAATGGAATGAAAAACCTTTTTTCTCACTGTACGAAAAATTGTCTCTCACAAAATGCACGTCCCCTGCGGGGATGCCGGGGCTCTTTCAGTACATACAGTATCCCCATTTTCTGGACATTTTGCGCTAGAAACGTCCTCTTTTCTGTCACTCTATTTCTACCTTGCTTCGTTGCTTTCTGTTGTTTCTTCCAATTGTTTTCTACCTTGATGGTCGATTCACACCTGTATGTGTTCTATAAAGGCCTTACATACTTTCTCTTAAAATTGATAATTAGGTACATGTATGAGTGCATCCATGGCCCATTGTTATGTATGTTTTAGTGTTCTAGTTAAGTTTATATTTCGAGGGTTGATAACCAGAACCAAGTATCTCGATTTTCTGAAAGTTTACAGGAGACGATTTTTTAACTGAGTTTTCGGGGAGAGGCTATATCTACATTTTGAGATACTGATTTTTGGTTATATCGATAACCGATCAAAAATCAATATCACGGCAAAAACAGTCCACCAAGTGAAAGATCACATCAAAAGCAACAGTTCAGTATAAAAAAGTGAAAATTGACAAAAAGTGAGATACTGGGTTCTGGCTGTCAACCCTCGTTTATTTTGTATTCAGGTTTTAGCTGCGTGGTGATACACTGGACGGAGTGGTCAACGCCAAGGGCAATGTCCTTAGATTATGTGCACGATTGCAGTGATATTTAAACCTGATTTATTTTTCCAGATTTTTCCCAGTGAAATCTGACATACTTTTGGAGATGGTTGTACACTGACATGGCCTCACGAAGTCGGCTGGGCTTTAAACAACAATAATAATTAACAAACCAATGCTTGGCAAAATTTTGAAACATTGTTGAATGACAAATGGCCTCTACCGTGTGACATGAAACTCGATGAGAAAATGGTTTTGTTTGGAGCAGACGTTGGATTCAGGACAGATAATTCGTTACGTGGTCCTATTGTTAGCTCAAGTGTGTGTTTATAAATGTAAGATAGATCATAGTTTACCAAACATTTCTGCTTTCAAAAAAGAGCTGAAATACACATGAAAGAATTGAAGAGCATAACGCAAAAATCAAGGGTAACTTTATCAACTTCAGGGCAGATCAGTTTATTTGTCCGTTATTGATTCTTCCAATACAAATTAGTCAATTACAGCATTTCGTTGTATGTTATGTTGAATTTGTCGGTGGCGATAATAATGTAAGGTTTCTATTTCCATTGTATGCCTCGCTCTGACAGATTAGGCCTGTTATGTTGTTGACTTTGGAAATGTTCGTTCGTTCGTTGCTTGATTTTACGTCTTTTCACTATAAGTGATATTAGACGGGGAAAAATGGCATGGAGGATGAAATTAGGGTGGGGGGGGGGGAGAGGGGAACAGAGTAAGGGACGTAAAAATATTAAAAGGAAGCGGTAAGGTCTTAAGAAAAAGGATATGGATGAACAGAGAAATGAAACTAGAACAACGCTAACATCAATAATGTAAAAGAAAAATCGTCATAAAAACAAAACAAAAATAATCATAATTATAATAATAATCTTAAAGTAACGCATTAACAGGACTGTGAACCAATGATTCTGAAATTTTAACTAACAAAACTTGATCCGATACTACTTCTTTAAAATGCATTTCAAGATAGTTTCCTTGTGTGAACGTCTTTGGTAAAAAGGAACGAAGCTTTCTGCAGTAAAACAAACAGTGATACAATGTGAATTGTTCGCGGCAAATACATAAAACGTTGTTACAATATTTTGTGTTAAAAGCGTTCAGTTGAATGCGAAAATATGTCCATCTTTGGGAATGTGGCAGCTGACAGGATGCTCTATGTTTGGCTTTGTATGTTTCATTTCATATCTCTTTCTTCCTTGGTTTTGCACATCCAATTTTCCAGTTTTCACAAGAGATCAATAGATTTCACCTGATTGATTCTACGTCCAGGTATGGTTTTCTTTAATTGCATTTTAGACTGGCAAGGTTAACAGTGAGCATGATTTTTAACTGTTGTCTTTTATCTTAGCCGGGCTGTCGTTTTTGACGTGGTGTTAGCCCTGATATGGCTCTAGTAGTCGGCTGGGCTGTAAGCAATATGAACTTGAACTTGATTTCTACCTTCTGTTGAAATGTGTACAATGTATATTGTAAAGGACAGTGTAGTAATAATGTAGATGGACGTAATGTAGTAATAATGTAGGATGGACGTAATGTAGTAATAATGTAGGATGGACGTAATGTAGTAATAATGTAGATGGACGTAATGTAGTAATAAGTAGGATGGACGTAATGTAGTAATAATGTAGATGGACGTAATGTAGTAATAATGTAGGATGGACGTAATGTAGTAATAATGTAGATGGACGTAATGTAGTAATAATGTAGATGGACGTAATGTAGTAATAATGTAGATGGACGTAATGTAGTAATAATGTAGATGGACGTAATGTAGTAACAATGTAGATGGACGTAATGTAGTAATAATGTAGATGGATGTAATGTAGTAAAATGTAGATGGACGTAATGTAGTAAAATGTAGATGGACGTAATGTAGTAACAATGTAGATGGACGTAATGTAGTAACAATGTAGATGGACGTAATGTAGTAACAATGTAGATGGACGTAATGTAGTAAAATGTAGATGGACGTAATGTAGTAACAATGTAGATGGAGTATTTTCAATGTAGATGGAGTAATGTAGTAACAATGTAGATGGATAATGTGTAAAATGTAGATGATAATGTAGTAACAATGTAGATGGACGTAATGTAGTAACAATGTAGATGGATGTAAAAAATGT
>CM060313.1:40191215-40273715 GCA_030674185.1 Monoplex corrugatus
GTGGTGCGGTGGGTGGTGTGGTGTTCGCTTTGATTGTGTTGTGTTGTTGTGTTTGTGTTGTGTTGCTGTGTTTGTGTTGTGTTTGTGTTGTTGTGTTTGTGTTGTTGTGTTTGTGTTGTTGTGTTTGTGTTTTGTTGTGTTTGTATTGTTGTGTTGGTTTTGTGTTTTGTAGTGTTCACTTTTATTTTGTTTGTGTTGTATTGTGTTTGCTTTGATTTTGTTTGTGTTTGTGTTGTGTTGTTGTATTATGTTGTATTGTGATGCGCTGCGTTTTTTGTGTGTTTTGTTTTGTTTTTCTTTTTTGTTTTTTGTTTGTTTTGTTTGGTTGTAATTGATTTGTTACTTCTCTGTTGTTGTTGTTGTTGTTGTTGTTGTTGTCATTGTTGTTGTTGTTGTAGTTGTTGTTGTAAGTAGAAATGGATGATGATCTATAACTTTATGATTTTTGTAATGAAGAGGTATGTCAAATCCTACCACAATATGGCGTCTGCCTGCAGCCTTGCGGTCAATGTTGCCAAGGGCATATGGAATCACCTCAGTGCTGCAGCTTCCTGGGGCATAAAACAGCGTGAACTTTGTCCCCTTGATGCTGAAGTCACAGGGGAGGGAAGTGGTAGAGATCTGAACTGTTCAAGGGGTGTGCCCATCTCCTCTGCCTGCCTAATTAACCTTCCCCATCCATAAACAGGATAAGGTATTTTCCTAGCTGGAAATGGTTATTCTGAATGCTTTTCACGTTCTTATTTTCTTTGATTCTGTGTATGTAGTTTACTAATTTAGCTGGTTTGTTTTTTTGGGGGGGTTGTTGGTTTTGTTTTGTTTTTTGTTGTTGTTTTTTTTCAAAAAAATATTTGTATTATTGCTACTAACATTATCGTTCTTCTGTTTCTATTTTTGTTGTTAGGGGTGGCGTGTATTTGTTTTCCATGTGTCTTGCTTTGTCTCGCATACTTTTATCCCCCCGTGGCAATGCCGGGGGCTTTTTCAGTATAAATAGTATCCACACCTTCTGTTTTCTGTCGCTGTCTTTATTTCAACCTTGTTCCTTTGCTTTCTGTCATTTCTTCCTATCATTTTTGCCTTGCTGGTCCATTCACCTGTGTGTGTTCGATAAAGTTTTACGTACTTTTTCTTAGGATTGATAATTGGGTACATGTATTAAGCGCCTTTTTGGCTCTAGAGAGGTGAGATATGTTGAAGGAATTTTAAGTAATTTATGTCTGTTTATATATATGATTTGGTATCCTTAGATTTGCTTAAATTTGTATTTAGGCGTTTTTTTTTAAATCCCCTGTGCGATAAATTGGACGGAGTGGTCAGCGCCAGGGGGCATGTCCTTAGATTATGTGTGCGAATGTATTGATATGTGTACTTAATTTTCTTTTCTTTTCTATTTTTCCTGTTGAAGTTTTGTATTTTGGAAGCGGTTATAACCCTGATATGGCTCAAGTGGTCGGCTGGGCTATAAGCAATATGAACTGAACAAATATGGCTCTAGGCTGTTGGCTGGGCTTTCAACAACGATAACAGCAACAGCATACTTTTATTAAGCACTTGACCCAATTGACATAGAGAAGTCAATGTTTTCTCTTTTTTTTTATTTTATTTTTTTTTAATAATTTCTTTCACGGTACATATCACAGGTGTAGAGTATCAAGAACTAGCTGTAAGACATGTCCACTGGAACGTTATTCTACTATCCTTGACTGATAAAATGTGTTGAAGGTTTGAAGTTTGGATGAGCTGTATAGTGTATGCAGAGGGGCTTCCAGGAGTCATGACCTGGACGCGGTGCGGCCCCCTTAGTGTCAGGAGTGACGAACCGAACCCCCAACACTCTACTCAAGAGAAAAGTTGTCTAAATCCTTGATTTCTTACACAGAGGTCAAATCAAAAGTACACAGTTACCTGAGAAATCTGTGGCAGGAGGTTTGGAATGAACAGACAGATAACAAAACATTTTCCAAATCCGCCCAAGCCTGAAAGAAATTCTTCCATCTGCTGTAGGGATCCCATAAGAAAGAGACAGTGTTTTGTGGGTTACGCACGGGTCCACAGTCCACAGTCCTTCATACCTTTTAGAAAAAGACAAAAGTACATACAACAAGACAACATTCACATCATGATAGTATCAGAAAAATGGATGAAATCAAAAGAAACACGGACGAAAAACAGAACGCTACAAAACCCTAGTTCAGAAAGCAAGGGAAGCTAAATGAAAAACAGTTCTGTGAAAGACTCAGTGTGGATTTCTGTGAAAGACTCAGTGTGGATTTCTGTGAAAGACTCAGCTCTAACATTTCTACCAACACTAGGGAGGAAAAACCACAAACAATGCGATCTCTTATATTACGAACACAGATGGAACCACATTAACAACAAATAAGAGAAAAGTCAATATCTGAAAGAAACACGGACGAAAAACAGAACGCTTTTTGAACCCTAGTTCAGAAAGCAAGGGAAGCTAAATGAAAAACAGTTCTGTGAAAGACTCAGTGTGGATTTCTGTGAAAGACTCAGTGTGGATTTCTGTGAAAGACTCAGCTCTAACATTTCTACCAACACACGGGAGGAAAAACCACAAACAATACGATCTCTTATATTACGAACACGGATGGAACCACATTAACAACAAATAAGAGAAAAGTCAATATCTGCTGCAACGTTTTATACAACAGAAAACCCCGGGAAAGAACTTCAAGAAAAAAACAAACTTTGCTAATCTGAACAAATTAATTGATACAGGGTGGCTTAGATTTTATAGCTGAACATGAAATGCATGAAGCACATACACGGTTCAGAAAAAACACAGCCCCTGGTCCAGACAAGACGCGATACTCGGATATGAAAACGGTGAAAACGACGAGACTGAATTGTTCGCTGTCTCTCAAGACAATTTCGAAAAAGGTAATGTGCCTGAGGACTGGACACAGAGCTCCTTGAAAGCTTTACTCAAGCTAGGAAAAGATCATTGTAGATTAAGTGGATATCGTGTTCTGACTGTCCAAAATGTAATTGGAAAACTGAAGGTATGCACAATAGCAACAAAACAAACGAACAAAAAACCTAAACAGAGATGTAGAAGACCAGAAAAATACTCCCTTCGAATCAAAGTAGATTATAACGGCAAAAAAATGTCGACATGGTCTACCTGTGTTTACAAAGTGTATGAAGGAATCCGAAATAAAGAAGAAACCCTTGTTGTAGCTATTGACCTAGAAGTTTTAGTTTGTTTCTCAAGACGACGTCTCCGCGCTCGGAAAGAATTCCATATGCACTAACGTCACAGGTGCCATGCGTATGGTGATCATAGCACAAGCTTTAAACCTACACATAAACCCATGAGCCGGCCAGGTCCTGAGGCCATAGCTAGACTATGTTTTACCTAGTCTAAATTTTATACTAGTGACCTGGAAGATTTCAATAAAATCTTACGTACTTTTTCTCAGGATCGATAATTGGGTACATGTATTAAGTGCATTTTTGGCTCTAGGGAGGTGATATATGCAGAAGCAATTTTAGGTTATTTATGCCTGTTTTTATATATGTTTTGGTGTCCTTAGGTATGCTTATATTTGTATTCAGGTGTTTTTTTTTAGATCCCGTGTGCGATAAATTGGACGGAGTGGTCAACACCAGGGGCATGTCCTTAGATTATGTGCGCGAATGCATTGATATGTGTACTTAATTTTCTTTTCTTTTTTTTTTCCTGTTGGAGTTTAGTATGTTTTGAAGCCTGATATGCCTCTACGCAGTCGGCTGGGCTTTAAACAACAATAACATAACATAACGTAACGTAACGTGACGTGACGTAACAACATAATGTAACATAACATGGAAGATGTATATAAAGTCCAGACAAAATGACGTTGGCATGACGATTACAAGATGCATTGCCGCTGCACTCGGAGAAGGAATGATAGTTCTTCCGTTAGGAGACTGGTGTTCAGCACCTTGAAAACTCTCCATTGGACTTGCTCACGGAATGCCACTCTCTCCAATTCTTTACAGCATGTGCACAAAAGGATATGTTGATTGAAATCACAGTGGACCAGCCCATGTATTCACTTTTGCAGAAAACGAGTTCAGCTGCAACACAAAGTATTCACAGGAACCAGGAATATCTGAACAAAGATCTGTAGTACCAAGAACTGGGTCTTCAGTCAACCTACCAAAATCGCATGTATTTTTCTGCAGTCTTGATGAGGAAGAACACTTTCTCAGTCAGGGGAACCAATACTGAACGAATAAACAATCCGCGCTTCTTTGGAATTTGTTTTGATAGAAATCTGACCTTCAGAAAACATGTTGGAACCACTACGTTCAAGTGCACAATTTGCCTATCCATCCTTGAAGAACGGCAACTAAAAGAATTGAACAATGCAATCTTTCACAGCTATGCCAGACTAAAATGCTGAGTGTAATTGACCACGGACTTGACCTCAAAGCGTTGTCACAGACTAGCATTTTCAAACTGGACAGAGTACAGACTAAAGCAATGATACAAATAACCCTTGGAGTCACAAAGGATAACCCCCATGGAAACAATGCGGTATCTGCTTGACCTTCCTTTAATACACCGAGGGAGAAGACTGGCAGAATGGTTCAGACGTTCGCCTGCCAATAAGTAAACTCAGGTTCCAGGGTTCGCTCCCTGTAGAGGCCTCGACTTTTCGCCTCGGTTTGACGGGAAAATCGAACTGAACGTTTAGTCCTTCGGAAGGGGACGAAAAAACGAGTTCGGACCCGTGTGCCTTCTGGCTGCGCACGCTAAAGACTCCACGGCAGTTGAAAATCGTGAAGAGCAGGGCATTGCCGGGCTGCCTTGGTATAAAACATTGGAGAGAGAGGTTGATTTCCCAGGTCCCATCCCTTAAAAACCAGTTAGCCATCTTGCCTTTCTGAAGTCTTGGTAAAAAAATGAAACTTTTTACACCCGTTCTATGGTAACCGCCACAGCAAACGTCACAACAACTCTCCTCCATTTACTCCAGTCTTGGATTTTTTCGTGCAGCTTTGTAGACCTTCAGACCGCTGATATTGGTGATGTTGTTCAAATTGGAAGTGGGTGGTCTGCCCAGATTTCTTTTCGCTTAACGCTTTTCCTTGTAAAACTGTTGTCATCAGAGTTGTGCTGGTGTCGGGGACTGCATGGTCGATGTATTTATTTATCTTTTTCTGTTGGTTTCTGCCAGCAGTTGACGTTGGACTGTGAGTTCATTCAAAATGCTTTCCTTTGATACAATCAGGAAAAAAAAGTAGAACACGTACAGGCATATTCCAGGTTCAGGCATATTCCAGGTTCAGGCATATTCCAGGTACAGGCATGTTTCGGGTACAGGCATATGCCAAGTAAAGGCATAATCCGAGTACAGGCATGTTCCAGGTACTGCATATTCCAGGTACAGGCATGTTCCGGGTACAGGCATATTCCAAGTAAAGGCATAATCCGAGTACAGGCATGTTCCAGGTACTGCATATTCCAGGTACATGCATATTCCAAATAAAAGCATATTCCAGGTACAGGCATATTCCAGGTACAGGCATATTTCAGGTACAGGCATAGTCCAGGTACAGGCATAGTCCAGGTACAGGCATAGTCCAGGTACAGGCATATTCTAAGTAAAGCCATATTCCAGGTACAGGCTTATTCCAGGTAAAGGCTTATTCCAAGTGAAGGCATATTCACGGCACAGGCATTTTCCAAGTAAAGGCATATTCCATGTACAGGCATATTCCTAGTAAAGGCATTCCAGGTAGAGGCATATTCCAAGTACAGGTATATTCCAGTTTCAGGCATATTCCAGGTTCAGGCATATTCCAGATACATTCATCATCCAAGTAAAGGCATATTCCAGGTACAGGCATCATCCAAGTAAAGGCATATTCCAGTACAGGCGTCATTCAAGTAAAGGCATATTCCAGGTACAAGCATAATCCAAGTAAAGGCATATTCCAGGTACAAGCATCATCCAAGTAAAGGCATATTCCAGGTACAGGCATCATCCAAGTAAAGGCATATTCCAGGTACAGGCATCATCCAGGTACAGGCATCATCCAAGTAAAGGCATATTCCAGTTATAGGCATCATCCAAGTAAAGGCATATTTTAGGTAAAGGCATATTCCAGTTTAAGGCATATTCCAGGTACAGACGTATTCCAGGTAAAGGCGTATTCCAGGTAAAAGCAAATTCCAGGTAAAGGTATATTCCAGGTACAGGCATATTACAGGTTCAGGCATGTTCCAAGTAAAGGCATATTCTAAGGAAACGCATATTCTAAGTAAAGGCATATTCCATGTAAGGCATATTCTAAAGTCATATTCCAGGTAAAGGAATATTCTAAGTAAAGGCATATTCCAGGTAAAGGCAGATTCCAAGTGAAGGCATATTCCAGGTAAAGGCATATTCTAGGTAAAGGCATGTTCTAAGTAAAGTCATATTCTAGGTAAAGGCATGTTCTAAGTAAAGTCATATTCCAGGCACAGGCATATTCCAAGTAAAGGCATATCCCAGTTAAAGGCATATTCCAGGCACAGGCATATTCCATTTACAGGCATAGTCCAGTCACAGGCATAGTCCAGGTACAGGCATAGTCCACTTTGGGGTGGTGCGGATACTTCAGCCCGTGGTCTCCTGCTGGAAAATACTTTCTCAGATGTATGCTGTCTTAATGATGAATCTCCAATCTGTATTAATCCTGCGAATGGTACACTTTATGGATGTGTGATGCTTCACTGGTCTTGGACTATGAGTGGAGAGTTCTCGATGAACTGCATGGAAGTGACCATTTTCCAGTTGTCTTAACAAATACAGATGTAGAACACGAATCCTTACCTGAACGAATAAATGTCCACAAAACTAACAGGTAAGTCTGGAACTGTGACCTGGGTGAACAGGCAGGTCTGGAACTGTGACCTGGGTGAACAGGCAGGTCTGGAACTGTGACCTTGGTGAACAGGTAAGTCTGGAACTATTACCTGGATGAACAGGCAGGTCTGGAACTGTGACCTGGGTGAACAGGTAAGTCTGGAACTGTTACCTGGGTGAACAGGTAAATCTGTAACTGTGACCTGGGTGAACAGGTAAGTCTGGAACTGTGACCTGGGTGAACAGGCAAGTCTGGAACTGTGACCCGGGTGAACAGGTAAGTCTGGAACTGTGACCCGGGTGAACAGGTAAGTCTGGAACTGTGACCCGGGTGAACAGGCAAGTCTGGAACTGTGACCCGGGTGAACAGGCAAGTCTGGAACTGTGACCTGGGTGATCAGGTACGTCTGGAACTGTGACCTGGGTGATCAGGTACGTCTGGAACCGTGACCTGGGTGAACAGGCAAGTCTGGAACTGTGACCTGGGTGAACAAGCAAGTCTGGAACTGTGACCTGGGTGAACAGGCAAGTCTAGAACTGTGACCTGGGTGAACAAGCAAGTCTGGAACTGTGATCTGGGTGAACAGGCAAGTCTGGAACTGTGACTTGAAGTGTGATAGGACGGGCAGATTCCTTCTATCCATCTGGCAGCAAGTTCCGAACGGATATCTTTACAAAACTAAAAGTACGCTCACCATCTAACTTAAGACTGCGTTTCGGTACCGTTGGAAGTTTTTGCCTGGCGTATTGCAGTGTGTATGATGTATATGTGCAGAGCTGAAAGGTACAGTGGTAAAGATCCCTCCATCCGTAAAGTACATGTAGATGAGACTCGACTTTGGGACAGTCTTCCCAATGAGCCCATAGCGCGCCCACTGTGGGTAGGAGCCAGTTAGAACCCCCCCCCCCCCCAAAAAAAAAATCCCACAATGATTTTTGAAGGGACAGATGAGGATTCGAACCCACAACCTTCCAGTCCGTTGTCCGTTGCGCTAACCGCTAGACCACGGCGACTGGTATATGCATTGTTCAAAACCATGTGTAGTTGAGAAACTTGTTTTGTTGGTAAGCCAGCTAGCACAGTGTTACAGGAATCTGACTGGGAAGTTGCTGTAGCAAAGACGGGTGGTTTCCATGCTGTTCTGGAAAGTTATAGTATGATGTTATATAGAACCAATACTGTTGTACGGATGCGAGGCATGGACAGTCAGCAAGCAAAGCCAGAGCAGGATCGAGGCAGCCGAGATGTGGTTTCTCAGAAGAAAAATGTTGAGAGTTCCATGGACAGCAATGAAAACAAACGAGACAGTCTTGATGGAGGCAGACACAAGTAGATCACTCATAAGGAAGATTAGGAAAAGACGAGCAACATTTTATAGGCCATTTTATGAGGAAGGGGGATTTGGAGCACCTTGTCACAACGGGAAAGCTGGAGGGAAAGGGAGCACCAGGTAGACCCAGGGAGAGAATGCTGGACGGACTTGCAGAGTGGCTGGGGATGAAGAGGGTGGGGGAGATGCTGGGGGCAACGAGAGATAGAGATGGTTGGAAGTCCATGGTCGCCAACGCCATGCGGCAGGGCACCTGATGATGATGATGATAGTCTGATGAAAGTGATCCTCCTTATTTTGCGTGGATCGAGAACGTCACAGTCGGAGACTGTAAGGTAACTATGAATATTGTATGCTCCACGACACTTTCACGCTATGCAATCTTTAAGCGAAAGGAAGACAAATGTATACACTTTAACATTAAGCGCTGTAACTGAGAAAGAAGACAAATCGAAAGCAGATGGTCCTTGTAACCGACAGGAAAGTTTACAACAGATAGATAATCATGTGACCCCTCTAACTTACAGTTAAATCAGCAACAGGTGACTCTTCATTGAAACCTACAGGAAAGATAAGTCAACAACGGGTGACCCTTGTAACCTACAGGAAAGATAAGCCAACAGATAATGAGCCTTGTAACCTACAGGAAAGATAAGCCAACAGATAGAGCCTTGTAACCTACAGGAAAGATAATCGCAACAGGTGACCCTTGTAACCTACGGAAAGACAAACCAACAGATATGAGCCTTGTAACCTACAGGAAAGATAAGCCAACAGATAATGACCCTTGTAACCTACAGGAAAGATAAGCCAACAGATAATGAGCCGTGTAACCTGCAGGAAAGATAAGCCAACAGATAATGAGCCTGTAACCTACAGGAAAGACAAGCCAACAGATAATGAGCCTTGTAACCTACCGAAAGACAAGCCAACAGATAATGAGCCTTGTAACCTGCAGAAAGATACGTCAACAAAATGTGACCTACAGGAAAGACACAAACCAACAGGTAATGAGCCTTGTAACCTACAGGAAAGACAAACCAACAGATAATGAGCCTTGTAACCTACCAGAAAGACAAGCCAACAGATAATGAGCCTTATAACCTGCAGGAAAGATAAGCCAACAGATAATGAGCCTTGTAACCTACAGGAAAGACAAGCCAACAGATAATGAGCCTTGCAACCTACAGGAAAGACAAGCCAACAGATAATGAGCCTTGTAACCTACAGGAAAGACAAACCAACAGATAATGAGCTTTGTAATCTACTGGAAAGACAAACCAACAGATAATGAGCCTTGCAACCTACAGGAAAGACAAACCAACAGATAGTGAGCCTTGTAACCTACAGGAAAGACAAACCAACAGATAATGAGCTTTGTAATCTACAGGAAAGACAAACCAACAGATAATGAGCCTTGTAACCTACAGGAAAGACAAACCAACAGATAATGAGCTTTGTAATCTACAGGAAAGACAAACCAACAGATAATGAGCTTTGTAATCTACAGGAAAGACAAACCAACAGATAATGAGCTTTGTAATCTACAGGAAAGACAAACCAACAGATAATGAGCTTTGTAATCTTCAGGAAAGACAAGCCAACAGATAATGAGACTTGTAACCTTCAGGAAAGATAAGTCAACAACAGGTGACCCTTGTAACCTTTAGGAAAGATAAGTCAACAACAGATGACCCTTGTAACCTACAGGAAAGATAAGTCAACAACAGGTGACTATTGTCATCCACAGGAAAGATAAGTCAACAACAGGTGACTCATGTAACCTACAGGAAAGATAAGTCAACAACAGGTGACTCTCTGTAACCTACGGAAAGATAGTCAACAACAGATGACTCCTTGTAACCTACAGGAAAGATAAGTCAACAACAGGTGATCTTCATTGTAACCTACAGGAAAGATCAGTCAACAACAGGTGACTCTTCTTGTAACCTACAGGAAAGATAGTCAACAACAGGTTCGATTCAATTGTAACCTACAGGAAAGATAGTCAACACAGTGACTCTTCATTGTAACCTACAGGAAAGATCAGTCAACAACAGGTGACCTTTCATGTAACCTACAGGAAGAGTATGAGTCAACAACAGGTGACCTTCATTGTAACTACAGGAAAGATAAGTCAACAACAGGTGACTCTCTTGTAACCTACAGGAAAGGATAAGTCACAACAGGTGACTCTTCTTGTAACCTACAGGAAAGATAAGTCAACAACAGGTGACTCTCTTGTAACCTACAGAAGATAAATATCAGCAAAGTGACCTTCATTGTAACTACAGGAAAGATAGTCAACAACAGGTGACTCTTTTAACCTACAGGAAAGATAAGTAACAACAGAGTGACCTTCATTGTAACCTACAGGAAAGATAGTCAACAACAGGTGACTCTTCATGTAACCTACAGGAAAGATAAGTCAACAACAGGTGACTTCATTGTAACCTACAGGAAAGATCAGTCAACAAAGGTGACTTCATTGTAACCTACATGGAAAGATAAGTCAACAACAGGTGACTCTTCATTGTAACCTACAGGAAAGATAGTCAACAACAGGTGACTCTTCATTGTAACCTATCAGGAAAGATCAGTCAAAACAGGTGACTCTCTTGTAACCTACAGGTAAGATAAGTCAACAACAGTGACTCTTCATTGTAACCTACAGGAAAGATCAGTCAACAACAAGTGACTCTTCATTGTAACCTACAGGAAAGATCAGTCAACAACAAGTGACTCTTCATTGTAACCTACAGGAAAGATCAGTCAACAACAGGTGACTCTTCATTATAACCTACAGGAAAGATCAGTCAACAAGTGACTTCATTGTAACCTACAGGAAAGATCAGTCAACAACAGGTGACTCTTCATTATAACCTACAGGATAGATCAGTCAACAACAGGTGACTCTTCATTATAACCTACAGGATAGATCAGTCAACAACAGGTGACTTCATTGTAACCTAAAGCAAAGTTCAGTCAACAACAAGTGACTTTTCATTGTAACCTACAGCAAAGATCAGTCAACAACAGGTGACTCTTCATTGTAACCTACAGGAAAGATTAGTCAACAACAGGTGACTCTTAATTGTAACCTACAGCAAAGATCAGTCAACAACAGGTGACTCTTCATTGTAACGTACAGCAAAGATCAGTCAACAACAAGTGACTCTTCATTATAACCTACAGGAAAGATCAGTCAACAACAAGTGACTCTTCATTGTAACCTACAGCAAAGATATGTCAACAACAAGTGACTCTTCATTGTAACCTACAGGAAAGATCAGTCAACAAGTGACTCTTCATTGTAGCCTATAGGAAAGATCAGTCAACAACAGGTGACTCTTCATTGTAACCTACAGGAAAGATCAGTCAACAACAGGTGACTCATTGTAACCTACAGGAAAGATCATTCAACAACAGGTGACTCTTCATTGTAACCTACAGGAAAGATCAGTCAACAACAGGTGACTCTTCATTGTAACCTACAGGAAAAATCAGTCAACAACAGGTGACTCTTCATTGTAACCTACAGAAAAGATATGTCAGCAACAGGTGACTCTTCATTGTAATCTACAGGAAAGATCAGTCAACAACAGATGACTCTTCATTGTAACGTACAGCAAAGATCAGTCAACAACAGGTGACTCTTCATTGTAACCTACATGAAAGATATGTCACCAACAGGTGACTCTTAATTGTAACCTACAGCAAAGATCAGTCAACAACAAGTGACTCTTCATTGTAACCTACAGGAAAGATCAGTCAACAACAGATGACTCTTCGTTATAACCTACAGGAAAGATCAGTCATCAACAGGTGACTCTTCATTGTAACCTACAGGAAAGATCAGTCAACAACAGGTGACTCTTCCTTGTAACCTACAGGAAAGATCAGTCAACAAGTGACTCTTCAATGTAACCTACAGGAAAGATCAGTCAACAATGGGTGACTCTTCATTGTAACCTACAGGAAAGATCAGTCAACAAGTGACTCTTCATTGTAACCTACAGGAAAGATAAGTCAACAACAGGTGACTCTTCATTATAACCTACAGGAAAGATAAGTCAACAACAGGTGACTCTTCATTGTAACCTTCAGGAAAGATCAGTCAACAACAGGTGACTCTTCATTGTAACCTACAGGAAAGATCAGTCAACAACAAGTGACTCTTCATTGTAACCTACAGGAAAGATCAGTCAACAACAGGTGACTCTTCATTGTAACCTACAGCAAAGATCAGTCAACAACAGGTGATTCTTAATTGTAACCTACAGGAAAGATCAGTCAACAACAGGTGACTCTTCATTGTAACCTACAGGAAAGATCAGTCAACAACAGGTGACTCTTCATTGTAACCTACAGGAAAGATCAGTCAACAACAAGTGACTCTTCATTGTAACCTACAGGAAAGATATGTCAGCAACAGGTGACTCTTCATTGCAACCTACAGGAAAGATCAGTCAGCAACAGGTGACTCTTCATTGTAATCTACAGGATAGATCAGTCAGCAACAGGTGACTCTTCATTGTAACCTGCAAGACAGATGATACAACAGCAGGAAAGGTAATTCAGCAGCAAACGGCCTTTGTAACCAAATCCATTGTGTCCTGTTATTTTTGCTCTATTGTCGTTTTCCAGTCAAGGCTTCGATCCACGCCGTTTAGCAGACAAAAACAAGATCATTTGCCCGTGTAGTGGTTTCCAATTTGCCACAGACAAGAACGGCAAACGCGCGCGTCACGATCGTCTGCTTCGAGCAACCAGTTGACCTCCGGCGTCAAAAGGGAGATAAGTGCGCAGAAAGCGAGCATTGCACTTGTACCTGCCAGGATCAGGTTTTTGCGCTCTCTGTGTTTAGCAGCCACATACGTTTTCACTAATAACATCATTAACGACTGTAATCGGCCACTCATTATCCCCCTTGCTCCCAGTTCTCTCCCTTTACTGTCACGTTTCTGTGAAGGACTCGGAGCGTTAACTAACATCGTCTTTACACAAGTACTGGCAACTGGCATAATAGTGCTCGGTGTTCAGGAGTTGTGTGGCAAATTATGGCACACGATGACACGTTATGGCACATCGGAATGGTTCTGCCGTTGATATATCATGGCCAGTGCGTGTGTCGTAAAAACAAAGTTTGGTTGTGTTGTTGTTGTTGTTGTTGTTTCTAATGTTGTTTGTAATTGATGGTAGTGGTGATGGTGGTGTTCACTGCCGTAGAATCAGGAACACTGCTTTCACAATGCTATGATGATAATGGCAATGCGGATGGTTTGCCATGATATTTTGGAGTTCCATCTAGAATTGGCAGTATTGCGATCATTATGTTGGATGGTAGTTCAAGGACATCCTTCATAATAAAAGATGGATCCAGGTGCTGATGTTTTTACCAGACTTAAATTCCCGTGGGTCTGCCCACAGAGAAGCACTTCGTAACGCTTTTCCAAAAGTTGAATTTGTCATTGACGATCGCCTAAAAGAAATACACAATCTGAACATACGGCCACTAAAAAAATTCTAATATCACCAAGATAGAAAATCTGCTCTAAACTGTCTCAGAAAAGAGATGACATTGCCATCAAACCTGGAGATAAAGATAGCGCAGTTGTTGTATGGGACAGAAATGTATGCACACAAGAAGTCCAGAAACAGTTTAACGATTGAGACCGTAACTTTCCATAACATACGACTGTCAGTTCATGAACTTGGTTCTGTGTTAGAATGTTCACTTTATACAATTTTTTCCAGTACCCAAAGCCTGATACCTAACTGCCCCAGACAGCTAGCGTCCTTGATATACAAACTATGGCTTGACTCTTGGAAAACAAAATATACACAGAAAGTATGTATTTGTTCAAAAACATTATCTGTCCACCATCTGCTCTTTGAATGTCCTATCTTACTTATGACATATAGAAATTACAATCTTGATTTTTCATGTACTGACTCTAGAGATATCCTTTACAACAAAAATAATGATTATTTCGGTAGTACAGCTGATTCTCAGATCCCCTGTTGGCAGATTGTTATGAAGAGTTAATTAATTGTTGTCTGTTATTAATTGACACTGTTAACTTAATGTTCTGAATTATTAATTGTAATTGTTTCCCTTCTTGCATTCAAACTTCCACTACCCCTTCCCATCCCCACCCTCCACCCCCCACCCCCACACTTTTTTCCTTCTGTGTGTGTGTGTGTGTGTGTGTGTGTGTGTGTGTGTGTGTGTGTGTGTGTGTGTGTGTGTGTGTGTGTGTGTGTAAAATCACTATTGTGAACAGACATTAAATAAAGATTCCATTCCATTCCATACGATTGATGTCACGTTATCAGAAACTAGACAGACCTGCCTACAGGACTGATAACGTGAAGATATTGAAATTCATTAACGACCTGATATTGTCGCAGCAGCTACGTGCAGCCATCAGACTGGCCATTAAACATTTTCCAGACCAGTCTCTATTCTGCTGATTTCCTAAAATGCATAAAGGCAATGATACAGGCTGACCTATTGTGCCAACTTCTGCTTGCCCGGCTGAAATATGTCCAAGTTTCTTGACACCATCTTGAAACCTTTGTCACCAACCACACACTGAACTTGATTGAAACGATAACTAAAGGCAGCATTTTTACGCCCAAATACTTGTTCACTTTGGATGTCTGCTCTCTGTATACAATACCTCACCGTGGTAGACTAAAAGCTGTCCAGTATTTTCTACACAAACGGAAAGCTCTACGTCCTCTCTCATCCGACATATGGAACTGATTCTGACTATGAAAACCTGTTCATTTGCTTAGGAGATATTTTGGCAAATTAGTGGACTTGGCATAGTCACAAAACGTGGCCCCAGCTATGTCTGTTTATTGATGGGACTTACTGAAGAACAAATTCAACAATGATACAAGAACCAGGAAAAACACGAAAAAAGAATAAGAACGCGTATTTAATACAAGACAAGACTTGGTCATGACTGACGGATGTCATACCAATGCCACCATAGATGTTTTTCTGTATCTTGTCTTGTCTTGTCTTGTCTTGTCTTGTATTAAATACGCGTTCTTATTCATTTTTCGTGTTTTTTCTTGTTCCTGTTCGCTTGAACTTGTTTTGGATACTGATACCAAAAAAAAACAACTTCTGAAATACACACACACAAAAATATCTATGGTGGCATTGGTGTGACATCCGTCAGTCATGACCAATCTTGAAAATTATCCACCGCGTTCATACCTTTCATGTATCCATCAAGTTTACAGATGGCGTTTCAAACACATATGTGTGCTTTCTAGACATTACATTACAGTTTAGTTTCCTTAGTGAATATTGGTCACTTGAGTCCACTACAGGCCCAAAAGACTTAATCTAATTTGGACTACCGATCATCTCGCTCTTCAAAACACCAAAAATCAGCAATCCTTACTCTCACTTCTTAAGACTGTGACGCTTTTGTTCAGATGATAATGATTTTTATAACTTCTTCTTCTTCTTCTTGGCGTACGCTGCTACACAATCATCTGAGTCCGGGCGATGAATGCAGCCGTCTTTTCCAGCTCCTGTCTGCAGCCATGGAGTTTGGTTGTCAGCGGAGTGTCTGTCGGCCACACGTCCTGTCTTGTCATCTGGTGAAGGGGACATGTTTGGAGTATATGCTCCGTGGTTTGGTCTTCTTGACCGCAGGGACAGGTTGGGGAGGGCGCCAGCTTCAGTTTGCGGTACATGTGGCTGTTCAGCCTATTGTGACCAGTGCGCAACCTCACCAGGGCAACTTGCTGCTCTCTAGACAACAGGTGGTAGTCATCCCTGTGTCGTCTCGGCATGGAAAGCGCCCTGATGATGCTCCTCTTCTCATTGTAGCTGACGCTGTTGTTAGGTTGTTCTTCTCTGGCTCCCTCCTTAGCAAGCTTATCAGCTCGCTCATTCCCGGAGACTCCGCAGTGGGCTGGGATCCACTGCAGAACTGCTCTTCTGATTGTGGCAACCTGGTGCAGAGCTCTCGACAGGAGGGGGAGCGTGTTGTTATGGCATGCCTGCAGCACGGAGAGGGCATCAGACAAGAAGACAAATTGTCTGCAGATGAAAAGACACTGCCTGGTCAAGAACGCCACAGGGAAAAAGATGTCTAAATCTTTGATTCTTTACACAGATATAAAATCGAAAATACACGATTAGGGGAGAAATGTGTGGGAGGAGGATTAGAATGAACAGACAGATAACAAACTTTTTCAAATCCGCCCTAGCCTGAAAGAAATTCTCCCATCTGCTGCAGGGAACCGTAAGAAAGAGACAGTGTTATGTAGGTTACACACGGGTCTCACATCCTACACTCATTCGAACCTTTTAAAAAATGAAGAAGCACCATGGTGCATACCGTGTGACGAGCCGTTGAGCATCAGACACCTCCTTGATTGCTGGGACTTGTACGATATGAGACAAAAGTACCACATGGCGGACTCCTTAAAGAACCTCTTCCGAGACGTCCCTCCTGATGCAGTTTTCCAGTTTTTATAAGAAATCAAGATTTCACGTGATATGATTTTACGTCTGTTTTTCTTCAATTGCATTTTAGACTTGCAAAGTTAACGGTGAGCATGTTTTTTTTTAACTGTTATCTTTTTGGTTGTCGTTTTTGACGTGGTGTTAGCCCTGATATGCTCTAGAGTCGGCTGGGCTATAGGCAATGTGACCTTGAACTTTTATCTTAACGAATTGTCGTTTTTGACGTTGCATTAGCCCTGATGTGGCTCTAGTAGTCGGGTGAGCTATAAGCAATATGAACTTGAACTTGAACTAGATGAAAAGACCAAATGCTTCCTACAGAGGCACTACCCCACTCACTATTAGTCACGAATCCCGTCAAAAAGTCAACTCCCTCTGTCGTTTACACAGCCTTTATTCTGAGCCCAAAACAGCTGCAGACGATCGATCGACCGATGTTCAGACTGCTCTACCATTCTACAGCGAGCTATGTAAAAATACCATACTGTCCAACTGGGACATTCCACCGTAGCAGAAATCTTTTGACCAGCCATTCTTAATTGTCTAGACAAAAGACACGAACCTCCGTAACTTGCTGGTACGTTCAAAATTTAGAAAACCGTCCATTCCACCCTCTAGGAACAACCTCATTTCATCACATCAAGTGCCTTTCCGTACGGCGTTGGCGATCATGGCCCTCCACGTGAATCTATCTTTTGTCGCCGCAAATACATCTCCCACCCTTTCCGTCCTCAGCCACCCTGCAAGTCTGTCCAATAGTTTCTCCCTGGGTCTACCAGATGTTCTTTCCCTTCAGCTTTACTGTTGTGACCAAGTGTTGTAATTTCTCTTTCCTCATAAAATGTCCTATAAATGTTGCTTATCTTTTTCTAATCTTCTTTATTAAATGATCTTTTTGTGTCTGACTCCATCAAGACTGTCTGGTTTGTTTTCTTTGCTGTCCATGGAACTCTCAACATTCCTCTTAGAAACCACATTTCAGTCAACCGCATGTAACACACCTCAATGCAAGACATGATTATCATGTCGTGTGTTCTTTCATCACAGCCAAAGGTCCCAAATCTCAGATGAAACTCAGAAAACAAGTTTATTCTGTCAAACCCATAACATTGTCCACGTCATCAGCTGCTCAAAAAGTTTTTTAACTTTACATTGGTGAAACGGACGTACCCTTTATGCACGCTTCAAAGAACACCTGGCTGATGTCCGACATCAAAGACACAGAACTACGCAAAATATTCCAACCAGCCAGACCAACTTGATAACGACATCCGTGTGAAAGATTTATAGCTCCTTTGTAGTAATAGCACCACAGACAGAAAGACAGAAATCCCTGATTATACCAAAAAAAATTGGAACACGCAAGCCCCATGGCCTTGACGACAAAACTTTATTTTAGGATCATCGCACTCAGGGAGGTTACCTTTGTACTCACTCACCCTCCCCTCATTTTCTACGCACCTTAATGGCCGCAGACGCTGGCACAGTTTTTACAATGCGATGATGGTGATGATGATGTCGATGAGGATGATAATCAGGATGCTGTGAAGTTCCATTTAGGATTGAGACTGTGTGACAGGGCTGTACTCTACGCTTAATATCATAATATATCCTGGCGTCAACCAGGCCCCAGAGATACAGACACCTGCGGTGCTGGTCAGAAGATTTGAGCAACACCCTCAGTGACGCATCCATGAAATGAATGAGACTCGATTGTGTGGTTCCAGTCTTCGCATTGAACTCATAGCATGCGCAACTCTGGGTAAGAACTGGTTAGAGCCCAAAAATCCCACAATGGTTTTTGAAGGGACTGATGAGGATTTCATGTGCTTTACAAATGTGTTTTGATGGTGTATGATAATTATGATGTCTCCCCCGTGGGGACGCCGGGGGCTCTTTCAGTATAAATAGTATCCCCACCTTCTGGAAATTCTGTGTTCGAAATTACCTCTTTCCTGTTATTCTCTTTATTTCTGCCTTGTTCTTTTGCTTTCTGCCATTTCTATCTATCATTTTCTGCCTTAATGGTCCATTCACCTGTATATGTTCGATAAATTCTTACGTACTTTTTCTTAGGATTGATAATTGAATACATGTATTAAATGCATTTTTGGCTCTAGGGAGGTGAGATATGCGGAAGCAATTTCATGTAATTTATGTTTGTTTTATATATGCTTTGGTGTCCTTAGGTACGCTTTATATTTGTATTCAGGTGTTTTTTTTTAATCCCCTGTGCGATAAATTGGAGTGGTCAACGCTAGGGACATGTCCTTAGATTATGTTCGCGAATGCATTGATATGTGCACTTAATTTTGTGTGTGTGTGTGTGTGTGTGTGTGTGTGTGTGTGTGTGTGTGTGTGTGTTGAAGTTTTGTATGTTTTGAAGCAGTTATAGCCCTGATATGGCTCTACGCAGTCGGCTGGGCTTTAAACAACAATAACAGTTATGTGTTCATGCTTTACAGATAATATGACGTGATGAAGATTGTTAATTATGATCCAAAAACAGTGTTTTAAATCCTTGAAGATAATTCGTTCTTCTGGTTTGCTTTAATCTTTTGACTCCTGCAGCCTGTCCACCAGCATCCTACATTGTCAACCATGCTAGCAAAGCAAAAACGTAACCCTTTGACTTCCTTGTCCTATCCACCAGCTTCTTGCAGGACTTAACCCTTTGACTTGTTCACCCTATCCACCAGTTTCCTACAGGAGGAAGCTGGTGGATAGGGTGAGGGACTCAAAGGATTAAGTTTTTGAAGTTGATGCATTGGGTGCGAGAGTCAAAGGGTTAAAACACACACACACATACACACACATACACACACACACAAACACACACACACACACACACACTCAATCGGGAATCTGACCTCGGCAGTGTGTGTGTGTGTGTGGAGGAGACAGCAGTGACATCGAGCAATGTGAATGGACCAAGTGCTGCGCTGTGACTGCGGCCAATAAGAGATCTGGAGGCGATGTGTGTGTGTGTGTGTGTGTGCGTGCGTGCGTGCGTGCGTGTGTGGAGACTGATCGCCGCCATGAACCGTGCGGCCATCGTGCGTACAAGCGGTAGCCAGCTGTCCTAACCTGGGCACCCGCGCGCTGCGTGTTTTGTATTTGCTGGTGCTGCGCCTTTCTCTAACTACCAAATCGCTCGCGTGTTCTTGCTGTGAGGGCATGGGTCTTCCACATCCGTTGCCATTGCAACAATCCAATGCGTGCTGTTTGATGTTGCTGGCGCAGCTGTGTTCAATCTTTGAACCTTGGGTTTCGCTCATGTGGTGTCACAACTATGTTGATTCCACATTCGTTGTTCATTGCCATGGTAAGTTCGGACTCCTCTGTTGGCCGTTCTCTTGGGTGCAAGTTGCTTTATCTTTAACTGGTGTCCGTTCAAGTGTGTTACACTATGTTGGATATCATTTGTTGGTTCACTTGCTGTGTAAGTTACGTCTTTTGTTGGCCTCTTCTGTTAGTCCTTTTGATCTGGTTGACCCATTGTTGTCGTTCCATTTATTGTTGGTCCATTTGTTATTACGTTTCAGATTATGTAACTTCCATTCTTTTGATCCATTCTGTGTAACGTTACATCTTATTGTTGGTCCATTTTCTGTTGGTCCATTTGTTGTGTACGTTACGTCTTCTGATCTTGATGGTTCATTTAGTAAAGTTACATCTTGTTGTTGGTCCATCTTCTGTTGGTCCGTTTGCTGCGTAAGTTACGTCTTCTGATCGTGTTGGTCCGTTTGTTGTGTAAGTTACGTCTTCTGATCTTGTTGGTCCGTTTGTTGTGTAAGTTACGTCTTCTGATCTTGTTGGTCCGTTGTGTAAGTTATGTTTATGTTGTTGGTCCATTTGTTGTGTAAGTTATGTTTATGTTGTTGGTCCATTTGTTGTGTAAGTTATGTTTATGTTGTTGGTCCATTTGTTGTGTAAGTTATGTTTATGTTGGTCCATTTGCTGTGTAAGTTATGTTTATGTTGTTGGTCCATTTGTTGTGTAAGTTATGTTTATGTTGTTGGTCCATTTGTTGTGTAAGTTATGTTTATGTTGTTGGTCCATTTGTTGTGTAAGTTATGTTTATGTTGGTCCATTTGCTGTGTAAGTTATGTTTATGTTGTTGGTCCATTTGCTGTGTAAGTTATGTTTATGTTGTTGGTCCATTTGCTGTGTAAGTTATGTTTATGTTGTTGGTCCATTTGCTGTGTAAGTTACATCTTTGTTGGTCTATTGTGTAAGTTACGTCTTTTGTTTTCCATTTGTTGGGTAAGTTACGTCTTTTGTTTTCCATTTGTTGGGTAAGTTACGTCTTCTGATCTTGTTGGTCCATTTGCTGTGTAAGTTACGTCTTCTGCGTCTTCTGTTGGTCCATTTGCTCATTTGCTGTGTAACTTTCATTTTCTGTTGGTCCATTTGTGTAAGTAGCATCTTCCGATCTCGTTGGTCTATTTGTTGTGTAAGTTACATCTTGTGATGTTGTTGGTCCATTTGTTTAAGTTACGTCTTCTGATCTTGTTAGTCCATTTGGTATGTAAGTTACGTCTTCTTGTTGGTCCATTTGATGTGTAAGTTACGTCTTCTTGTTGGTCCATTTGTTGTGTAAGTTACATCTTCTGATCTTGTTGGTCCATTTGTTGTGTAAGTTACGTCTTCTTGTTGGTCCATTTGATGTGTAAGTTACGTCTTCTTGTTGGTCCATTTGATGTGTAAGTTACATCTTCTGCTGGTCCATTTGGTGTGTAAGTTACATCTTCTGCTGGTCCATTTGGTGTGTAAGTTACATCTTCTGATCTTGTTGGTCCATTTGATGTGTAAGTAACGTCTTCTTGTTGGTCCATTTGGTGTGTAAGTTACATCTTGTGTTGGTCCATTTGCTGTAAGAGTTACATTTTCTGATCTTGTTGGTCATTTGATGTGTAAGTTACGTCTTCTTGCTGGTCCATTTGTTGTGTAAGTTACATCTTGTGTTGGTCCATTTGATATGAGTTACATTTTCTGATCTTGTTGGTCCATTTGATGTGTAAGTTACGTCTTCTTGCTGGTCCATTTGTTGTGTAAGTTACATCTTGTGTTGGTCCATTTGATGTGAGTTACATTTTCTGATCTTGTTGGTCCATTTGATGTGTAAGTTACGTCTTCTTGCTGGTCCATTTGGTGTGTAAGTTACATCTTCTGGTCTTGCAGGTCAATTTTCTGGGAACGTAACACCAGAGAAAGCAGGGGAACGTTAGAAAAACAAAAACACCAACAAAACAAAACCCAGGCCAATTTTCAGCGAAATGAAATTTTCTTTTATTTTGAATTCAGCATCGTGAAACAGGAGGTGCTCTAGTTAGCAAACTACTTTAATTGATTGACATTGATGCTAAAACACTATTCGCCGTGGTGTAGTGGTTAACGCAATGGACTACCGACTGGACGGCTGTGGGTTCGAATCCCCATCAGTCCCTTCAAAAATCATTGTGGGATTTTTCGGTTCTAACCGGCTCCTACCCAAAGTTGGGCGTGCTATGGGCTCATTGGGAAGACTTGGACCACACAGTCGAGAGTCTCATTCACTTCATGGATGGATCATTGAGGGTGTTGCTCAAATCTTCTGACCAGCACCGCAGGTGTCTGTATCTCTCGGGCCTGATTGACGCCAGGATATATTATGATAGTAAGCGTAGAGTATATCCCTGTCACGCAGTCTCAGTCCTAGATGGAACTCTATAGCATCATGATTATCATCCTCATCAACATCACTATCATCACATTGTAAAAAAACAGCTGTGCCAGCTTCTGTGGCCATTAAGGTGGCATAAAAAAAATGGGACGAAAAAGGTGAGCACTCAGTTAACATCCCTGAGTGCAGTGATCCTAAAAAGATTTCTTTTAAATAAACAGAAAAGACATTGATGTGAAAGCATTGTTCGAGTTATCTTATCATAGTGTAAAGACATCGTTTATAACTTCAAAGGCCTTAACATGATGTAAAGATTGTCCTCACTTTGATCTTAGGGATTGTTTAAAACTTCCTGACTTTGATCTTGATATAAAGAAATTGTTCAAAATGTTATTGTCTTTGAATTCAACGTTAAATTGACTTTGAATTAACGTAAAGACATTTAGTTTATAACAAATGTGATCGCCCGCGTTCAAGCAGGCAGAAACAAGAGGAAAAAAAAACATGAAAGCAAAATCAGAACGCGTATTTGATACAACCAGACAAGATAGGTGCAAACTTTCAGCCGACTGACCTTTGTCAAGCGTGAATGTAAGACCACAAACAAACAAACAAACAAACAAACAAACATCAAACATATGAATACTGAAATTAGAAGAAAATGACCAAAACTTCTCTGCTGTTTTGGCCAATAGGAGAAAAAGACAAATGAAATCATAATATGTTTAACATAGAGACATTGTTGTTGTTTTTTATCTTGACACAACCTTAGTGTAAATATATTGTTTAGAGCTTTATTGGCTTGTTCACATACGTTTATTTTGCAGTGTAGACTGCCTTTAATGTTTTCTTGGACAATTGTTTTTCACAACAAAGAAACAAAGACAAACTGTCGTTGATATGTACAGTGTGAACTCTCGGCGTTTTGCCCTAGAGTCCGAATTGACATTGACCTTTCCAGATCAAAACTGTGAGTGATATTTTCTTGATGGTAAAAGCTTTGAATGACGGTTACTTAAAGCTATGAGAAAGACGATTACTTTGTTGTAGAAACTCTTGATGACGTTATTGTAAAAATCTTTAATGATGTTTACTTTGTAAGACCTCTTCGTGACGTTTTCGTTATGATAAAAACTCTTAATGACGTTTACTTTGTAAAAACTCTTTATGACGTTTACTTTGTGTTAAAAACTCTTAATGACGTTTACTTTGTAAAAACTGTTTATGACATTTTCATTGTGGTAAAAACTCCTAATGACGTTTACTTTGTAAAACCTCTTTGTGACGTTTACTTTATGGTAAAATTATTATTGTTTACCTCATGGTAAAAAGTGTTGAGGACGTTTTCTTTAGGGTAAAAAGTATTGATAAGTTTACCTTGTTGTAAAAACTCTTGATGACATTTTCATCATGGTAAAATCTCTGAATGACGTTTTTCTTGTGATAAAAACTTATGACGTTTTCCTTGTGAAATCTCTTAAATGATGTTTTCCGTATGGTACAAAGTCGTAATGACGTTTTCCTTGTGTACCTTGTGGTAAAAACTCTTAATGACGTTTTCCTTGTGATAAACACTAAATAATGTTTTTCTTACAGCAAAACTCTTAATGACGTTTTCCTTGTGGTAAAAATTCTTAATGACGTTTTTTTCTTCTGGAACGTTTATCGTGTGGTAAAAACTCTTAATGACGTTTTCCATGTAGTAAAAACTCTTAATGACATTTTCCTTGTGGTACATACTCTTAATGACGTTTTCCTTGCGGAACGTTTATCGTGTGTTAAAAACTCTTAATGAAGTGTTCCTTGTGGTACACAATTAATGATGTTTTCCTTTTTGTAAAATATCTTTTTTTTATGAAGTTTTCCTTATGGAACGTCTATTGTGTAAAATACTCTTAATGACGTTTTCCTTGTGGTACACACTTGGTGACGTTTCCCTTGTAGTAAAAACTCTTAATGACGTTTTCCTTGTGGTAAAAGCTCTTAATGGCGTTTCCCTTGTGGTAAAAACTCTTAATGACGTATTCCTTGTGGCAAAAACACTTAATGACGTTTTTCTTGTGGTAAAAAATCTTAATGTTTTCCTTGTGGTAAAAACTCTTAATGACGTTTTTTGTTGTGGAATGTTTATCGTGTGGTAAAAACTCCTAATGACGTTTTCTTTGTGGTACATACTTAATGACATTTTCCTTATGGTAAAAACTCTAAATGACGTTTTCCTTTCGGAACGTTTATCGTGTAGTAAAAACTCTTAATGACATTTTCTTTGTAGTGAAAAGCCTCCCTAATGTCAGCCTCACAGCTTACAGCAGAAAAGCTATTCCATTGAATTTTTGCCCCGTTAGAAACTTCCCATTGATGTTGACTTGCACAGCAGAACACCATTCCATTGAATTTTCCTCAGGCAAACGCCCATTGATGTTGGCTTTACAACGGAGACTCCAATCCATTGGATCCCCCTTCCCCATCCACCCGCTCCATCAAAACCTCCCACTGAAGCTGACCTTAAAGCAAAATGTGTGATTGATTTTGTTCCTGTGTGCGCACGTACAGTAAGAGAAAGGCAGGTGTGTCTTTTAACAGCAGCTGTGTGACATCTGTCTCTGCTCTGCCTCTTATGATCTGCCCACATTCCCTTCTTGTTGTTGCATCTCAACGTTTTCCGTCTGTCTGTCTGTCCGTCTATATGTCTGCGTGTCTGTCTTTCAGTCTGTCTGTCTTTCCATCCATTTTTTGTTCATCTTTTTAATTTTGAAAAGCCAGTTTCAGAGTGTCCCCACTGCTTCAAGTTATCACAAATCACAAACATTTTATGATGATTTTATGTCAGTCATTTTCTCAAGTTCAGTGAAACATCATGAAAATACTCTTTGAGGGTTTCTTTCGCCTGCAGTTTCATGTCTTTGTTTCTTTGTTGTCTGTTGTATACGCTTGACAAAGACCAGTCGGCAGAAAATGTTTTCCTGTCTTGTTTTGTGAACTAAACACGCTGTCTGGATCTGTTTTCCCTCTGTTTCTCGTTTTTTGTTTGCTTGAACGCTGGCTGTCGTTTTGATTGAGATTTCGGATGTTTAGTTATTTTCCTCAGATCTTTGCTGTTATCTTTTAAATCGGATGGATAAAGATGGTGCAAACGTTATTCATTCTGTCTCTCTCTCTTTCTCTCTCTCTTTCTCTCTCTCTCTCTCCTCTCTCTCTCTCTCTCTCTCTCTCTCTCTCTCTCACAGATCATCATCATGTGCCTTGCCGCATGGCGTTGGCAATCATGGCCCTCCATACGAATCTATCTTTTGTCACTGCAGGTATCATACGAATCTATCTTTTGTCACTGCAGGTATCATACGGATCTATCTTTTGTCACTGCAGGTATATCTCCTACCCTTCTCATCCCCACCCAGACTGCAAAATCTGTCCAGTATTTTCTCCCTGGTGTATTTTTCTCTCTAGCTTCCCTGTTGTGACCAGGTGCTCAAATTTCGCTTGCTTTCCCACTTCAGACAGTTCAGCTCTTCTTTCCTTCAGCATTGTGTTGATACTGATTTCTTCTAATTTTCTTTAACGCTTCATTGTCTCTGGAATACTGTTTTGGGTTTGGTGTCTGCCGTACTTTAGTTGTGTCCCCCGTGGGGATGCCGAGGGCTCTTTCAGTATAAATAGTATCCCCACCTTCTGGAAATTCTATGTTGGAAATTTCCTCTTTTCTGTCACTCTCTTTGTTTCTGCCTTGTTCCTTTGTTTTCTGTCATTTTTTCCTATCATTTTCTTCCTTGCTGGTCCATTCACCTGTATGTGTTCGATGAAGTCTTACGTACTTTTTCTTAGGATTGGTAATTGAGTTCATGTGTTAAATGCATTTTTGGCTTAGGGAGGTGAGGTATGCGGAAGCAATGTTAGGTGATATATGCCCGTTTTATATATTCCGATGCCCTTGGTTATGTTTGAATTTGTGTTCAGGTGTGTTTTTAAAATCACCTGTGCGATAATTTGGACGGAGTGGTCAAGGCCAAGAGCATGTGCCTAGACTATGTACGCAAATTCATTGATAGGTGTGCTTAATTTTTTTCCTGTTGAAGTATTGTATGTTTTGAAGCGGTTATAGCCCTGATATGGCTTTACATAGCCGGTTGGGCTTCAAAGAACAACAACAATAACAATAACAATAACGTTGGTTGTGAGTAAGGAAAGAACAATTCTGGTTTCAGTTGTTATTGGCTTTTCCTGGAATTCTCCTATTACGTGTTTGTAATCTTCATGGTTTGTACCTCTTGAGGGTTGCTGTGATGCTGGCTGTTTATTGTCTGCTCTTTCTGTCCTTTATTTCAAAAATAATTTTTATAATATGCAGTCATCATTTACGTCTACTTAATGTTTATTTATTCTTTTGCTTATTAATACAACTATCATTCCCGTGGGGATGCCGGGGTCTCTTTCAGTACAAATAGTATCCCCCCACCTTCGGGAGATTCTGTGCTGGAAATTTCCTTTTGTCTGTCACTCTCTGTGTTTCTGTCTTGTATTTTTGTTTTTTGTTATCTCTTCCTGTCATTGTGTGCAGTGCTGATCCGTTCACATGTATATGTTTTATAAAGCCTTGCATACATTCTCCTGTGATTGACAATTAGGTACATGCATTGAGTGCATTTTTGGCTTTAAGGAAATGTAAATTGCAGGAGCAATTTCAGATAATTTAGCCCGTTTTTACGTATATGTTTTAACGCCTTTAGTTATGTTTGCGTTTGTGTTCATTTTCTAAGCCACTTAATGATACATTGGACGGAATGGTCAACGCCAGGGCCATATCCTTAGATTATATGCACAAATGCATGGATACGTGTACTTAATTTTCTTTTTAAATTTTTTTTTTTCAGTTTGGTGTTATGTACTTTCTGATAAAATGGTCATAACCCTGATATATGGCTGTACGTAGTCGGCTGAGCTTAAACAATTATAACAATTTTGATATAGTTATCATTGCAAACTTATTTATTGGTCAGTTATTACTAGAGTTCAGTTCCCATTCCCATAGTGTCTCCCTTAATGCATAACAATACTGATACAGTTATCATTACAAACTACTTATTTATTGTTTAGTTATTACTAGAGTTCATTATCATTACAAACTATTTATTTATTGTTTAGTTATTACTAGAGTTCATTATCATTACAAACTATTTATTTATTGTTTAGTTATTACTAGAGTTCATTATCATTACAAACTACTTATTTATTGTTTAGTTATTACTAGAGTTCATTATCATTACAAACTACTTATTTATTGTTTAGTTATTACTAGAGTTCATTATCATTACAAACTACTTATTTATTGTTTAGTTATTACTAGAGTTCATTATCATTACAAACTACTTATTACTAGAGTTCATTATCATTACAAACTACTTATTTATTGTTTAGTTATTACTAGAGTTCATTATCATTACAAACTACTTATTTATTGTTTAGTTATTACTAGAGTTCAGTTCCCGTTCCCATAGTGATCTCTCTTAATGCTTTACTGGTATTATCTTTATTCTATTTTCACTTTCCATTAGCGTGCTCATTACAATATCATGTCGTAAAAATAGTCATAATAACAATAGTAATAGTGGCAGTAACAGTCATCGTTACCATTATCATCATCATCATCGTCAGTATCATCATCTGTATCATCTTTACATCAAATTGTTGAACGCTTTGCTTCTGAGCAAGAGCTCTGTCTGAAAACTGGAGGTGAGATGAGAGTTGTTAAATCATTGGCTAAAGTTATCAGATAGTTTGTTACATCATTTGCTAAAGATATCCAACGATTATTGTTAGATCAATGACTAAAGTTATCAAGTGGTTATTGTTAGATCGTTGGCTAAAGTTATCAAATGGTTATTGTTAGATGTTAGCTCAAGTTATCAAATGGTTATTGTTGCATCATTGGCTAAAGTTATCAAATAGTTATTGTTAGATCATTGGCTAAAGTTATCAAATGGTTATTGTTACATTATTGGCTGAAGTTATGCAATGGTTTTTAGATCATTGACTAAAGTTATCAAATGGTTATTGTTATATCACTGGCTAAAGTTATATGGTTACCCCTACATCATTGGCTAAAAATTATCAAATAGTGTAACTATTGGCTAGTTATCAAATAGTGTTACATCATTGGCTAAAATTATCAACTGGTTATTGTTGCATTATTGGCTAAAGTTATCAAATGATTATTGTTACATCATTGGCTAAAGTTATCAACTGGTTATTGTTGCATTATTGGCTAAAGTTATCAAATGATTATTGTTACATCATTGGCTAAAGTTATCAACTGGCTATTGTTGCATTATTGACTAAAGTTATCAAATGGTTATTGTTACATCATTGGCTAAAGTTATCAACTGGCTATTGTTGCATTATTGACTAAAGTTATCAAATGGTTATTGTTACATCATTTGTTACAGTTATCAAATTGTT
Source organism: Monoplex corrugatus (assembly GCA_030674185.1). Lineage (NCBI taxonomy): Eukaryota > Metazoa > Mollusca > Gastropoda > Littorinimorpha > Ranellidae > Monoplex > Monoplex corrugatus. The sequence goes on from CM060313.1 coordinate 40,220,037, forward strand.
GTTCGTAACATCATGTGGTAAAGTTATCAGATGGATATTGTTACATTACATCAGTTGAAAGTTATTAAATGGTTACTGTTACATCATTGGCTAAAGTTTTCAAATGGTTATTGTAACATCATTGGCTAAAGTTATCAAATGGTCACTGTTAGATCATCGGCTAAAGTTATCAAATGGTTATCGTTACATCATTGGCCAATATATTGAACGAATGTTACACCATTAGCTAAAGTTATCAAAGGTTATTGTTACACCATTAGCTAAAGTTATCAAATGGTTATTGTTACATCATTTGCTATAGATTAAAATGGTTATACTGCATCCTTAGCTAAAGTTATCAAATGGTTATCGTTACATCATTGGCCAAATATATTGAACGAATGTTACACCATTAGCTAAAGTTATCAAAAGGTTATTGTTACACCATTAGCTAAAGTTATCAAATGGTTATTGTTACATCCTTAGCTAAAGTTATCAAATGGTTATTGTTACATCCTTAGCTAAAGTTATCAAATGATTATTGTTACATCCTTAGCTAAAGTTATCAAATGGTATTGTTACACTCTTAGCTAAAGTTATCAAATGATTATTGTTACATCCTTAGCTAAAGTTATCAAATGGTTATACTGCATCCTTAGCTAAAGTTATCAAATGGTCATTGTTACACCATTAGCTAAAGTTATCAAAAGGTTATTGTTACATCCTTAGCTAAAGTTATCAAATGGTTATTGTTACATCCTTAGCTAAAGTTATCAAATGGTTATACTGCATCCTTAGCTAAAGTTATCAAAAGGTTATTGTTACACCATTAGCTAAAGTTATCAAAAGGTTATTGTTACACATTAGCTAAAGTTATCAAATGGTTATTGTTACATCCTTAGCTAAAGTTATCAAATGGTTATTGTTACATCCTTAGCTAAAGTTATCAAATGGTTATTGTTACACCATTAGCTAAAGTTATCAAAAGGTTAATGTTACACCATTAGCTAAAGTTATCAAATGGTTATTGTTACATCCTTAGCTAAAGTTATCAAATGGTTATTGTTACATCCTTAGCTAAAGTTATCAAATGGTTATTGTTACATCCTTAGCTAAAGTTATCAAATGGTTATTGTTACATCATTAGCTAAAGTTATCAAATGGTTATTGTTACATCCTTAGCTAAAGTTATCAAATGGTTATTGTTACATCCTTAGCTAAAGTTATCAAATGGTTATTGTTACATCATTTGCTACAGGTATAAAATGGTTATACTGCATCCTTAGCTAAAGTTATCAAATGGTCATTGATTTTCTGTTTCCGAGAGGAAGAGGTATTATTGTGAAAGCCTATGACAGCAGTGGTTTCTGTCAGTTTTTAGGGTTTCCATTTCCACCAAGTCCCAGCTTGGCTTCTGCTTCTTCTTCTCCGCCTCCGCCTCCGCCTCCGCCTCCTCTCCAACTCTTTTCTTTTCTTTTTTTCTTCTTTCTTTTTGTTTCTTTTTGTTCAGAATCAGTGCAGACAATCTGGATATCGTGTCATAGTTCTTTTTTCAGCTTATTATTATTATTATTATTATTGTTGTTATTATTATTAAATTCATGTGTTCCTTTGCTGCAAGCATAGTGTACATTTTGATCGTCTGCTGCTGCATGTTTCCAAGTTGAATGCATTTGCGTAATGCACTCGACTGCGACTATGAATCCTGTGAATCTGATGAATATCGTGTGAATCTGTGTGTCTGGTAGTAGCACATGGTGTCAGTCTGTGCTTTTGACGCGTGCGCTTTGAAAGGGGGGCTTTGTGGCTCAGAGATTGTTAATGTGTGTACGTGTGTGTGTGTACGTGTGTGTGTGTTTGTTTGTTTGTGTGTATGTGTGTGTGTATTGTGCGTGTGTGCGCGCGTGGTGTGTGTGTGTGTGTTGTGTGTGTGCGCGTGGTGTGTGTGTGTGTGTGTTTGTTTGTGTGTGTGTTTGTTTGTGTGTGTGTGTTTGTGTGTGTTTGTGTGGTGTGTGTGTGTGTGTGGTGCAATATGTGTGTGCGTGCGCGTGTGTGTGGTGTGTGTGTGTGTGAGCGTGCGCGATGTGTGGTGTGTGTGTGTGTGCGTGCGTGCGTGTGTGTGTGTATGTGTGTGTGCGTGTGTGTGTGTGTGTGTGTGTGTGTGCGTGCGTGCGTGCGTGCGTGCGTGTGTGTGTGTGTGTGTGACGCAGAGAGAGATCGGTAGAGCAGGTGTGTGTGTGTGTGTGTGTGTGTGTGTGTGTGTGTGTGTGTTGGTGTGAGTGACAATCTGTGTAACCAATGTAGACGTTGGCGTGTGACAGTGTTTCCGATACACTAGGAGTATAGGATGGATATTTGTCGGCTAAATATTTGTCACAACCAGCGTCCATCTCTATGGGGTGAGGTAGGCAGGCCCTAGAGGCAACAAGCAGGAGAAAAGTTGTCAACGTGTGTGTGTGATAACAGGGACACTTCATCACAGGCACACACAGTGGCCAGTGCGGTGTGTCAACACTTTGTGACTGATGTATGTATGCTGTACTACACTTTGTCACAGAGAGCTACGTGATCACGCCGGCGTCTGCAGCATCCCCTGTATCGGGCGACAGACAGACAGGCAGGCAGGCAGGCAGACAGACAGATATGTGTTTTGTAGACAGGCCCCCTAGGTATTGGGCAGACAGACAGACAGGCAGACAGACAGACAAGACAAGCAGGCAGGCAGACAGGCAGGCAGACAGACAAATATGTGTTTTGTAGATAGATCCCCTTGTGTATTGGGCAGACAGACAGACAGACAGGCAGGCAGCTATACAGACAGACACGTGTTTTTTTAGACAGACCCCCTTGTGTATTGGGCAGACAGACAAACAGACATGTGTTTTGTAGACAGACCGCCTTATGTATTGAGCAGACAGACAGACACGTGTTTTTTAGACAGACCCGCTTGTGTATTGGGTAGACAGGCAGACAGACACGTCTTTTGTAGACAGACCCCCTTGTGTATTGGGCAGACAGACAGACAGGCAGGCAGGCGGGCAGGCAGACAGACTGTGTTTTGTAGACAATCCCCCATTTATATTAGACAGACAGACAGGCAAGAGACAGACAGATATGTGTACGTGTAGAGAGGCCCCCTTGTGTAGTGGGTGGGCAGACAGACAGACAGACAGATATGTGTACGTGTAGAGAGGCCCCCTTGTGTAGTGGGTGGGCAGACAGACAGACAGACAGATATGTGTACGTGTAGAGAGGCCCCCTTGTGTAGTGGGTGGGCAGACAGACAGACAGACAGATATGTGTACGTGTAGAGAGGCCCCCTTGTGTAGTGGGGTGGGCAGACAGACATACAGACAGACAAGACAGTTTTAGTGTGGCGCTGAGTGTTGTTTGATGGAACCAGAGTGTATCTGTCTGAAAGATATGTATCAGGTGAAACATTGTCTGTGTTAGTGTGAAACATTGTGTTAGTGTGAAACATTGTGTTAGTGTGAAACAGTGTGAGATTTAAACATTATGTTAGTGTGAAACATTGTGTTAATGTGAAACAGTGTGAGATTTAAACATTATGTTAGTGTGAAACATTGTGTTAGTGTGAAACAGTGTGAGATTTAAACATTGTGTTAGTGTGAAACATTGTGTTCGTGTGAATCGTTGTGAGATTTAAACATTGTGTTAGTGTGAAACATTGTGTTCGTGTGAATCGTTGTGAGATTTAAACATTGTGTTAGTGTGAAACATTGTGTTCGTGTGAATCGTTGTGAGATTTAAACATTGTGTTAGTGTGAAACATTGTGTTCGTGTGAATCGTTGTGTTAGTGTGAAACGTTGTGTTCATGGTAGCCAGTATTGTTTGCTGGTTTTTAAAGGATCAGCGCTCGTAGGGAGGTTTGCTTTTGTGCTTACCTATTTTTCCCTTTTCTTTTTCTCCCCATTTTCTATCTACGCCACTTTAGCGGCCACAGAAGCTGGCACAATTTTCACAAAGTGATGATGATGATGATGATGATGATGACGATGAGGATGATAATCATGATGCTACAGAGTTCCATCTAGGTATGAGACTGTGTGTGACTGGGCTGTACTTTATTTTACTACCGTAAAAGACTCGGGCGTCAACCAGGCTCGAGAGATATTTTATGCTCTGTGTTGAAAACATTGAGTGTTTTAGTATGGCGCTAAGTGCTATGGCTTATCACCAGTGTATGTTTTGTGCGCTGGAACAGCACTTTTATATTTGTGTGTGTGGTGCCCATTGTTGATAGACACTGTGTAGGATGAACGTATTGTTTGAACTGATGGCTGTAACAGAGTGTTTGGATATGAGTCATTATGGTGGGGGGTTTGTCACGAGTTTTCTGTTTTGTATTCTATAGTAGAAAGTGCATGCGTGTTTGACGCACACATAGCTATGACAATAGCCACTGAAGGATTAACAGGACTGTGATACTATATTGATGTCATCGTCGTCGTCGTCATCATCATCATTATCGTCGTCATCATCATCATTATCGTCGTCGTCGTCATCATCATCGTCGTCGTCGCCATCATCATCATCGTCGTCATTATCATCATCATTATGCTGCTGACTTTAGCAACAACGAAGACAACAACAATAGTGATGATGGTGATAATGATAACAATTATTAAAAATGATAATAACAATAATGATAACTGATAACAATAATAACAATGATGGTGATGATAGTGATAACAATGTCACTTACATATACGCAGATAGATGATGATGATGATGACGACGACGATGACGACGACGACGACGACGATGATGATGATGATGATGATGATGATATACTGCAAAATAGTCCATGTCAAAAGCATGCTTGTTGCACTTCATAGAAACCGAACATTCGTTCGTCCATACTGCTTATAGCCCAACCGACTACTAGAGCCATACCAGGGCTAACACCACGTCAAAAACGAGAACCCGGTTAAGATAAAAGGTAGCAGTTAAAAGCCATGTTCACCGTTAACCTCGCAAGTCTAAAAACAGAACATTACTAAACTTTCGGTCGAATACAAACGGCGACGGAGCATAAAAGTAGTATACACCAAAGTATTATCAGTATTAAGACCCGTAGTATAGAGTGACAAAACGTAAAAGTATTACACACCTGGTAATATTAAGTATTAGGAGCCTTAGTATACAGTGACAAAACATAAGAGTATTATACACCGTAGTAATGCAAGAATTAGGACTCTTAGTATACAGCGACAGAACATAAAAGTATTATACACCATAATTATATAAGTATTAGAATCCTAAGTATACCGTGAAAAACATAAAAGTATTATACACCATAGTAATGTAAGTATTAGGACCCTTCGTGTACAGTGACGTAACATAAAGTTGTAATACACCATAATATATAAGTATTAGGGCCCTAAGAGTAAAGAAGAGCAAAATAATGTAAACGAACACAAGCATTCACAGACACACACACGGTGCGCCAGTGAACGTGCGCACGCGCGCGCACACACACACCCAGACGCACACACGCACACATGCATACAAACATACATACATACATACACACACATACATACATGCGCGCGCACACACACTCGCCCTCACACACACACGCACGCGCACGCCACACACACACACACACACACACAACACACACATACACACATACACAGACTACACCTTAGACACATACAAACACAGCAGTTTTCTGTTCACACAACAAGATAACAAATTCACAACCTTCTAACATGCCTACCTCAAAGTTTGCCTCGCTGACAGGGGAGGGACTCAGTGCAGACAGAGACGCTATCTCAGAGCCAGAGGCAAGTGTTACTGCTGCTGGCAAATGTTAGGGTCAACACACTTGTAGAGAGTAGAAACAGCTTTCATCAACGTCTACATAAATAAAGTTTGTGTGTGGTTTATTTCAGGTCTGTGGAAACCAAGTCATCAAAAGTCAGGACAAAGTCTTACAACGCTTACAGCAGACATCCGCATGTGGAAAAAAACAAACTGTTCCGTTTCTGTGAGGTTGCCCATCGCTAGTTCTGAGCTGTTTTTTTAAAACTGTCATGATCGTGGTAAGTAACTGAAGTCAAGAACTTGTGAACTCGCCAAAGAACGTGTCCACGTGTTACCAGGATGCGGACTGGCACCAAGGCATCTTTGGGGGGTGCACGGTCCTGAAGTATTGTGAATTCTGCTCACCTCACTCCACCAAATCGTCTGTCCAGGTGGGAGATAACAAGACATAACCTGTCCCTTGGAGCCAGCGTTCAGTGTATTACCATCATTCGTGTGGACACACAACCACAATGAACGCTGCCAACAACTCGGTGGGCGGTTCGCTGCTGTTGACCACGTTGCTGGCCAACTGTCAAGTGACCCCTGTCACGCCGTCCCTTCCGCACGTGCAACACCCCCACCACACAGGATCACGGGGTCATGGCGCGTCATCCCACGGGTCGGCACAGTCTTTCTGGAAGGGTGATAATGAGGGTGATGGTGGTGGTGATGGTAGTGGTGTCGGAGGACGGAAACCATCCGTAGCGTCTGCAGATGTAGGAAGGTCACCCAAGGACGGCGGGAGGTCCTACCAGGATGGCCGGAAGTCCTCCAAGGACAACGAGAGGTCCTACCAGGATGGCCGGAAGTCCTCCAAGGACAGCGGGAGGTTCTACGAAAATGGTCAGCAGTCTCCCAAGGACTCCAGGAAGTTCGGTCAGGATTCTGGCCGGAATCGCGGAGACAGGAGGAAACTGGGATCTGGAAGGTCGTCTATGTCTGCCCATGACCCTTCCACCACCGCCCCTCATGACTCCAAGGTAATGCAGGACACGTCCTGATCACAGTATGTTCATTGTGTTGGAAACATTAGTAATGTGTTGTTTCGTTTTAAAGATGTTTTAACCCTTTGACTCCTGCAGCCTGTCCACCAGCATCCTTCATTGTCAACCATGCTAGCGAAGCAAAAACTTAACCCATTGACTCCCTCACCCTATCCACCAGCTTCTATAGGAAGCTGGTGGATAGGGTGAGGGAGTCAATGGGTTAAGTTTTTGCAATTGGTGGATAGGGTGCAGGAGTCAAAGGGTTAAACATGTAGTCTAAATGGTGGTTTGTATCATGTTTCTGCACCTGTCAGAAATGTCTCTCGATGATAATGAAGTCATCTTTATATTTACTATTACCATTGTTTTTAACGGCAACAACATCATCATTTTCGTCTTAATTGTCGTTGTTGTTGTCGTCGACATCATCATCTTTTTCCATATCATCATTTCCCATTTTCTCTGTTTTTTCTGTTTTGTTTTGTTTTTGACTGTTTTTGATTTTGTTTGTTTTGTTTTTTGTTTTGTTTTGTTTTGGTAAAGTGCAACGACTGTTCCCTGGAATGAAATGTCTGCTCTATGCAGATAGGATTATTATTATTGTTATTATGATTATTATTATTATTGTTGTCATTATTATTGTTATTATTATCATTATTGTCATTATCATTATTGCATGCTGGGACACAATGAACTGTTATGTGAATGCAAAACTGGCGTATCTGTTCGTGGCTGTGGACCAGATCTGTGATAACGATGTGAAAATACATTGCTGTGACCTTGGGACTGCTGCAGTGGTGCCTGCTTGTTGCATCATGGTATGGACCCAGGTGTCTTGAAACACATCAGTCAGTCTGGTTCTGGATGTGGTTCTATTCTGCTTCTCACAACATCATAGGAATACACAAGGCTTCGCCTTTACTCTGAGGCTGCCGCTGTATATGAGTTGCTTCCTTTGTTAACAACATTCTAGTTGCTTACACTCTTGCACACACAGGTGTACACACACGCGCGCGCGCGCACACACACACACACACACACACACACACACACAGAGACACATACACACACACACACATACACACACACACACACACACACACACACACACACACACATACACACAAACACACACAACACACATAGTATCCTTTTGTCATATAAACCGGTCGTTCCCCTCTCCCCTCCCCATTTGACAAAAAGAGAAAGTGAAGGCAGTGTGTGGTACGACAAGAAGACACTGTTCCCAGTCAGGCCGGTGATAACATCATTTGGACAACCTGTTATAAGAAGACAGTATGACAAATATCAGACATTATTTTAATGCCAGGTAATTTATTTCCTCCGTGGGGATGCCGAGGGCTCTTTCAGTATAAATAGTATCCCATCATCATCATGTGCCCTGCCGCATGGCGTTGGCGATCATGGCCCTCAACACGAATCTATCCCCTGTTGCTGCAAGTACATCTTCCACCCTTTCTGTCCTCAGCCACCCTGCAAGTCCGTCCAATATTTTCTCCCTGGGCCTACCTGGTGTTCTCTTTCCCTCCAGCTTTCCTGTTGTGGCCAGGTGCTCTAATTCCCCTTTCCTCGTAAAATGTCTTATACGTGTTGCTTGTCTTTTCCTAATCTTCTTTATGAATGATCTTCTTGCGTCTGCTTCCTGTCTCGTTTGTTTTCTTTGCTGTCCATGGAACTCTCTACATGTTTCTTAGAAACCAAATTTTGGTTACCTCAATTTTGTTTTGACTTTGCGTGTTGACTGTCCACGCCTCACAGTTTCAGTTTCAGTTTCAATTTCTCGAGATGACGTCTCCGCGCTCGGAATGAATTCCATATGCACTAACGTCATAGGTGTCGTGTGATGGAGAAGATCCAGAATGATCACGGCACAAGCCTTAAGCCCGCACATAAACCCACGAGCTGGCCAGGTCCTGAGGCCCTACCTAGATAACAACAACAGTACAACAGTATCGGTTCTATATAGCATTCAAGAACTCTCTTCCTGATGTTAATTGATAGACATCTTACTTGCTTTAGTGTCCCCATCTTCTGGAAATTCTGTCTTAGAAATTTCCTCCTTTCTGTCGCTCTCTTTATTTCTTCTTTCTTCCTTTGTTTTCAGTCATCTCTTCCTGTCATTTTTCTGCCTTGCTGTTCTTTTCATCTGTAAATGTTCTGTGAAGCCTTACATGCTTTCTCTAAGGACTGATAACTGGGTATATGTATTGACTTCATGTTTGGCTCTTAATGTGCTCTGCAGGGACAGTTTTACGTAATATAGTCCATTTATCATGTGTGCTTTAGTGGTATTAGGAACCAGAAGAAAAAAACACGAAAGAAGAATACGAACGCGTATTTAATACAACAAGACAAGACAGGCGCTGCCTTTGTCAAGCGTAAGATTACAAACAAACAAACGCTAGATACAAAAATTTCGAGAAAAAGACTGAAACTTCCCTGCTGCTGTGTTCAATGTGAGAAAAAGAATTTTCGTTTATACATAACATTTTAGTTTAAAGCCCAGTCGACTGCACACAGCCACATCAGGGCTATAACCATTTCACAACATTCACAACATCTGATTGGGGAAAAAAAATGAAAAAGAAAATTAAGTACACTTATCAATGCATGTTTTGGATTTAGCGTTGTTAGTTATGTTAACATTTGTATTCAGGTTTGTGTTTTTGGACGAAATGTGACTGGTTCTTGCGAACGGGGTCACAAATCGCAACGTGTGAACTGAGATACGGGCCTGAAAAGGTGGTGAGGGTCGATCTGGGTGATTTGAGATTTTTGTTCCTACACATTGTCTGACCATTAATCTATCAATTGTGGCAAAGATTAAAGTGAAATTTGGGCTGAAAGAGTGTTAAAATAACATTTTAAAGTGATAACCCATCGAGAATGTGCAGATTTTTTCCGTGAAAATGCGTGTGTTTGAGCTTTAATTTAGGCCATGAAACCGTACAGGGCCTCAGCATATCGCATACCGTTGGAATCAGCTCGCGAAATAGCTAGTATGTAGTGCAGAACCACTTTATCTATCACTTCACTAAGTTTGATGAAGATAGAATACTGGTTGCTAAGGAAAAAGCAGAGAATTTTGTTTTCCTTCTTTAACTCTGCTTTTCTCAAAATGGCCGTCCCATCACCCACTCCCTTAAATTACTGTAACTCGCTCAATTTTCCAGTTAGACAGTTGAATTATACATCATTGGAAAGAGCATTTTTTCTGCTTTCCGGTGATATAAATATCTCTATACCCCCCAAAATTAAGTTGTGACCCCATTCGTGAGAACAGGTCACAAATGGCTAATACCAGGAATACATCCTTGCGCTACGTGCGCGCATGCATTGATAAGTGTACTTAAATTTTCTTTTTCAGTTTTTTTTCCCCCAACCAGATGTTGTGAACGTTGTGAAATGGTTATAGCCCTGATGTGGCTGTATGCAGTCGACTGGGGTTTAAACTAAAATGTCATGTGTAAATGAAAATTCGCTTGACAACTCGTCACAAGAAGAGACAGTATGACAAGATATAATACATCATTATTATGTCAGCTTGTTTCCTAAATGATATGTTTAAAACAAATCACTTCCTTCCTCACTTTTCCCTTCCTCCCTCCCTTTCTCTTCCTTCCTCTCTCTCTCTCTCTCTGTCTGTTTCTCTCTCTGTCTCTGTCTCTCTCTCTTTCTTTCTCTCTCTTTCTGTTAGTCTGTCTTCGATTTCTCTGTTCCTTTCCTCCCTCTTCCTCTCTTTCTCTTTTCTCTCCCTCCCCTCCCTCACTGTCTCTCTCTTTCTGTCTCTTTCTCTGGCTGCCTGTCCGTCTCTGTTTGCATCTCTCTCTCTCTCTCTCTCTCTCTATCTCTCTCTCTCTCTCACTCCCTCTCTCCCTCTCTCTCTCTCTCTGTTCACACACTGGTGTGGTACAATGTCTGTCTATATTATTGTATAAGACACCAAAACGTAGGGAAAGTAACTTTTTCACAATATCAGTGGTTGATGTGTATTTCTAGAAGATTTTTATAATCATTCAGAACGCACCATACAGTTCCGTTGTTTCTAAGGGGCTGTGGCATGTGATTTGCATAAACCATCCATAATGTATCCATCCATTTACCTTGCACACACACACACACACACACACACACACACACACACACACACACACACACACACACACACACACACACACACACTCACACTCTCTCTCTCTCTCTCTCTTACACATATCACACACACACAACACACACACACACACTCTCTCTCTCCCACGCACACACACACATACACACACACACCCTCTCTCTTCACACACACACACACACTTACACACATACTTTCTCTGTGTGTGTGTGTGTTGTCTCTCTCTCTCCTCTCTCTTTCTCTCTCTTTCTCTCTTCTCTCACACACACACACACACACACACACACACTCTCTCTCTCTCTCCACACACACACAGTCACACACACACACACATACACACACACACACACACACACACACACACACACACACACACACACACACATACACACACACATGCGCGCACACACGAGTTATCACACGCACAAAAATAAATTTGGTTGGTGATGATGGTAATTTTATTTCAACCGATCATACTTAAAATGTCAAAACCAAGGCTTGAAGATTCTCATCTTTCCGTGTTCAGAACAGACCAGGAACATTACGGTATATTTGTTTATTCTGCCGTCAAGCAATTTGTATTTGGTTGAAATTATCTCCGATGGTGTGTGTGTGTGTGTCTGTGTGTCTGTGTGTGTGTTGTGTGTCTGTGTGTCTGTATGTGTTGTGGTGTGTGTGGGGAGTGCGTATGTATATGTGGTGTGTGTGTGCGTGAGTACGTGTGTGTGTGTGTGTGTGTGTGTCTGGTGTATGTGTGCATATGTATGTGTGTGTGCGTGCGTGTGTGTGTATGTGTGTGTGTTTGTATTGTAGTGTGTGTGGGATGTGTGTGTGGTGGGGGGGGGTGTATGTGCGTGTGGTGTGTGTATGTATCTGTGTGTGTGTGGTCTATCTCTGTGTGCGCGCGCGCGCGCGCGCGCGCGTGTGTGTGGCGTACGTGTGTGTGTGGGATGTGCGGGTATGTATGTGTGTGTGTGTGGTGTAGTGTGGTGTGGTGAGTGTGTGTATTGTGGTTTGTGTGTGTGTGTGTGTTGTGTGTGTGTTTGGTATATGTATGTATGTGTGTGTGTGTGTGTGTTGTGGCGTGTGGTGTGTTGTGGCTCTGTGTGTGTGTGTGTGTGTGTGTGTGTGTGTGGTGACCTGTGTGTGTTTGTGTGTGTGTGTTTGTTTGTTTGTTTGTTGTGTGTGTGTGTGTGTGTGTGTCAATGAATAATGCAGCATCAAATAACAGTTGGTGTTGCTTGTGTAAAAGCTTTTGTCATGAAAGATGCCCAGCCTCACGTGAAATTGTGGATTTGTTGCCTCCACGTTTTTAGACAGAGTGATACAAAAAAGTTTAAATGAAAAGCTGTGGTTTGTTTCCTCTGATCTTCAAGAGAGATTGATGTAGAGTTGGAATGGAGACCTCGGAGTTGTGTTTTGTGGAGAGGTGTGATGAATAATGCATATGAAATTAACAGCTGGTGTTTTTGCTCTGCTAGGGGGTTTTCAGACGATTGGTGTTCACGTTCTGAAGGACAAGAGATGATTGATATTGACGTTGTAACGGACAACAAATAATTGATATTCACTTTGTAAAGGACAACAGATTGTTGATATTCACATTGTAAAGGACGACAGATAATTTATGTTTACATCGTAAAGGACAACAAATAATTGATACTCACTTTGTAAAGGACAACAATTGATTGGTACTCACCTTTTAAAGGACAACAAATAATTGATACTCACCTTTTAAAGGGCAATAGATAATTGATGTTAACGCTGTAAAGGACAACATATAATTGATATTCACGTTGTAAAGGACAACATATAATTGATATTCACGTTGTAAAGGACAACAAATAATTGATATTCACGTTGTAAAGGACAACAGATAATTGATATTGACGTTGTAAAGGACAACATATAATTGATATTAACGCTGTAAAGGACAACAGATAATTGATATTGACGTTGTAAAGGACAACAGATAATTGATATTACGTTGTAAAGGACAACAGATAATTGATATTGACGTTGTAAAGGACAACAGATAATTGATATTACGTTGTAAAGGACAACAGATAATTGATATTGACGTTGTAAAGGACAACAGATAATTGATATTACGCTGTAAAGGACAACAGATAATTGATATTGACGTTGTAAAGGACAACAGATAATTGATATTGACGTGTAAAGGACAACAGATAATTGATATTACGTGTAAAGGACAAATATTGATATTGACGTTGTAAAGGACAACAGATAATTGATTATTGACGTTGTAAAGGACAACAGATAATATATTGATGTTGTAAAGGACAACAGATAATTGATATTCGACGTTGTAAAAGGACAACAGATAATATATATTGCATTGACGTTGTAAAGGACAACAGATAATTGATTGTTGTAAAGGAAACAGTAATTATTTCACTTGTAAAGGACAACAGACATACATGATGCATACATACATACATAATCAACATGTACAACGACACACACATACATACAATGCATGCAACTCACATACATACAAACACACAACTACACAACAACACATCACAACATACATCAACAAACATACACACACACTACACCAACACACACACACACACCACACACACACACACAAAACACAACACCACACACACACACATTTACACACACGCAACCACTCACGCACACACATACGCTCAAACACTCTAACTCTCTCTCTCTCCCTCTCTCTCTCTCTCTCTCACACACAGACAAACACACACACACACACACACACACACACACAGACAAACAAACACACACACGTACACACACACACACACACGCGCGCGCGCGCACACACACACACACACACACACACACACATAATGATACGTGCGAGCACACTGAAAAAGAGATGAGAGAACTTGTGGATTGCTACAGTGCGTTGAGAATTGAGAAATCCACGAGGCCAGCCTGTGTCACATATCACTGTCTTCATCTTCACAGACCATATCTTCAGTCTTCACAGACCACGTCTTCAGTCTTCACAGACCATATCTTCAGTCTTCACAGACCATGTCTTCAGTCTTCACAGACCGTGTCTTCAGTCTTCACAGACCGTGTCTTCAGTCTTCACAGACCATGTCTTCAGTCTTCACAGACCATGTCTTCACAGACCATATCTTCAGTCTTCACAGACCGTGTCTTCAGTCTTCACAGACCATGTCTTCAGTCTTCACAGACCATGTCTTCAGTCTTCACAGACCATATCTTCAGTCTTCACAGACCGTGTCTTCAGTCCTCACAGACCATGTCTTCAGTCTTCACAGACCGTGTCTTCAGTCTTCACAGACCGTGTCTTCAGTCTTCACAGACCATGTCTTCAGTCTTCACAGACCATGTCTTCAGTCTTCACAGACCGTGTCTTCAGTCTTCACAGACCATGTCTTCAGTCTTCACAGACCGTGTCTTCAGTCTTCACAGACCATGTCTTCAGTCTTCACAATGTCTTCATCTTCACAGACCATGTCTTCAGTCTTCACAATGTTTTCAGTCTTCACAGACCATGTCTTCAGTCTTCACAATGTCTTCAGTCTTCACAATGTCTTCAGTCTTCACAGACCGTGTCTTCTGTCTTTACAATGTCTTCAGTCTTTACAGACAATGTCTTCAGTCTTTACAGATAATGTCTTCAGTCTTTACAGACAATGTCTTCAGTCTTTACAGACCATGTCTTCAGTCTTCACAGACAATGTCTTCTGTCTTTACAATGTCTTCAGTCTTCACAGACCATGTCTTCAGTCTTCACAGACCATGTCTTCAGTCTTCACAATGTCTTCAGTCTTCACAGATCATGTCTTCAGTCTTCACAAACCATGTCTTCAGTCTTCACAGACCATGTTTACAGTCTTCACAGACAATGTTTAAAGTCTTCACAGACCATGTTTACAGTCTTCACAGACCATGTTTACAGTCTTCACAGACCATGTTTACAGTCTTCACAGACCATGTTTACAGTCTTCACAGACCATGTCTTCAGTCTTCACAGACCACTGTCTTCAGTCTCCACATGCCATATCTTCAATCTTCATAGACCATGTCTTCAGACTTCAGAGATTATGTCTTCAGTCTTCATAAACCCTGTCTTCAGGATGCAGCAGGCAAAAAGGCTGGCCTAAACATGAACGCCAAGAAAACAAAATTGCTACATATCAAAGGCAAAAACACTGAAAACAATCATGACATCACAATTAACAAACTTCTTTTAGAAAATGTTAAGGATTTCAAATACCTTGATTCTGTAAAAACTGATGATGGAACCTGCTCTAAAGACATCAAAATAAGAATCGGAGTGGCAAAGCAAAACATGGTCCCAACTCAACATTATCTGGAAAGACAGAGGCATACCAGATGGCCTAGAAGTTAGACTTTTAAAGTATTTGATCTGGCCAATCATGGTTTATGGCTGCGAAGCCTGGACTCTCAGAAAAACTGATTGCAGAAGAACTGATGCAACAGAGATGGATTTTATTGGAGACTACTACGTGTCAAATGGACAGATAGAAGAACTAATAAAAGTGTCCTGGAAGAACTTGATACCACCAGACAACTACTAGCAGACATCAACAAGAGAAGACTAAAATACATTAGCCATGCGTCACGCAGCAAGAACAAGAACCTCATGGCAACCATCTTTGAAGGAAAATGGCGAAAAGAAAAAAGGCAGATCTCCAATCTCATACATCGAGAACATAACCAACATCAGTGGCCTAAATATTCAAGAACTTGTCCAAAAAAGGCAGACCTCCAATCTCATACATCGAGAACATAACCAACATCAGTGGCCTAAATATTCAAGAACTTGTCCAAAAAAGGCAGACCTCCAATCTCATACATCGAGAACATAACCAACATCAGTGGCCTAAATATTCAAGAACTTGTCCAAAAAAGGCAGACCTCCAATCTCATACATCAAGAACATGACCAACGTCAGTGGCATAAATATTTGAGAAAGTGTCAAAAAAAGTCAAGACAGAGGGCCTGGAGGGAGATGGTGGTGTCAAAAAGTGCAGCGACCAACAGCGAACCCGGTGACGGAGGCAGGTGAGACACGCTGTCTGGTTGGACTTTCCCGCCCGTCCGTCTAATGGAAGAGTAGGCATTTTGATCTTCACCGCCTGTATGGGTCTTCATGTGTGATGAAAGACCAATTCTGGAGACACATGTTCTTCTGCTGAAGCTGTATTGGAAGGGGTCTGTACAGTGATGGAATCTGACATCGATCGGATAGATGGGCAGGCATACATGTCTTCAACACTTTTGTTTTCCCATTTTCTATGCCACCTTAATGGCCGTAGAAGCTGGTGCAGTTTTTACAATGCGATGATGATAATGTTGATGAGGATGATAATCATGATGCTATGGAGTTCCGTCTAGGATCGAGAGTGCGTGACAAGGCTGTACTCTACGTTTACTATCCTAGTGTATCCTGGCGTCAACCAGGCCCGAGAGATTCAGACAACTGCGGTGCTGGTCAGAAGATTTGAACAACACTGTCAGTGACGCACCCGTGAAGTAGATTAGATTCGACTGTGTGGTCCCAGTCTTCCAAATGAGCCTATAGCACGCCTAACTCTGGGTAGGAGCCGGTTAGAGCCGACAAATCCCACAATAATTGTCCTGAACACCTGATATGGGTCTTCGTATAAGATATAGAAACAATCCTGAAGGCACGTTGCTTTTCCATAGTCACTGAATGGTAAGGAGTCCCGCGGCCTTGGGTTCATCTTCTACCGTTCCTTTTTCTGTTGAAGAGTATTTTTTTTTTGTCCTGTTGACATATAAGTTACGTGATGTTCTAATCGCTGCCATCGAACTGATCCAGATACTTTACTTCTGACATATAGGTTGTGTATGATGAAATCAAGGGGATGGGCAGTCGCCGTCTCAGTCTGTCGCGTTATTTGCCAGTCTGGCATTTGGAACCGTCTGGTTCGTTATTAACTGCATGCCCACATTGATTTTTTAAACTTATTTTAAGCCAGGGGGTGATAACGAAGTGAAATGTCTGATACCCTCAGCACTGTCTGGGTTTATTTTCAATATGCGAGTTCAGCAGTACGGAGAAATGTCACGGTCTGTCATCGGTCTTTTTTGATGTTGTTGTGTCGCCTCCTGTTTCACGTCGATCCATGATGCCCTTGCCTGCTGTGAGAAGTGAACGCAGACATAGCTTTTTGAAAAGCAGTGGTCAGGGGGATGATCAACATTGACTCATTTTTGGTCTAGATTAATAATACCAGTCGCTGTGGCGTAGTGGTTAGCGCAACGGACTACCGACTGGAAGGTTGTGGGTTCGAATCCCCATCAGTTCTTTCAAAGATCATTGTGGAATTTTTCGGCTCTAACCGGCTCCTACCCAGAGTTGGGTGTACTATGAGCTCATTGGGAAGACTTGTGACCACACAGTCGAGTCTCATCCATTTCACGGATGCGTCATTGAGGGTGTTGCTCAAATCTTCTGACCAGCACCGCAAGTGTCTGTATCTCTCAAGCCTGGTTGACACCAGGATATATTATGATAGTAAGCGTAGAGTACAGTCCTGTCACGCAGTCTCAATCCTAGATGGAACTCCATAGCATCATGATTATCATCCTCATCGACATCATCATCATAACATTGTAAAATCTGTTCCAGCTTCTGTGGCCATTAAGGTGGCGTAGAAAATGGGACAACAACAACAACAACAACAAATAGAAAAGAAAAGAAGATTAAATGGTGAGCTCATAGGTAACCTCCCTGAATGCAATGATCCTAAAAACAAACAAAAAACATGTTAGGGGGGAAGAGAGAGAGAGAGAGAGAGTTTATTCATATAATAGGCCAATGCCTCTCATGAAAGGGTGCAAATCTTACATGACGAGTAGATCAAAATGAGCACGATAGAACGAACGGAAAACTTGTGTAAAGAAATCATGATGACGTTGCTATATCTCTAAATTGTAATGATTTATTACACAAAAACAAAGGTAGATTATGAACAACATCAGGTGCAGATAGTGACATCGATCAAGTAAATTTAAACAATGAAGCATGTCTGTCATACTTGGGTCCAAATGCATTTATCTCGAACATTTTGCAGTGTTGGACAACAAAGCAAGAAGTGCACTTCATCTTCTTCGGAGAGAGGGAAAGAAATGGCTAGAGAGAGAGGGGGGGAAAGAGAGAGAGAGGGGGGGTGACTTTGTGGTACGGGTGGGGCAGAGGATGGGACTAAGACCAGAAAAACCATCAGAAAATAATAATAATAATGATAATTACAATATTTATATAGCGCAAAATCTTGATAAAATCAAATCTAAGCGCTGAAAAACACACGCACGCACGCACGCACACGCACGCACTCACGCACACACACGCACTCACGCACACACACACACACACACACACACACACACACACACACACACACACACACACACGCACACGGCTATAAATGGGGAGAAAGAATAAAAGCAATGGACAATTATAGAGAGCATATTATATACAATTATATATTGCAATGTGATTCCCCTCCGAGTGGAGACAGGCTGCAGAGGGGATTGAGTGAGGTCAGGATTTTATGCAGAGGAGAAAAGGTGAGTTTTGAGAGCGGACTTGAAGGAGACAAAAGTAGGTTGCTGACGGACTGAGAGAGGAAGTTTGTTCCAGGAAAGTGGACCAGAAACGGAGAAGGCTTGTGGACCATAGGTATTGAGCTTAGTGCGTGGAAAGCGAAAAGTCAGAGGATCGGAGGCAGAGCGGAGGGTACGTGAGGGAACATAGATCTCAAGTAGGCTTGACAGGTAATCGGGGGCTGCGTTATTGAGGCTTTTGTAGCACATGGTGTCTAGTTTGTACTGTATGCGCTTTGATACAGGGAGCCAGTGAAGTTGTGCCAGGAGAGGAGATATGTGGTCAGCTTTTTTCTTTTTGACATCGGTTAGACAATCCCTACGCACACAGCCTATGTCATAACTCAGTCGTAATCACAGCAGAGGAGCGTAGTCTGAGAAATAACGTTTTGTGAAAGAACATAAAACTGGCACAGCCCACTAAACAGTGTACCAATGTACCACATAGACGTAATCAGTGATTTGGGGAAACCCACTTTTTCCTTTTTAAAGAAGACATGATTGTGAAAATGTAACTGAAAATGGAGTAGTGACAAGAGTCCGACTATGATACGTATATTTTGTGAATTGATTGTAAATTGTATGTACGCGCATTTGTATATGTGAGTGTGTGTGTTTGACCGAAAGCTCCCGTTTTTTCTTCAAGAAAATTGGATCTAACAGCAACTGCGTGGGTAGTTTTAGTTCATATTTATAGAGAAATGGTGATGTAATGCGCTGTAAATTGTGGTGTTATAGCAAACAAACAATAACCAGAAGGGAAAAAACACGAGAAAAGAATCAGAACGTGTATTTAATACAACCAAACAAGACAATCGGAAATTTTCGGCCAACTGGCCTTTGTCTGGCATAAACGTAAGATCACAAACGAACAAACACCAAATACAAAAATCAGGAGAAAATGACGGAAGTGAGATGAATTCTGGCGAATGGACGGACGAACAGACAGACAGATAGATAGATATGATGGATGGATGGACGGACGGACGGACGGGCAGACAGACAGGTAGATGGATGGATGGATGGGTAGATAGACAGACAGACAGACAGATAGATAGATAGACAGACAGATAGATAGATAGATAGATAGATAGATATTTGGTAAACAGAAAGATATGTATATGTGTGTGTATATATACATATATACTACACGTCATTATTGAAGGGCCAGGAACGTTTTTGAGTCAATTTTTGAAAGGAGAAATAACCTATTTTCTCTTACTCTTTTCTCCAATTCGTTGCCGTAACTGAATGGATAAGAGCTCAGACAACATTGCAGTTTCCTTTTGGCACGTGTTTGGGGATTTGCCGATTTGCAATGGGCGGCCCAAGGAAGACAATTTCCACAAGAAATTGTCGAATCTTCAGCAGGGTCTCTCTGACGACGCAGGCAAGGTAGCGACAAAATTCGCTTTGCACGTGCAAGGCAAGCCCTTTTTGAACACTACTCCATCCAAAGTTGCCCGCAGACGAGGATAAAAAGGACCCGTTCTTGGTTCGTTTTAACCATGCTTGCAAGACGACGGATGACGGATGAGCAGCGGGGGAGAGCCCTCGCTCTGCTTGATGAAGGCCTAGCGCAGCGGGAAGTTGCTAGACGACTTGAAGTGTCGCATTCCACAATCCAGAGACTGCTGGAGAGCTTCAATGAGACTGGAGCAGTCCAGGAAAGGCGTCACACGGGTCGACCCAGAGTAACGACAAGACAGCAAGACCGCTACCTTGCCCTCTCCGTCCTGAGGGAAAGGGCATCCACTGCGGTGACCTTGAGGGGTCAGCTGAGGGACGCAACAGGTGCTAACATCAGCTGCAGCACGGTGAGAAGACGGCTACATGAGGCAAACTTGAGGTCACGAAGACCGGCCGTCCGACCCGTGCTGTCACCGGTCAACAGAGTGCGCCGCATGACCTGGGCCAGGGAGCACGTGACCTGGACAAGGCAACAGTGGGCCCGGGTCTTGTTTTCGGATGAGTGCAGGTTCACCCTGACCTTTAACGATGGCCGGGCTCGGGTGTGGCGACGTCAAGGGGAGAGGTTCGCTGACGCCACTGTCCAAGAGCATAACCGGTACGGCGGCGGGTCGGTGATGGTGTGGGGTGGCATGAGCCGTGGTACCCAGACCCCCCTGCTCCCCATTGACGGCATCCTGAACGGGGTCCGGTACCGGGACGAGGTTCTGGCGGCCGTGGCACTGCCTGCGCTTGTGGACCTTGGTCAAGGCGCCATCTTCCAGGACGACAATGCACCTGCGCATCGAGCACGCCTTGTGACCGACTTCCTGGAGCAGCATGAAGTCGTCCGTATGGCCTGGCCAGCGTGCTCACCTGACCTGAACCCAATTGAACACCTCTGGGATGTGCTCGGGAGGCGCATCAGGGACAACCACCCCCCACCGGGCACCCTGGCCAGGCTGGTCGACATCCTGCAGATCGAGTGGGCGGCCATCCCTCAGGACACACTCCGTACCCTTGTGGGGTCGATGCATCGGCGCTGTGAAGCATGCATCCAGGCTCGGGGCGGACACACGCGATATTGAAAACAGATTGGCCAAATCTGACACTTTCTGTTTTTTGAAAAGGGGGGGATGTTCCTTTAAATGCATGTGCTGTTCACTAATGGGTCATTGTGCTAATTTCTTTTTCCAAAACAGGTGTGGAAATGATGAAATAAAACATAGAATCAATTCTAAACATTGTCAATTATTTCAACTTAAAATTAGAGAGGAAGGAAGAAGTGGCCCTTAAATTATGATTAGGAGTATATATATATACATTATATACAGATCTATCTGTTTACATATATATATATATATATGCACAGAGAGAGAGAGAGGGAAGGATGGATGGACAGATATATGATACATATATACCCGTCATATGAAGAGATTATCTCAACAACAAACTGGTGACTAGCAGACTGGTGATTTCCAGCTCCTATCAGTTCATGTCATGGATGTTGTTTTTTTTTTCTTTTTTCCTACTTAGACTTGTTGGCAAAATAATGATAGTGAAATAATTGTTGTAATTATAGCTAACATTAATCTAGCGCAACATCCTGGGCAATACGTGTGGACAGTCAACGCGCAAAGTCAGAGTAAAATTGAGGCAACTGAAATATGGTTTCTAAGAAGAATACTGAGAGTTCCATGGACAGCAAAGGGAGCAAACGAGACAGTCTTGAAGGAGGCAGAAACAAGAAAACCATTAATGAAGAAGATTAGATAAAGACAAGCAAAATTTATAGGACGTTTTATGAGGAAAGAGAAATTAGAGCACCTGGTCATGACAGGAAAGCTGGAGGGAAAGAGAACACCAGGGAGAAATTATTGGACGGACTTGCAGGGTGGCCGAGGACAGGGAATGTTGGAGATGTACTTGCAGCGACAATGGGTAGATTCATGTGGAGGGTCATGATCGCCAACACCACGCGGCAGGGCACATGATGATGATGATAATGAATATCCTGGAAGCAAGTTCTGAAACACTTTGTACTTAATGGCCAATATCAGTCGACAATACTATCAGTGATATAAGCATAACGTGATACAGAACGAGACAGGAAAACAACGGTATAACCTGTTCACAAAACTCGTACTCATAGGCATAGAGGGAGACGTTTCCGTGTACACACACACGCGCACACACACACACCACACACACACCACACACACACACACACACACACACACACACACACAACACATCATAGTAAAAATATCACTCAAAGGAAACACGAACAAAGAACACAACACACATAACACATACACACACACATACACATACACACACACATACACACACACACACACACACACACACACACACACACACACAACACACACACGCCACACATACACCCCCACACAGATGTAGGCAGGCAAAAGTAGATATACTGACGCAGAGCATACAAACAGATCGATCAAGTGTACAGAAGAAAACATGTTCCCACACACACCCGATCCTATCCGTTCAAATAAGGAGAATGGGGTGGACAAGATGGCATATAGAAAAATACAGCAAGAAGAAAAACTGGTTCAAAATATGCGTTGTTCTATGGCCCAGCCTTTTCCTGTCACCATTTTATGCACGTGTACACTCAGAAGCAAGCAAGTCAATGATAACCGATTTCCTCCATTTAAGAACTTTTTTTTTTCAACGATAAGCACACACTTATGGCATCCTCAGAGCCACTGCACAATCATGCCCTGGACTTAAAATCTATTCAGAGAAAGATCAAAAACCTGTAAGATATGACGTCTGTGAAGAGCAGTAGGCAAGACATAATTAAAGACAAAGAAATGGTTGGAACAACACCTGTCAACCATTATATCACACCTGTCAACCCTTACATCAAACCTGTCAATCCTTACATCACACAACGGTAAATCAAATGGTCTGGCCACCTGACCAGATGCCAGTCAACAAGAAGGTGCGCGGATGGGACTCAGAGAACCAATGCCTAGCCACTCTCCGGAAAATCACCTCCCAAGCTTTCGACGCCACTCGATAACCATTTCATCAAACAAAAGAAGGAATGGGGTGGGGGCAGCTGTCCGTGCGTCGTATGACCCATTCGGACTCAGCCATCAATTACCTTGTTTTCAAACTGAATGGCAAGGTGGGGAGATGACAAACCCCGGGACATAGCCACACAACGTGCACCAACCAGGTCCAGTCCAGCCGCCGGACCAGGAAAGAATGGAAGATCTCTCTCTCTCTCTCGCCCTACTCAGTGCCTTAATTTCTCTTTTGGGCAGCCCGCCCTGCCACCAGTTCGCATAGCTGCCAGCTCCTTTCTCCTTACCATAGTCTCGAAAGTTTGCAGTCAGAAGGTCCCAGCGTTGCCTTACTTAAAACACAGGGATTGTCTGAACGGCTGTGAAAGTGGCCAGGCATGATGCTCCAGACACAGCCCATTTCGCTGTTCAGGAAGGTTTGACATGCCCCGAAAGGGATCTCAAGTTTGCCGTCTTTCCGAGCAGCCAGCAGATCTTTCCCTGCAGTCATCAGGCCTGATTCCCTGAAGTCAGCGGCCAAGCCACAAGCCGAAGTCAACAAGAAACACCCCGATGGTGCCGGATGGGACCCAGAACAGCAGTGCCTCGCCATTTTCTCTGGATACTTACCTCAAGTTCCAGACTCCACTTGATAGCCAAGCAGAGAGAAAGAGAGAGAGAGGGGGGGGGGGGGCTTTCCATGCGATGCATTGTTCTTCTACTGTTAAATCGGAAATGTTTCTGTGGATTGAAATGATTCAGTGGATTCAAATTTTGAAACTTCTTCTTGTTGTTGTTTATAGTAGGAGAAGCAGTAGTAGTAGTAATGCGAGTGATGTTATTAAAATAAATGGTTGTTTTGCTCCATGTATCAAACTCATTTAGACTCAGTACACATTACACATAATCAGAATGTTTGGTGGAGCACAGAAATCTCAACCTCTTTGACGAGCTGACCACATCCCACTGTAGTGCACAGTCTGCATTCGTGATGGGTGTTTATTCTTGGCACTGTTGACCGAAACGTTGTTATTCTTGACATTATTGATTGATAGATAAGATAGTTGTTATTCTTGGCACTGTTGACCGAAACGTTGTTATTCTTGATATTATTGATTGATAGATAAGATAGTTGTTATTCTTGGCACTGTTGACCGAAACGTTGTTATTCTTGACATTATTGATCGATAGATAAGATAGTTGTTATTCTTGACATTACAATAGATAAGATAGTTGTTATTCTTGACATTCAATAGATAAGACAGTTGTTATTCTTGGCACCGTTGACCCAAATGTTGTTATTCTTGACATTACAATAGATAAGATAGTTGTTATTCTTGGCACTGTTGCCCAAATGTTGTTATTCTTGACATTACAATAGATAAGATAGTTGTTATTCTTGGCACTGTTGACCCAAATGTTGTTATTCTTGACATTATTGGTCGAGAGATAGATAAGATAGTTATTATTCTTGGCACTGTTGACCCAAATGTTGTTATTCTTGACATTATTGGTCGATAGATAGATAAGATAGTTGTTATTCTTGGCACTGTTGACCCAAACATTGTTATTCTTGACATTACAATAGATAAGATAGTTGTTATTCTTGGCACTGTTGACCCAAACATTGTTATTCTTGACATTACAATAGATAAGACAGTTGTTATTCTTGGCACTGTTGACCCAAACGTTGTTATTCTTGACATTATTGATCGATAGATATTTGTTGTGGACCCCCGTAGCTCAGTTGGTTGAGCGTGGGATTCACATGCTAATGGTTGTGGGTTCGAACCCTGGGGTGCGCTACATTAAAATTGGCCTTCTCACTGTCCCATCTTAACATCATTGTTGTTCTGGTGGTGTCGGTATAGGATTAGATAGGTTCCCCTCCCCCCCCCCCCCCCACTTCCCTGGGATGGTTATCCCCGTCGGCCATATTACCAGAGGTAGGTGCTGACGTAAAAACTAAACCAAAAACAAACGAAAGTATTTGTTATTCTTGGCACTGTTGACCCAAACGTTGTGATTCTTGACACCATTGATGGATTCTGGACAAATAGTGTGCTAGATTTGTGAGTCCACTTCTGGAAACAACACAAACATCAGTATTAGGTATCATTGTTTAAGCGTAAGGGGATGACACCAGTGTGTGCGTGGTGGCCTCACAAAACATGAAAATAAAATGTAGTAACTGATTGAGAGAGGTGAGTAGTTCTTTAGAGACGGACAAAGGGACAATCACATACAGACAAAGGGACAACCACAGACATAGGGACAATCACATACAGACAAAGAAACAGTCACAGACAGACAAAGGAACAGTCATAAACAGACAAAGGGACAACCACAGACAAAGGGACAATTACAGACAAAGGAACAACCACAGACAAAGGGACGGTCACAGAGACAAAGGAATAATCACAAATAAAGGAACAATCACAAACAAAGGAGCAATCACAAAGGGACAATTACAGACAAAGGAACAATCCCAAACAGACAAAGGAACAATCAGGCAGAGGGACAATCACAAAGGAACAATCACAGACAGACAAAGGGACAATCACAGACAAATGAACAATCACAAACAAAGGAACAGTCACAGACAGACAAAGGAACAGTAAAAAACAAAGGAACAATCACAGAGAAACAATCACAGACAGACAAAGGAACAATCACAGACAAACAGATGAACTGTCACAGACAGACAATCACACGGAAAGTAGTCTGCACTTTGTTCAAGAGGGATTCATTCTACTCGGATAATTCCATATACGCTGTACCCAAATCACCACAGACAGTCGAAGGAGCAATCACAGACAAGACAAAGAGAGAAACGATCACAAACAATCACATACAAAGTAGTCGACACTTTGTTCAAGAGGGATTCATTCTACTCGGATAATTCCATATACGCTCTACCCAAATCACCACAGACAGTCAAAGGAACAATCACAGACAAGACAAACAGAGAAACGATCACAAACAATCACATACAAAGTAGTCGACACTTTGTTCAAGAGGGATTCATTCTACTCGGATAATTCCATATGCGCTCTACACAAATCGTGAGTCGGCGCAAAACCCCATCGACGGCATTGTCTTAAATATGAAGCCGTGAGGTAGGGAGGGACTTACGCAACGCTAAAGCTGGCAGAATGATGGAAACATTAATTAAGATGGGAATCGAACAGTTCAGCAGTTTTAACCCATTGACTCCCGCAGCCTGGTGGATAGGGTGAGAGAATCGAAGGGTTAATTTTTTTTTTTTTTTTTTGCAGTTGGTGGATAGGGTGCAGGAGTCAAAGGGTTAAATTTTTGCAGTTGTTGGTAGTGTGCGGGAGTCAAAGGGTTAAATTTTTGCAGTTGGTGGGTAGTGTGCTGGGAGTCAAAGGGTTAAATGTTGCCGGCTAGGATTGAAGTCGAGGTGTAAAAGACAAAAGGCAACAATTACTGGCAAAAATAGAAAAAGAAAAAAAAAAAAGACCACAGACAATCACAGACAAGACCTGAAGCAATTATACAAGGCGGAATCACAGCTTCCTGTCTTATTAAGTGAGTGGTGACCGGACGGAGGGTGGTGAGTGTGTGTGTGTGTGTGTGTGTGTGTGTGTGTGTGTGTGTGTTGTGTGTGTATGTATGTGTGTATGTGTGTATGTATGTATGTGTGTAGTGTGTGTATGTGTGTGTGTGTGTATGCATGTGTGTAGGTGTGTGTGTGTGTGTGAAAATTGGTTTTGGGAGGCGGCAAGGCGTGGTATGACCAGCGAGTCTTTCAGTCTGTGCTGAACAAGAGAGAGGATGGCATGGGGGTGGGGAGGCAGAAGATTGGTTTGAACGTAAAGACGTTAGTGGTGAATATTTCATGGGCTCTCCTCCCAACTTCTTTGGGTGTGTCTCCACAATTCTCACATTATGCTACCCCCTGCTGTCTACTAGTGGAGGAGGGGGTAGGTGTCGAAGAATGACTGGAAGAGGATGGGGGGGTGGGAGTGGGGAGGAGAGGGAGGGTGAGTTGAAAGAAAACGCGAAGGAAAAGTGGGCAGGTGTGCTTGTGTTCCCAAAGGTTATTTTTCCTTCTTGCGAAAGACAGGATGGGTCTGCTACAAACTAGAAACATCTCTCTCTCCCCCCCCTGTCTCTCTCTGTCTCTGTCTCTCTCTCTCTCTCTTCTCTCTCTCCCTCTCTCTCTCTCTTTCTATATGTATATATATCTATATATATATCTATCTATATATGTATATCTGTATTTATACATATACATATAAATATATATATATATATCTGTCGTGTGTTTGTGTGTGTGTGTGTGTGTGTGTGTGTGTGTGTGTGTGTGTGTGTGTGTGTGTGTGTGTTGTGCCTTTCGAACGTGGCGAGAAAGTTGTTCATTTCGTATCAAGTGGCACATGCCAGAGTTTCATCTAACCCTGTACAGAAATGAGTTTACAACGATTCTATATCCAGTTGCCGAAAAACAATGATATTTTGGTAGAATCGATAACTTGTTAACGTGTTACTCTATAAATCGACTGACAAGCTGGGGAGGCGTGTATATTTTTGTCTGTTTTTGTGAAACTAGTGTGTGTTGGAGGTGGTTTATTTCTGTCAGGGTATTGTATGACAGAGTGGTCATTGTATTCTAAGTGGGTGTGAGAATAGTATACATTTGGTGGAATTCCATTGTGGGCACATTTTGATTTCGAAGCGTAGATTAATGAAAGACTTCCCCCGCGGGGATGCCGGGGGCTCTTTCGGTATAAATAGTATCCCCCACCTTCCGGAAATTCTGTGCTAGAAAATTCCTTTTTCTGCCACTCTCTTTGTTTCTTTCTTCCTTCTTTGCTTTCTGTCATTTCTTCCTATCATTTTCTGCCTTGCTGGTCCATTCACTTGTATGTGTTTGATAAGGTCGTACGTACTTTCTCTTAGGATTGGTAATTGGTTACATGTATTAATTGCGTTTTGGGCTCTAGGGAAGTGAGAATATGCGAAAGCAGTTTCAGATAGTTTAGACCTGTTTTTATATATGGTATAGTGTTCTTAGTTATGTTTAAATTTGTATTGAGGTGTTTTTAAATCCCATGTGCGATAAATTGGACGGAGTGGTCAACACCAAGGGCATCTCCTTAGACTGTGTATGCGAATGCTTTGATATGTGTACTTAATTTTTTTTTTCTCACATTTTTTCCTGTTGAAGTAATGAGCGTTTTGAAACGGTTATAGTCCTGATATGGTTCTATGCATTCGGCTGGGCTTTAAACAAAAACAACAATAAATAAAACTTTAATTGATGATAATCAAAATAGTTACCGTTTATGTGAAAAGCAGTATACAAAACTAGTACTATTATTTCTATTGTCGCTATTTTTATTGTTGATGATGTTGTTGTTGTTGCTTTAGCTCTGATATGGCTCTAGTAGTCGGCTTGGCTATAAGCAATAGGAACTGAACTGTTGTTGTTGCTGTTGTTGTTCCTGTATCATTATTGCAATATTATTTTTTCATTATTTATCAGTATTATCTGTTGCTGTTGCTCTTGCCGTTGTTGTTATCGTTTTTGTTGTAGTTATCATGTTGTTGTTATTGTTGATTTATTCATGCTCTTTCTTTGTTATTTGTTTAGAGTTTGAGACTAAGTCGTAAGCAGAAATGTGAAATTTTGCTCTCTGTTAACAGTTTGTGTGTGTGTGTGTGTGTGTGTGTGTGTGTGTGTGTGTGTGTGTGTGTGTGTGTTGTGTGTGTGTGTGTGTGTGTGTGAATCCTGTGTTGGCAGACACTGGAGGAATCAGACCCAGGGGCAGTGATGTACATCATCGTGGTGTTGGTGTTCTACTCCACGGGCGTCATGGTCATGATCGTGCGCTACCTGCGGACGGAAAAGAAGGAGCTGGAGGAGGAGGTGACCCTGGAGAACTTCTTCAAGAGCATGCCCGACAAGCGCGTGGAAAAGGAGCAGAGGGTCAACCTGATGGCCATCCGGGCCTTCCACACGCTAACCTCCATCTCCTACGACGATGACGACCTCGACGGTCTCGACCTGGACTCTGACACCGAGACGGAATCACGTGACCGGAAGTCGCTGGACGCCACGTCTTCCCAACCCCTGCTGATGACGGATTTATGACGCCAGAAGCGGCGCACGAGGTTTTGCAAGGCGTTCTCCGTGCACTACGAGAGCGAGGAGGCCATGACCTCTGACCTCGCTCGCGCACATCGAGACTCCGCCTCCTTGTCCAACACCACCTCGGCGCCGCTGAGAGACGGTAACGGTGACCCGCGCTACAAGCGCCATTCCTTGCAGACGTTGGGCGAGTCTCGCAGACAAGCCTTACGCCGACCCAGAGCTTTTCTGGACCGACGTAAGGACGTGTGGGGCGGCTCTTTCCAGGACGTGAAGAAGAGAGACTCCGTGTCCTCCAAACCAGACAGGGAGGTCGACAGCGATGAGAACAACGACATGTTCGTCCCAGAGCAGCACCACTCCAAGAACCAGCCAGGAGGAACGCAAGATGGTGCACACCGCACGTTGGAGTCCAATCTTCGAGCGTCTCCGCACGAATCCAGGAACCAGTGTGTTGGTGGAGAAAAATTCCCACATCCGTCAGTTTCTCCCAGTGTCCGTCCCCATTCAAGATCGCTCGCTGAAAGGCGTGGTGCGAGAGAGTGCAGTATTGATGGAAGTTCTGACGGTGATTACGAAAGGCGCATGTTGATGAAGAGGACCTCGGTGCCCAGGCTGATCCACATGAAGGCCCTGAACCACACCACGTCAAGCAGCATGTCGTCCAGCGAGCTGAGTTCTCCCCACGTGGACGTGGACTGCAGCGTCAGGCAGTGTCTGCTGCAGCAGCCGGCCAGGTCGTCAGGGATGAGGGGGGTCAGCAACACGGCCACACAACACACGCACAGACACCGATCTTCCCTGCCGCAGAGACACTCCCTGTTCGGTCAAACCTGTGACAGACGGTACCAGTTGTGCCGTGCCGACAGCTCGCCGGACGACGAGAACAGGTCAACCGTGGGTACCATCACCCTGCACCAGCCCCCGTCACCACGTCCTGTCCTGTCTGACGGCCTGAAGGGCTGTGGTAGTGTGCACCGGTGGCCTCCCCTTGACCCCCACCCGTCTCAGTCGCCCTGCTCACCCGACAGCGTCGTGACGAGGTCCGGGATCACTTCCCCTAGGAAAGACACTCCCTCTTTCACATCCCAACATCCCCACAGTTCCATTTCAACGGCTCAAAACGAAGACGTATCGGCTTTAACTTGTCATTTCCAAAGTGGGTCGTCTTTGACGAGTCCAGACCTCAACAGCCCAGGTCCACCAAATGACGATGACAGTACCTCAGTGTTGATACCTCAACGTGAAACGAACTCGGTGTTAACAACACCGCATCAATCGAACGCAGTGTTAACATCTCAGCCTCAAACGAACGCGGTGTTAACATCTCCGCATCAAACGAACGCGGTGTTAGCATCTCGGCCTCAAACGAACGCGGTGTTAACATCTCAGCGTCAGACTAACCCTCTGTTCACAGCAGAACCGACGACGACAAACCCATCTTTACCGCGTCGGCAGGACAGTGACTCGTCGTTTCTCACAGTTCAGCGACGGCGTCCTTCAGTACTGACATCTCAAAATGAGATAAACTCCCTGTCTCGAACTCCCGATGCCTGTGTATCTCCGGCGTCCCGAAATGTCTCCAGTGATTGTGTGTCCCGAACTGTTCGCCATCTGCTCAAGGACAGTGGGTCTTCTTCAGTTCATGACAGTGATGATGATGATGATGACGATGATGATGATGATGATGATGATGACGACGACAGTTTCCTATCTCCAGTCTCTCCCACATCTCGCACGTCACCGTCCACGTCACTTCGTCCCATTTCACAGTTCGTTACGTCACCTTCTGAGACGTTGCAGTCTTCGTCACGCTTTGATACTCTACCGGAAAACTCACAGCCTGACCCTCCTCAGTTCACAACGTCACATGCACTCGTTCCACAGTCCGCCTCACGTCTCCACGTCACGGAGTCCACGTCACGCTGTCGCCTTACACAGGATGAGCTACACCCTGACATAGCGCAGTCCATGTCACGCGCTTACAATCCGCAGTCTTCTGTACACTCATACACCCCGCAGTCTTCTGTACACTCATACACCCCGCAGTCCACTTCACATATTCATATCCCAGACTTCCCGTCACATACCAGCTTCCCGGAGTCCGCGTTACGTTCTGACGGTCCTGGGACTACGTTACGTTCTGGGAATACAGGGACCGCGTTACGTTCGGACAGTCCTGGGGCCGTGTTACGTTCGGACAGTCTTCAGTCCACGTTACGTTCTGACAGTCTTCAGTCCACGTTACGTTCTGGCAGTCCTGGTACCGCGTTACGTTCTGACAGTCCTGGTTCCACGTTACGTTCTGACAGTCCTGGTTCCACGTTACGTTCTGACAGTCCTGGTTCCACGTTACGTTCTGACAGTCT
Source organism: Monoplex corrugatus (assembly GCA_030674185.1). NCBI lineage: Eukaryota > Metazoa > Mollusca > Gastropoda > Littorinimorpha > Ranellidae > Monoplex > Monoplex corrugatus. The sequence goes on from CM060313.1 coordinate 40,251,612, forward strand.
TCAGTCCACGTTACGTTCTGACAGTCTTCAGTCCACGTTACGTTCTGACAGTCTTCAGTCCACGTTACGTTCTGACAGTCTTCAGTCCACGTTACGTTCTGACAGTCCTGAGACCATGTTACGTTCTGATAGTCTTCAGTCCGCGTTACGTTCTGACAGTCCTGGGACCACGTTATGTTCTGACAGTCCTGGTTCTGACAGTCCTGGGAGTACGTTACGTTCTGACAGTCCTGGGAATACGTTACGTTCTGACAGTCCTGGGACCACGTTACGTTCTGACAGTCCTGGGACCACGTTACGTTCTGACAGTCCTGGGACCACATTACGTTCTGACAGTCCTGAGACAACGTTACGTTCTGACAGTCTTCAGACAACGTTACGTTCTGACAGTCTTCAGTCCACGTTACGTTCTGACAATCATGGGACTTCCTCAGGCTCTGACGTGGCAGAGTCCTCGTCCTGTTCCTACACCTCACAGCTTTTGTCACACACTCACACCTCAGAGTCCACGTCACAGCTTGTCAGTCCACAGTCCACGTCACAGCTTGTCAGTTCACAGTCCACGTCACACCCTGTCTTAACCAAGGCAGGCTGTCAATCGTCGGGTGAACGGAAAGATACGGGGACGGAGGATGGTGGCGGTAGTGGTGGTGGTGGTGGTGGTGGTAGTGGTGGTGGTGGTGGTGGTGGTGATGGTGCCCATGACCGGAAGAGTGGGTCTGAACCTTGCCACTTACCGTTTGCCGTCACGGCCGTGTAGACATCAGTAGGATGTCAACTACAGTGTGTACTGTGTCGTTTAAACACGCTTTGTACACACTGCTAGGTCACCAACAGTGTGTGACGTGCACGAACACACAGAGTTGTGGTTGTGATGGTTGATAGTATTGACTGATATCGTTTTCAGAGGGGGAAATAGGTTGTTTTTTTTAATCTGTGAACTTGTCAAGTGGCGTGTGGTTACAGCCCTGGTGTGACCATTAGCAGGTTAGTGAGGCTACAAACATCAAGTGAACTGACACTGACAGTAACCAGAAAAAACACGAAAAAAAAAGAATAAGCACGCGTATTTAATACAACAACAAAAGAATAAAAACGCGTATTTAATATAACAACACCTGTCTTGTATTAAATATGCGTACTTTTTTTTTTTTTTTTTTTTTTTTTTTGCGTTTTAATTTTCTGGTTCCTGTTTACTTGAACGCGGGCAGTCACACTTGTTTTGGATGACACTGACATTGCCGATGTCAGTGATTATGGAGACGTGACAGCTTGTCCTTCACCAAAAACATTTATGGTGTGACGTGTGAAATACACTGGATCAGGCACAGACTGAAGTGGGGTGGGGAGTGTTTGGTGTGGGGTGTCAGCAGAAAGTGTTCCATACATACTGAACATCCTGTAACTTCCGTCATGTGCTGATAAGCCATTCCCATTTGTAGGAACTAGAAAAAAAAACACGAAAAAAAATATTAGAACGCGTATTTGATACAGCAGGACAAAACAGGCGCCTTGTCCTGTTGTATTAGTTACGCGTTCTTATTCTTTTTTCGTGTTTTTTTTTCCCTGGTTCCTGTTTGCTTGAACGTGGGCATTTACACTTGTTTTGGATACCCATTTGTAGCCATCTTGTTGTCATTGACAACCCTTCGATCTTCTCCCAGGGCTAATGGTGTTAGGGATCTTAATCCCGCCTACTCTTTCCGGATGGATTCTGTAGCTTGATTTTTCAGCGCCTCTTTCGTGTTTGTCCTGGACTTGTTAGTATCTCTTCAAAATATTTACATTATTCTCTGAAATTATACGGTCACAGTCTGTGGAGTTTTCCCATACTGCTGCTGGCAAAGATGACCGAGACACTGGCAAGACAGCTGTCTGTCACAGTGTAAACAGTCTGTCTATTGTCTGTCACAGTGTAAACAGTCTTGGTCAGACGAACACAAAACAGCTTTTAAAGAAAGGCTAACCAACTCCAAGATGATAAACCTCCCCCATCCACCCCCACCCCCCACCCACCCAAAAAAAAAACCCCCACAAAAGTAGAATCAGTACGCGTATTCAATAAAACAAGACAAGACAGGCACATTTTCAACCATCTGGCCTTTTTCAAGCGTAAACGTAAGACAACATTTAATAAATAACAAACACCAACTACAAAAACAATCAACAGATAATAAACAACAAATACATAAACCAGTAAAAGAAAGAAGAAAAAAAAAGAAGAAGAAACAACCACACATCCATGTTGTCTGGATGAAAAAAAAAATTACTGATAAGGCCATACATTTGAGTCTGTCTTGTTTTGTGATATCGAATACACGTTCTGGTTCTAATTCCGTGTTTTTCCGATTCCCGTTTGTTTGAAGGTGGGTGGTCACACTTGTTTTGGAGGATTTCAAGAAGACAAAACCAGACAAGGTCAACAACTCCACAACAATAACTAGAGGCATTGAAAATGATGCAGTGAAACCTACCCTTCAACAGAGAAGATAGAATGTAGCTTGCACATATTGACTGAGTGGATAGAATGGAGCTTGCACATAGTGACTGAGTGGATAGAATGGAGCTTGCACATAATGACTGAGTGGATAGAATGTAGCTTGCACACAGTGACTGAGTGGATAGAATGTAGCTTGCACATGACTGAGTGGATAGAATGGAGCTTGCACATAGTGACTGAGTGGATAGAATGGAGCTTGCACATAGTGACTGAGTGGATAGAATGGAGCTTGCACATAGTGACTGAGTGGATAGAATGGAGCTTGCACATAGTGACTGAGTGGATAGAATGGAGCTTGCACATAGTGACTGAGTGGATAGAATGGAGCTTGCACATAGTGACTGAGTGGATAGAATGGAGCTTGCACATAGTGACTGAGTGGATAGAATGGAGCTTGCACATATTGACTGAGTGGATAGAATGGAGCTTGCACATAGTGACTGAGTGGATAGAATGGAGCTTGCACATAGTGACTGAGTGGATAGAACGGAGCTTGCACATAGTGACTGAGTGGATAGAATGGAGCTTGCACATATGTGACTGAGTGGATAGAATGGAGCTTGCACATAGTGACTGAGTGGATAGAATGTAGCTTGCACATAGTGACTGAGTGGATAGAATGGAGCTTGCACATAGTGACTGAGTGGATAGAATGGAGCTTGCACATAGTGACTGAGTGGATAGAATGGAGCTTGCACATAGTGACTGAGTGGATAGAATGGAGCTTGCACATAGTGACTGAGTGGATAGAATGGAGCTTGCACATAGTGACTGAGTGGATAGAATGGAGCTTGCACATAGTGACTGAGTGGATAGAATGGAGCTTGCACATAGTGACTGAGTGGATAGAATGCTGCTTGACATAGTGATGAGTGCAATAGATATGGAGCTGTTGCACATAGTGACTGAGTGGATAGAATGGAGCTTGCACATAGTGACTGAGTGGATAGAATGGAGCTTGCACATAGTGACTGAGTGGATAGAATGGAGCTTGCACATAGTGACTGAGTGATAGAATGGTAGCTTGCACATATTGACTGAGTGGATAGAATGGAGCTTGCACATAGTGACTGAGTGGATAGAATGTAGCTTGCACATAGTGACTGAGTGGATAAATGGAGCTTGCACATAGTGACTGATGGATAGAATGGAACTTGCACATAGTGACTGAGTGGATAGAATGGAGCTTGCACATAGTGATGAGTGGATAGAATGGAGCTTGCACATAGTGACTGAGTGGATAGAATGGAGCTTGCACATAGTGACTGAGTGGATAGAATGGAGCTTGCACATAGTGACTGAGTGGATAGAATGGAGCTTGCACATAGTGACTGAGTGGATAGAATGGAGCTTGCACATAGTGACTGAGTGGACAGAATGGAGCTTGCACATAGTGATTGAGTGGACAGAATGTAGCTTGCACATATTGACTGAGTGGATAGAATGGAGCTTGCACATAGTGATGAGTGGATAGAATGGAGCTTGCACATAGTGATGAGTGGATAGAATGGAGCTTGCACATAGTGACTGAGTGGATAGAATGGAGCTTGCACATAGTGACTGAGTGGACAGAATGGAGCTTGCACATAGTGATGAGTGGACAGAATGTAGCTTGCACATAGAGACTGAGTGGATAGAATGGAGCTTGCACATAGTGACTGAGTGGATAGAATGGAGCTTGCACATAGTGACTGAGTGGATAGAATGGAGCTTGCACATAGTGACTGAGTGGATAGAATGGAGCTTGCACATAGTGACTGAGTGGATAGAATGGAGTTTGCACATAGTGACTGAGTGGATAGAATGGAGCTTGCACATAGTGACTGAGTGGATAGAATGGAGCTTGCACATAGTGACTGAGTGGATAGAATGGAGCTTGCACATATGACTGAGTGGATAGAATGGAGCTTGCACATAGTGACTGAGTGGATAGAATGGAGCTTGCACATAGTGACTGAGTAGAGGATTAGAAACGGAGCTTGCACATAGTGACTGAGTGGATAGAATGGAGCTTGCACATAGTGACTGAGTGGATAGAATGGAGCTTGCACATAGTGACTGAGTGGATAGAATGTAGCTTGCACATAGTGACTGAGTGGATAGAATGGAGCTTGCACATAGTGACTGAGTGGATAGAATGGAGCTTGCACATAGTGACTGAGTGGATAGAATGGAGCTTGCACATAGTGACTGAGTGGATAGAATGGAGCTTGCACATAGTGACTGAGTGGATAGAATGGAGCTTGCACATAGTGACTGAGTGGATAGAATGGAGCTTGCACATAGTGACTGAGTGGATAGAATGGAGCTTGCACATAGTGACTGAGTGGATAGAATGGAGCTTGCACATAGTGACTGAGTGGATAGAATGGAGCTTGCACATAGTGACTGAGTGGATAGAATGGAGCTTGCACATAGTGACTGAGTGGATAGAATGGAGCTTGCACATAGTGACTGAGTGGATAGAATGGAGCTTGCACATAGTGACTGAGTGGATAGAATGTAGCTTGCACATAGTGACTGAGTGGATAGAATGGAGCTTGCACATAGTGACTGAGTGGATAGAATGTAGCTTGCACATAGTGACTGAGTGGATAAAATGGAGCTTGCACATAGTGACTGGATAGAATGGAACTTGCACATAGTGACTGAGTGGATAGAATGGAGCTTGCACATAGTGACTGAGTGGATAGAATGGCGCTTGCACATAGTGATTGAGTGGTCCTTCCCTTACGTGACAGGGGGCATAAAAGTTCCATTCCTTCACGCCAAGGTGACGACACAAACCTAAAGAATATATAATGCTACCAATTTTGAAGAACAAGGTCTCCCAACAGTGTAAAAATCGCTACTCACAGTTCCGTAGCTTTCGATGGCGTTCTCGCCATCTTCGTCAGCGCTCTAATGCTGTCTGCGTGAATCTCTACTCAGATCTCGCGAACATGGGATGAACCCAGTTCACGAGATCGAATCAGAGAATGGTACACCGGGGGCAGGGTGTAACGGCCCCGGTCCCTGTTGAGCGGGGGGTTGGTGGCTGCGATGTAGATGGCCTCCTTGACTCCTCGCTGGAACCACTTATTTTCTCTGTCCAGGATGTTGACATTGTCCGCACTGAATTGATGTTTTTCGGCGTGTAGGTGAGCTCCTACTGGAGAAGAGTCCCTCTTGTGTTCTGTTAGTCTCTTCTGAAGGGGGCGTTCAGTTTCACCGACATAATGTTGGTTACAGTCCTGGCAGTCTATTCTGTATATAATGCCAGCTTTGTCGAGTTTGCTGGTTTTGTCCTTGGGGGTGACCAGCTGGCTGCGTATGGTGTTGGAAGGTTTGGAATGTACAGCCACCCCCAGTTTTCTGATCTTTCTGGACAGAGCGTCACTCACACCTCCTACGTATGGGATGGTGATGTGTCCCTTGCGCTGGTGTTGTTTCACTGGCTGTTGGGATGCGGTGTTGGATTTCCTGCCTCCGGGCTGTTCCAGGCCCACTTTTTGTAGCCCGAGATGGTGAGCACTTTTTTCAGGTGGTTTGTCTCCTTGTCTTTTGCCTCTTGGGTACTGCATATGGTGTTAGCTCTGTGGGTAAGGGTTCGAATCACTCCCAGTTTGTGTTCAAGGGGCTGGTGGCTGTCGAACTGTAAATATTGGTCCGTATGAGTTGGTTTACGGTAGACCGAGAAGGATAGAATGCCATCAGTTCTGGTGATGAGGGTGTCCAGCATGGCTATGGAGTTGTTCTGTTCCACTTCCCTCGTGAATTTGATGGCTGGGTGTTGGTTGTTCAGATGTTCTGTGAACTGTTCGACCAGTTGCTGGGGGAGGATAGTCATGGTGTCGTCTACGTAGCGCCCCCAGTATCGTGGTGGGGAGTGGAAAGAAGCCAATGCTTTCTCTTCAAAATCCTCCATGAACAGGTTGGCTACTATTGGGCTTACTGGGGAGCCCATGGCTGCTCCTTCTTTTTGTTAGTAGAATTCACCTTGGAAGGTGAAGTAGGTGGTGGTGAGGCAGCAGGACAAGAGTTCACATACGTCGTCCACTGTGAGAGATGTACGTTGGTGGAGGGTTTGGTCGTTTTGTAACCTTCGGCGTATGATCTCTATGCTTTCTTTCACTGGTACGCTGGTAAATAGGGCAGAGACATCATATGACACAAGGAGTTCATCATGAGCGAGGGTGTAGTTACTCAGTTTTTCCACTAGGTCAGCACTGTTGTGGATGTGATGATCTGTGTGTCCTACGAGAGGTGATAGGATGTCCGCCACAAATCTAGCCGTCTCATACATGATGGAACCTCTGGATGCGACTATGGGACGGAGGGGGACTTCTTTCTTGTGGACTTTGGGTAGACCATAGAACTTGGGGACGTCGGACACAGTTGGGTATAATTTCCTGTACTGTTCTAATGACAGGCGGTCCGTCTCTTTCAGGCGTTTCAGTGTGTCTTTCAGTTTGTTGGAAAACTTGGAAGTAGGATCTTTCTTGAGGCGTTCATATGTTGTAGTATCTTCCAGAAGTTTGCTTGCCTTCTCATAGTACATGGGTCTAGGCATGATGACTGTGGCACGACCTTTGTCAGCTGGTAGGATCATCGTGGCGTGTTCGTTCTTTAAATCCGCCAGAGCCCGTCTTTGGTCCGGTGTTAAGTTGGATTTCGGTAGTTTGGCCTGTTTCATGATTCTGACACAGTCTGATCTTAAGTGTGTGGCTTCTTCTGAATTAGGGCCAATATACCTGCAAGCTGTTTCAATGCTTGTGATGAGGTCTACCACTGGAAGCTTGTTAGGGGCTACGGCGAAATTTAGTCCTTTCTCTAGTACTTCCTGTTCTGGTTTAGTGAGTTGGCGATCTGATAGATTGATCACCCACCTCTCTTTGGTCTTTCTTTTTGTTTCTTCCGGTACAGGTGTAATCTCGCTTTTGTCATTCTGTTGTCTCCTGTTGTTTTTTGGTGCTAGAAGTTCGAATTTCTTTCGATGGCGTTGGCGTACTTTGTCCCATTCTATTCGTCGTGTGTTGTTTAGCCACTCTTTGATTTCGGAGAGCATAGCATCTGGTAGTGTGCTAGAGCTCAGTCTTTCCTCGAGGTCTTGGATTTTCCCTTCCAGACAAGTGATGCGGGTGTTGATTTGCTTGATGCGTTCGTTCATGAGTGCTCGTTGTGCCTGATTGATGATATTATTTGCTGCTGTTCCTTTCATCGAAGTTTTGATTTTTAGGCTGGTGGGAAAGACGCCGTGATGTTTGCAGTGCAGTGTGAAGTGTAGATGGTTCCTGAACTTCGCTAGGGAGCGGTGTAATTTCTCTGATTCACGAAAGGTAGTGATGATCGTCCGATCGTAATCGCGAATGAGACGTAGGGGAAGTTTCAACAGTTGGGGGGTAGACATAAAGGCCTACGCAGAGTGGGTTCGGCTATTCGGTTTTCATAGATGCTGAGCCGTACACGAGCCGAGAGCAAGACGTGAACTGCACGTCTTGCATTCGGTTCGCGTACGGCTCGTGAATAAAATTGTGGCGGGAAATCTAGAGATCTGGGCCGGAACTCGTTAAAAAGCATCAAGATTTATTCATTGACTAGAGATCTGGGTCAGAGAAAATGGAGAAACTTCAGCTTTTATTGCTGTTGTGGTTGAAAAGAAGAAATTCTAGACCTAATAGGCGTTATTGGGTACATCCCATATTCCAAGAAAGGCCAACATTTGGTGAATACCATCACCTCATTGAAGGCATTCTCCAAGATGAGGAAAAGTGTTTATTGTACATAAGAATGAAACCAAACACATTCCAAACACTCCTGGAGATAATTGGGCCTCAAATTGAAAAAAGGACAACTACCATCCATACCCAGCTCGATTCCAATTTCTTTCCATTGTTTTATTACGAAATTTCTGTTTGAATAGTTGTCTGAAGTCTTGTCGTACAAGTCAGGTCTTTTTTGGACAGCGGTGATGATCCTTTCTGCTTCCATTTTGAGAAAAAAAGAGTGACAAAAAATACACGCTACACACACAACACACATCAAAAAGCCCGCGTAGCACGCTCAGCACGTAGTGACGAGAGGTCGCCGAGTGAAATTAAGTGCAGCGCTTTGATGCCAGTCGGCACAGAAAGTTGCCGAATGGTAGCCGATCGCGAGCCGAACACGAGCCGTGTTCACTCTGCCTGTGCTATTGGATGAAAGAGGTTTTTTAATTTCCACGGCTACCAGTCGGCAAGGTCATCAAGGACAAAGCCGATTACGTGCCGATCGCGAGCCGAAAACGAACCCACTCTGCGTAGGCCTTAATGCTACCAATTTTGAAGAACAAGGTCTCCCAACAGTGTAAAAATCGCTACTCACAAAAGAATATAGACAGGGCAGTGGGGTTGAAAACTTACGAGTGGCAAGGCTGAGGTTAGATCGTTTTGATATTTAACCCTTTGACTCACGTAGCCGACCCACAAACTGCAAAAACTTAACCCTTTGACTCCTTCACCCTATCCGCCAACTGCAGAAACTTAACCCTTTGACACCCTGCAGGAAGCTGGTGGTTAGGGTGGGGAGACAAAGGATTAAGTTTCTGCAGGAAGCTGGTGGTTAGGGTGAGGGAGTCAAAGGGTTAAGTTTTTGCTCTGCTAGCATGGTTGACAATGCATGATGCTGGTGGAGAGGGTGCGGGTGTCAAAGGATTATGTGAGTACAGGCTGGTGAAACAAGCTTCATTCTTTGATCCAGTCTTGCGCTGTGTACCCAGCCGACCACGGATGTCATCTCAGGCCCCAACCCATAACTTGACCGATGAAGGAGGTGGAGGAGGGTGTGTTCCTGTTTTATTTTCACTGCTTTCCTCTCACTGATCTGGTCTGTCGTCGGTCATCTTTCTGCCTGACACTTCCTTAATCTCTTTGATTGCACAAGGTCTGTCTAATCACGTCATCTGTCTGATTCCACTATTTCTTACGTCTGTCAGATCACATCATCTATCTGATTCCACTATTCCCTACGTCTGTCCGATCACGTCATCTATCTGATTCCACTATTCCCTACGCTGTCTGATGACTTCATTAGTCTGATTCTACAACTCCCTACGTCTGTCTGATCACGTCATTTGATTCCACAACTCCCTACGTCTGTCTGATCACGTCATCTGTCTGATTCCACAACTCTTTATGTTTGTCTGATTACGTCATCTATCTGATTCCACAATTCCCTACGTCTGTCTGATCACATCATCTGTCTGATTGATCACGTCATCTGACTGATTCCACAACTCCTTACGTCTGTCTGATCACGTCATCTGTCTGATTCCACAACTCTTGTGTTTGTCTGATTACGTCATCTATCTGATTCCACAATTCCTTACGTCTGTCTGATCACATCATCTGTCTGATTCCACAATTCCTTACGTCTGTCTGGTCACGTCATCTGTCTGATTCCACAACTCCCTAGTCTGTCTGATTACGTCATCTATCTGATTCCACAACTCCTACGTCTGTCTGATCACGTCATCTGTCTGATTCCACAACTCCATACGTCTGTCTGATCACGTCATCTGTCTGATTGATCACGTCATCTGATTGATTCCACAACTCCTTACGTCTGTCTGATCACGTCATCTGTCTGATTCCACAACTCCCTAGTCTGTCTGATTACGTCATCTATCTGATTCCACAACTCCTTACGTCTGTCTGATCACATCATCTGTCTGATTCCACAACTCCTACGTCTGTCTGATCACGTCATCTGTCTGATTGGGCAACTCCCTACGTCTGTCTGATCACGTCGTCATCTGATTGATCACGTCATCTGTCTGATTCCACAACTCCATACGTCTGTCTGATCACGTCATCTATCTGATTCCACAACTCCATACGTCTGTCTGATCACGTCATCTATCTGATTCCACAAGTCATTACGTCTGTCTGATCACGTCATCTGTCTGATTCCACAACTCCTACGTCTGTCTGATCACGTCATCTATCTGATTCCACAACTCCATACGTCTGTCTGATCACGTCATCTATCTGATTCCACAAGTCATTACGTCTGTCTGATCACGTCATCTATCTGATTCCACAACTCCATACGTCTGTCTGATCACGTCATCTATCTGATTCCACAACTCCATACGTCTGTCTGATCACGTCATCTATCTGATTCCACAAGTCATTACGTCTGTCTGATCACGTCATCTATCTGATTCCACAACTCCTTACGTCTGTCTGATCACGTCATCTATCTGATTCCACAACTCATTACGTCTGTCTGATCACGTCATCTGATTCCACAACTCATTACGTCTGTCTGATCACGTCATCTGTCTGATTCCATAACTCATTACGTCTGTCTGATTACGTGATCTATCTGATTCCACAACTCATTACGTCTGTCTGATCACGTCATCTATCTGATTCCACAACTCATTACGTCTGTCTGATCACGTCATCTATCTGATTCCACAAGTCATTACGTCTGTCTGATCACGTCATCTATCTGATTCCACAACTCCATACGTCTGTCTGATCACGTCATCTATCTGATTCCACAACTCATTACGTCTGTCTGATCACGTCATCTGATTCCACAACTCATTACGTCTGTCTGATCACGTCATCTATCTGATTCCACAACTCATTACGTCTGTCAAATCACGTCCTCTGTCTGATTCCACAACTCATTACGTCTGTCTGATCACGTCATCTATCTGATTCCACAACTCATTACGTCTGTCTGATCACGTCATCTATCTGATTCCACAACTCATTACGTCTGTCAAATCACGTCCTCTGTCTGATTCCACAACTCATTACGTCTCCTCGATCACTTTTAGAACGGACTCTGGAGTTACCAGTCATGACCTCACTGAGGGAAGGGACACAGTCTGCACTTGCTGTGACCAGTCTTCTCTTGTCTGTTACTTTTGTTTAGAAGTATGGAAATGTTCTTATTGCGGAGGCACTGCTCTGTGAAAACCACATCTACAACTGAATTGTTGGTCATCTTCTTTCTTGATTGGCTTGTTCCTTGCCACTTCTTTGGTTCCTTATCTTGCTCATTCTTGATTGTTGATGAATAATGTTGATTATTGTTGACTATTGAAGATGATTGTTGATTTTTGTTGAGTAGTGTTTATTATTATGATTAATGTTAATTAAACTTGATTAATCTTCGTTGATCATCATTGATTATTGGTGATTAACGTACATTGATTTTAATTATTGTTGATTAATTGTGAATATTCCTGATTAATGTGGATTATTCTTGTTTGATACAAACCATAAAAACAATAATAGAAGGAGAGGAGAACGCGTATTTAATGTAACGAAATAAGTCAGGCGCAAATCTTCGGCCAACTCTGTCTCTGTCTTTCAGCCATCGAAAGTTCGTTTTTGGAGGTAGGCCTTCCTCAGCTGCTTCCATTCATTTCGTTCCAGCGCTTTTCTTCTCCAGTTTCTGTCAAATCCATCTAGGTCGTCTCTCCGTCTAGTTTTCTGTCTTCCTCTACTGCGAGTGCCGTCTCTTGGTATCCAGAACGTGGTTTTTGTTGTCCAACGATTGTCCATTCTCCGGGCGAGATGTCCTGCCCAGTTCCATTTCAGTCTGTTGATGGTTTCCAGGATGTCTCGCACTTTTGTTCTTTCTCTGATCCACTGAGCCGTTTTTGCGATCTTTTCAGGTGATACCAAGCATGATTTTTCGCCCAACTGGCCTTTGTCAAACGTATACAAAAGATAACAAAGAATAACCGCACAACACTAAAGCACACACGAAAAACAAACAAACAAACAAAAAATCACAAAACAGACAACTTCCCGATCGTAACGGTCTGGCAAGAGAACTTAAAATAGCAGACACCTCAACATGTGTTTTTTTTCAGACATCTCTATATGTGTGTGTTGTGTGTTTTGTGTTGTGATCTAGTGTCGTCTGTGGTATGTGTGTGAGTGTGTGAGCGCGACGCGTGATGTTATGTATTTGTTTCTTTGTTGTCTTTGTTTAAGCTTGATAAGGGCCGTGGCTAAATTTGCCCTGTCTTGTTTTGTCATATTATTACGCTGTCAAAACCTCTATTTTTGATTTTTGCTCTAGTTCTGTTTGTTGAACGTGGCAGTGACTTCGATTCAGATTTCTACATTCATGTTATTGTTGAATGCATGTTGATTAATTTGATTATTGTGATTGATTATTACTGATTATTTTCAACTTTGATTATTGTTGATTAATGTTGGTGATGCTGTTGACGATGCTGCTGTCTTGCTGTCTTCTTCACAAACAATCTGTGTTAAACTGGCGTGACAGAATCGTTCAGGTCGACTAGTTTTGTGGTGTGTGTGTGTGTGTGTGTGTGTGTGTGTGTGTGTGTGTGTGTGTGTGTGTGTGTCTGTCTGTCTGTCTGTCTGTCTGTCTCTCTCAGTCTTGACTCTCTCTCTCTCTCTCTCTCTCTCTCTCTCTCTCTCTCTCTCTCTCTCTCTCTCTCTCCCACCCGTCTGTGTGTGTGTGTGTGTGTGTTGCGTGCGTGCGCGTGTGTGTGTATGTGCGTATGTGTGTGTGCGTGTGTGTGTGTGTGTGTGCTGCGCGCGCGCTGACATAAAACGTTTGCACAAAGTCATCTGGGATTATTGTGCGTGGCACAAGTTGAGACCTGGAAAACAATACGGGCAACCAACATTCTAAGGAGTGATGCTGTAGACTGACTGACTGACTGACTGACTGACTGACTGACATGTTGAGTGCCAGACAGAAGGAAAGGAACCAGGCGTATTCATGGTACGTCTGTCACCCAGGTCCTCCACCGAAACTCCATCTAGCCACAGACTTGAAGAAAGGGACGACCAACTGCCCACCATCACATTGTAGGCACTAACAACTGCCCACCATCATATCATGGGCACTAATTGCTGCCCACCATTACATTATAAGCACTAACAACTACCCACCATCACACTAAAGGCACTACCAACTGCCCACCATCACATTATAGGCACTACCAACTGCCCTCCATCACATTATAGGCACTAACAACTGCCCATGACATTATTGGCACTAACAACTGCCCACTATCAGGATAAAGGCACTGCCAACTGCCCAGCATCAGGATAAAGGCACTACCAACTGCCCACCATCATGTTATAAGCACTACCAACTGCCCAAACCAGGATAAACAAACTACCAACTGCCCACTGCCGCATTAAAGCCACTAACAGCTGCCCAGCATCGCATTATAGACAATAACAGCTGCCCACCCTCACATTATAGACACTGTCAAATGCCCACCATCACAATATAGGCACTACCAACTGCCCACCATCACAGTAAAGGCACTACCAACTGCCCACCATCACAGTAAAGACATTACCAACTGCTTACCATCACATTATAGGCACTACCAACTGCCCAACATCATGGTAAACGCACTATCAACTGCCCATAATCACAGTAAAGGCACTACCAACTGCCCACCATCACGGTAAAGACACTACCAACTTCCCACCATTACAGTAAAGGCACTACCAACTTCCCACCATTACAGTAAAGACACTACCAACTGCCCACCATCGCAGTGAAGACACTACCAACTTCCCACCATTACAGTAAAGACACTACCAACTGCCCACCATCGCAATGAAGACACTACCAACTTCCCACCATTACAGTAAAGACACTACCAACTACCCACCATCGCAGTGAAGACACTACCAACTTCCCACCATCATGAAAGGCACCGACAACTGCTCAGTATCACATCATAGGCACTACCAACTGCCCACCATCAAAATATAGGCACTACCAACTGCCCACCATCACATAGGCTCTACCAACTGCCCACCATCACCGTAAAGGCACTACCAACTGCCCATCACTACATAGGCACTAACAACTGCTCACATCACATTATAGACACTACCAACTGCCCACCATCAGGATAAAGGCACTACCAACTGCCCACAATCACATTATAAACACAAAAACACCTTCCCACCATGGTATTATGGGCACTACCAACAACCCACCCTCATTATAGACACTAACTGCCCACCATCACATTATAGGCACTTCAACTGCCTACCACCACAGCAGAGGCACTAACAACGGCCCACCATCACATTATAGGCAATAACAGCTGCCCACCATTCCAGTCTGTAAATGCACAATCAACTATCATCACAGTAAGGCACTAACAACTGCCACATCACAGTGTAGGCACTAACAACTGCCACCATCACAGTAAAGGCACAAACAACTGCCCAACCCACTATCATAATATGGGCACTAACAGCTGCCCACCATTGCATTATAGGCATAACAGCTGCCCATCAGCACAGTAAGCACTAACAACTGCCCACCATCACAAAGTAGACATTACCACCTGCCCACCATCACATATAGGCACTACCACCTGCCCACCATCACAATATAGGCATTACCAACTGCCACTATCACAGTATAGGCACTACCAACTGCCCACTATCACAGTATAGGCACTACTAATGCCCAATATCACAGTATAGGCACTACCAACTACCCAATATCACAGTATAGCACTACCAACTGCCCAATATCACAGTATAGGCACTACCAACTGCCCAATATCACAGTATAGGCACTACCAACTGCCCACTATCACACTATAGGTACTAACAAATGCCCACCATCACATTATAGGCACTAACAAGTGTCCACCATCACATTCTAGCATTACCAACTGCCCACCATCACATTATAGGCACTGACAAATGTCCACCATCGCATTATAGACAATAGCATCTGCCCAACTGCTTACCACCACAGTAAAGGCACTAACAACTGCCCACCATCACAGTAAAGGCATTAACAACTGCCCACCATCACCGTAAAGGCACCAACAACTGCCCACCATCGCACTAAAGACACTTCCAACTGCCTACCACCACATTATAAGAACTAACAACTGCCCACCATCACACTATAGGCACTAACAGCTACCCACTATCGCATCATAGGCATTAACAGCTGCCCACCATCCCTTTATAGGTACTAACAGCTGCCCACTATCGCACCATAGGCATTAACAGCTGCCCATCATCCCTTTATAGGCACTAACAGCTGTCCACCACCACATTATAGGCATACCAACTGCCTACTATCACATTACAGGCACTAACAGCTGCACAAAAAATCACATTATAGGCACTAATAACTGTCCACCATCAGAATAAAGGCACTACCACTGCTCACCATCACATCAAAGGTATTATCAACTGCCCACCATTCAGTAAAGCACTATCAACTGCCCACCATCTCAGTAAAGGCACTATCAACTGCCCACCATCTCAGTAAAGGCACTATCAACTGCCCACCATCTCAGTAAAGGCACTATCAACTGCCCACCATCTCAGTAAAGGCACTATCAACTGCCCACCATCTCAGTAGAGGCACTATCAACTGCCCACCATCTCAGTTAAAGGCACTATCAACTGCCCACCATCTCAGTAAAGCACTATCAACTGCCCACCATCTCAGTAAAGGCACTATCAACTGCCACCATCTCAGTAAGGCACTATCAACTGCCACCATCTCAGTAAGGGCACTAACAACTGCCCACCATCTCAGTAAAGGCACTAACAGCTGCCCACCATCACTAATTAGTCACTATCAGCTGCCCATCATTACATTATAGGCACTACCAACTCCCTACATCACATTACAAGGCACTAACAGTTGCACCAACACATTAAAAGGCACTAATAACTGTCCACCATCAGATAAAGGCACTACCTAACTGCTCACCATCACATCAAAGGTATATCAACTGCCCACCATCTCAGTAAAGGCACTATCAACTGCCCACCATCTCAGTAAAGCACTATCAACTGCCCACCATCTCAGTAAAGCACTATCAACTGCCCACCATCTCAGTAAAGGCACTATCAACTGCCCACCATCTCAGTAAAGCACTATCAACTGCCCACTATCTCAGTAAAGGCACTATCAACTGCCCACCATCCAGTAAAGGCACTAAAATGCTCCCATCACTCAAAGGCACTATCAACTCCACCTTCCAGTAAAGGCACTATCATCTCCACATCTCAGTAAAGGCACTACAACTGCCACCATCAGTAAAGGCACTATCCAACTGCCACCATCACAGTAAAGGATATCAACTGCCCACCATCCAGTAAAGGCACTATCAACTGCCCACCATCTCAGTAAAGGCACTATCAACTGCCCACCATCTCAGTAAGCACTATCAACTGCCCACCATCTCAGTAAAGGCACTATCAACTGCCCACCATCTCAGTAAAGGCACTATCAACTGCCCACCATCTCAGTAAGGCACTATCAACTGCCCACCATCTCAGTAAAGGCACTATCAACTGCCCACCATCACACAAGGCACTATCAACTGCCCACCATCAAAAGGCACTATAACTGCCCACATCCATAGGCACTACCAACTGCCACCATCACATAAGGCACTATCCAACTGCCACCATCACATACAGGCACTACAACTGCCACCATCACATAAGGCACTACAACTGCCACCATCATCAAGGCACTACAACTGCACACCATCACATTACAGGCACTACCAACTGCACACCATCACATTACAGGCACTACCAACTGCACACCATCACATTACAGGCACTACCAACTGCCACCATCACATTACAGGCACTACCAACTGCCCACCATCACATTACAGGCACTACAACTGCACACCATCACATTACAGCACTACCAACTGCCACCATCACATTACAGGCACTACCAACTGCCCACCATCACATTACAGGCACTACCAACTGCCACCATCACATTACAGCACTACCAACTGCCCACCATCACATTACAGGCACTACCAACTGCACACCATCACATTACAGGCACTACCAACTGCCCACCATCACATTACAGGCACTACCAACTGCCCCCATCACATTACAGGCACTACCAACTGCCACCATCACATTACAGGCACTACCAACTGCCACCATCACATTACAGGCACTACCAACTGCCCACCATCACATTACAGGCACTACCAACTGCCCACCATCACATTACAGGCACTCCCAAATGCCACCATCACATTACAGGCACTACCAACTCCCCACCATCACATTACAGGCACATTAAAGGCACACAACGCCACCACAATAAGGCACTACCAACCACCACTACTAAGGCACTACCAAGCACCATCACATTACAGACACCAACTGCCACCACACAGTAGGCCTAACGCCACCAACAAGGCACTACCAACTGCACACACATACAGCACTACCAACTGCCCCACACCATTACAGCACTCCACGCCACCAACATTCAGCACTCCACTGCACCTCACACTCCAACCACCACCATCAACTGCCCACCATCACATTACAGCATACCAACTCCCCATCACATTACAGGCACTCAACTGCCCACCATCACATTACAGGCACTCCAATCCACCATCACATTACAGGCACTACCAACTGCCCACCATCACATTACAGGCACTCCATCCCACCACACATTACAGGCACTACCAACTCCCACCATCACATTACAGGCATACCACTGCCACCATCACATACAGGCACTACAATCCACCATCACATTACAGGCACTACAACTCCCCACCATCACATTACAGGCACTCCAATCCACCATCACATTACAGGCAACCAACTCCCACCATCACATTACAGCACTACAACCCCACAACATTCAGCACTCCAATGCCACCATCACATTACAGGCACTACCAACTCCCCACCATCACATTACAGGCACTACCAACTGCACACCATCACATTACAGGCACTACCAACTCCCCACCATCACATTACAGGCACTACCAACTGCCCACCATCACATTACAGGCACTACCAACTGCCCACCATCACATTACAGGCACTACCAACTGCCCACCATCACATTACAGGCACTACCAACTGCCCACATCACATTACAGGCACTACAACTGCCACCATCACATTTACAGGCACTACCAACTGCCCACCATCACATTACAGGCACTACCAACTGCCACCATCACATTACAGGCACTACCAACTGCCACCATCACATTACAGGCACTCCAACTGCACAGCACCACAGTGTGTTCCCATGTCTGCCAGTTTATGTTGTTTCTGGCATTTCCTTTGTTGATTGAAGGCATGATTGTTGATCGAAGACATGATTGTTGATTGAATCAAATGATATGTTGATCGAAGACATGATTGTTGATCGAAGACATGATTTGTTGATTGAAGACATGATTTTGATGAAGAATGATTGTTGATTGAGAACATTTTGATTGAAGAAATGATGCTGATTGAGATATATTGTTGATTGAAGAACATTGCTGATTGAGAATATTGTATTGAAGAATATTGCTGATTGATGAAATAATTGTATTGAATGAATGATTGCTGATCGAAGAAATATTGTTATTGAAGAATTGATTGTTGATCGAAGAAATATTGTTGATTGAAGAATGATTGTGATTGAAGACAATGTATTGTTGATCAAAGAAATGATTGTTGATTGGAGAATGATTGTTGATCGAAGACATGATTGTTGATTGAAGACATGATTGTTGATTGGAGGTATGATTGTTGATTGGAGGTATGATTGTTGATTGGAGACATGATTGTTGATTGAAGGAATGATTGTTGATTGGAGAATGATTGTTGATTGAAGAATGATTGATGATTGAGAAATGATTGTTGAATTGGAGATGATTGTTAATTGAAGAAATGATTGTTGATTGAAGAATGATTGTTGATTGGAGGTATGATTGTTGATTGAAGACATGATTGTTGATTGAAGGAATGATTGTTGATTGGAGGTATGATTGTTGATATGGAGACATGATGATTATTGAAGAAATGATTGTTGATTGGAGATGATTGTTGATTGAGGAATGATTGTTGATTGAGACATGATTGTTGATTGGAGAATGATTGTTAGATTGAAGAAATGATTGTTGATTGAAGGAATGATTGTTGATTGGAGGACATGATTGTTGATTGAAGACACGATTGTTGATTTTTGTACTGAACCCCAGTGTTGTTATTCTTGTTAATGAAGACATGATTATTGTATTGAAGGAATATTGTTGACATTGGGTAATGATTGTTGATTGAAGACACATTGTTGATTTTTGTCACTGAACCCCAGTGTTGTTATTCTGTAAGACCTTATTGTTATGAATATTTTGTTACCATTTGTATTGAGTATTTCTGATAATTACTTTTTTTAATTTCTTTATTGGTTGTTTTGTTTTGTTTGTTTTTGTTTTGTTGTTTTTCGGTCTCAACTGATTTATCTTGTGGTGTTCGGGCTATTGTCCCAGGGGAAAAAAAACGTGTCGGCGCTGTACAGGGCTACCTATTCTTTCTGTGTGTATTCTTTGTTTAATTATGAAAATGTATTACGCTAGAGACTTTTGACAGATACAGCTCCAGGACAACAAAACAGTTGTTTCTGGCGAAGCTCTGTAGTAAAACCCACTTCTGTTGGTAAAGAGAAATACACTCGTACAGAAAGAAAATAAATGGGTGGCGCTGCAGTGCGGCGACACGCCTTCGCCGGAGTGTCATGATAAAAATGTGACCAGAGAAAAGTAAAAGAAATCGCACAAGAAATACAATAGGACCTATCTTTAGGTTTTGATGATTAGCTGTCAGTCAGTATTTAACTTTTCAACTGTATTCACAACGATACAAAACAGTGTATATACATGTATATATATACACTTCAACAATGAAACAAGCGAAGTTAGAACAAGATTGAGGCAGCTGAAATGTGTTGGTTTTTTTTAGAAGAATGTTAACCGAGTTCCATGGACAACAAAAAAAACAACAAATGAGATAGTCTTGAAAGAAGCAACCACAAAAAAGAACATACACAGTCCATAAAGAAGTCTGTAACACAATAAGTTGTTACACAGTCCTGAAACAGTAACTGTATCACAATGAGGGTGTTTTGCAAGTCCCTTATCAGCACTCCAGCCACACGTGAAACTAAAATTGAATATTGTTGTTTTCACGTATGAGATGAGATGATGATGATGATGATGATGATGATGATGATGAATGATGATGATGATGATGATGATGATGATTGATGATGATGATGATGTATGATGATGATGATGATATGATGATGATGATGATGATGATGATGATCTGATTAAAAACATATGTTTAAGAATCATTCTAGTGCGTTTATCTTTATAAATGACTGCTAAAACCACCGTTTGCATTAAAATCTGGGATGTTTTTTTATATATATATATATATATAATATAAATTCACTTCATTGAATTTGATATGATCTTATACGATCTGTTTTTGATTCGATGTTTACTTGCCTGCCTAATGGTTTGCTTATTCCTTGAGTCTTCAACATGACGGACGATTCTACGGAATCCCCTTCCCCCCTTTCCCCCCTTTCCCCTGTGGGGATGTCGGGGGTTCTTTCAGTATAAATAGTATCCCCACCTTCTGGAAATTCTGTGCTAGAAATTTCCCCTTTTCTGTCACTCTCTTTGTTTCTGCCTTGTTTCTGTGTTTTCTGTCATTTCTCCTATCATTTTCTGCCTTGTTGGTCCATTCATCTAGTGTCTTCGATAAAGTCTTAAGTACGTTTTCTTAGGATTGATAATTGGGTGCATGTATAAATTGCATTTTTGGCTCTAGGGAGGAGAGATATGCGGAAGCAATTTTAGGTAACTTAGGCCGTTTTTAGATATATTTTGGTGTCCTTAGATATACTTAAATGTGTATTCAGGTGTGTTTTTTAAATCCCCTGTGCGGTGAATTGGACACGCCAGGGGCATATCTTTAGATTATGTGCACGAATGCATTGATATGTATAATTACTTTTCTTTTCTTTTCCCCCTGCAGAAGTTTTGTATGTTCTGAAACGGTTATAGCCCTGACATGGCTCTACGCAGTCGGCTGGGCTTTTAACAGTAACAAGTACAGAAACCAGAAGATGCGGGCCAAGCCACTGAAGCTGAGATGCTTACATGTGTACAGTAGTAAGAACTAGCTGTAATGCAGGTCTAGTGTGACCTGATGCTACTATCTTTGAGTGATAAAGTTAGAAAGTTTTAGTCTAGCTTAGTCGAGCGTTAGTCGTTGTTCAATGAACTTGTCTTATTTGGTCCTACTTTATAGTCTACTTTAGATTCGTCTGGTCCTGATTGATTAATTGATTGATTGAATGATTGACTTATTCATTCATTCATTCATTATTCATCCATTCATTTATTCATTATTCATTATTCATTCATTCATTCATTCATTCTTTTTCCAACACAGTCAGACTGCAATTAACTCCTATTGTTTAGTTCTACTTTAGTGTCGTCTAGTCTGATTGAGGTTTAGTATAACTTTTGCGTTTCTTTCTTTCTTTCTTTCTTTCTTTCTTTCATTCTTTCTTTCTTTCTTACTTTCTTTCTTTATTTCCTTCTTTCTTTCTTTCCACATTTCTTTCTTTCTTTCTACGTTTCTTTCTTTCTTTCCACATTTCTTTCTTTCTTTCCTACATTCCTTCTTTCTTATTTATTTATGTATCTATTTGTTTATGTATTCGTTCATTTACATCATTTAAAATCAAATGTATTTATT
>CM060313.1:40278715-40308715 GCA_030674185.1 Monoplex corrugatus
TCTGTTTCCTTGTATATTTTTCCATTGGTTTTTGTGTTTGTTTGTATCTTTGTCTTTATTTGTCTGTCCTGTTTAATTCTTTGTTTGTCTGCATGTTTATTTGTTTGTTTGTCTGTTTCTAAGTCCGTTTGCCTCTTTTTGTTGGGGTTTTTTTTTTGTCTGTTTGTTTTTCTGCCTGCATGTTTGTCTGTCAATCTCTGTCTCTGTCTCTTTGTTTCTTTGTTTGTCTATTCTTTGTTTGCTTGTTTGTCCATTTCTTTGTCCGTTTATTTATTTTTTTGCTTAGTTCTTTATTTGTCTGTTTGTGTGTCTGTTTATTTGTTTCTATTTATCGGTTGTTAGTTTGTCCGTTTGTTTGTCTTTCTCTTTGTTTGCTCGTCTTTTCTTTGTGTGTTTGTTTCTTTTGCTCTTTTGGTTTGCCTGTTTGTTTGTCTATTTGTTTCTCTGTTCGTTTTTTTGTCTGTTTGTTCGTTTCTTTGTTTGTGTGTCTGGATGTGTGTCTGTGTGTAGAGTTGTTTGTTTCGTTTTGTTTGTTTGTTGGTTTTGGTTGGTTGGTTGGTGGTTGGTTGGTTGGTTGGCTGGTTGGTTGGTTGGTTGGTTGGCTTGGTTGGTTGGTTGGTTGGTTGGTTGGCTGGTTGGTTGGTTGGTTGGCTGCTTGCTTGCTTGAATTGTTTGTTTTTTACAGATTGTTCGCCTGTTTGTTCCTTTGTTTATTGTTTTTTGCGTTTTCTTGTCTGTAAAGTTGTCTCTTTCTTTTTCGCTGTTTGTTTGTTTGTCATTTATCTTTTTGTCTGTCTGTTTGTCTGTTTGCCTGCTTCTTTGTTTGCTTGTTTTATGGCTGTTTGCTTGCTTGCTTTTGTTTTTGTTTTTGTTTTGTTTGGTGTTTGTTTTTCTGT
Organism: Monoplex corrugatus; assembly: GCA_030674185.1. Taxonomy (NCBI): domain Eukaryota; kingdom Metazoa; phylum Mollusca; class Gastropoda; order Littorinimorpha; family Ranellidae; genus Monoplex; species Monoplex corrugatus. The sequence continues at coordinate 40,279,612 of CM060313.1, forward strand.
CTGTATGTTTACATGTCTGTCTGCCTATTTTTATACGTCTGTTTGTATTTTGTGTATATATTTATGTTTATATTTGTTTGTGTTTACATTTTTCTGTTGTTTCACTGTTTGTTCGTCAGTTTATTTGTATGTCTGTCTGTTTGTCGTCTGTATCATGTTTATCCATTTGTCGACATCTTTGTCTATATTTTACTTTGTTTCTTTGTCCATTTGTCTGTTTGCCTGTTTGTTTGCCTGCTTGTTTCTTTGTTTGTGTCTTTATTGGTCAGCTTCTGTTTTTGTCTAATTTTCTTGTTTCTCTGTTGTTGGTTTTTTCTTTGTTTTTCTCTATATATGTTTGTCTATCACTTTCCTTCGTTTGTTTCCTTGTCTATCTTTTCGTCTGTTTTCTGTTTCTCTGTCTCTCTTTCCCTTTTTTTTCAGTGTTTTGTTTGTTTGTTTGTTCGTCGTTGTTTGTTGTGTTGGTTGGTTGGTTGGTTGTTTTTTCTCGTGTGTCAGTATGTTTGTGTGCCTGTCGTCTGTCTGCTTGCGTGCTTGTTTGTTTCTGTATCCTGATTCCTTGTCTTTGTGTTTGCTTGTATGATTTTTTTTTCTCAGTTTCTTTGTATGTTTGCCTGTCTGTCTCTGTTTATCGGTTTCTTACTCTGTTTTTTTTATCTTTGTTTATCTGTTTGTTTCTTTTCCTATCTGTTAAACTTTGTTTGTATGCATGTTGTCTGTCCGTTTTTCTATTTCTTCATTTATCTGTTTATTTGTTGGTCTGCCTGTCTATTTGCTTGCAAGTGGCTTTTACTTTTTGTGTATGTTTTTGTTTTTGTTTTTTTGTTTTTTGTCTATTTATGTGACTGTTTGTGTGTCCATTTGTTTTTCTGTTTGGTGTTTGTTTATTTCTTGCTTGCTTGCTTGCTCGCTTGTTTGTAAGTCTCATTATTTGTTTGTTTGTTCGTTTATATGTTTGTTTTCTTCTTTCTTTGTTTGTTTCTTTGTGTTTGCTTCTTGTTTGTCTGTTTATGGTTGGTTCGTCTGGTTTTGGTTGTCTATTTGTTCCCCATTTGTTTGTCCCCCTGTTTGTTTGTCTACTTTTCTGTTTGTCTGTTTATGTAATTGTTTATCTGTCCGTTGGATCGCTTATCTGGTTGTTCGTCTGTCTCTTCATCTGTTTGTTGTCCTATTTATTCGTTCTCCTATTTGCTTGTCTGTCTGTTTGTCTGAGTGTCTGTTTGCCTGCTTGTTTCTTTGTCGGCTTGTTGCTTTGTCTTTGTTTCTTGGTTTGTTTGTCTAATTTTCTTGTTTGGCCATTTCTTTGTCAAGTTTTCTTACTTCTCTCTATCACTCTTCTTCTTTTTCAGTTTGTTTGTCTGTTTCATTGTATGTCTGTCTGTCCATCTATCTGTCTGTTTGTCTGCCTGACTGACTGTTTCCGTATTTGTTTGTCTATCTGTATGTGTAGGTTTCTGTTTGATTGTGTGTATATATGTCTGTTTGCTGTCTGTTTCTCTGTTTCTCTATATGTTTATTTGCCTATGTACTTTTTCTCTTTGTCTATTTGTCTCTTTTTTTGTTTGTCTCTTCTTTTGTGTGTTTGTGTGTTTGTTTGTTTGATGGTCTGTTTTATTTGTTTGTTTGTTGGTCTGTTAATCTGTCTCTTTGTTTTTTCCATGTGTTTGATTGTCTGCGTGTTTATCTGTTTAAGTGTCTGTCTGTCCGTCTGTCTGTTTCTTTTGTCTGCTTGTGTCCTTATCTGCTTGCTTGTCTGGCCGTTTGTCTATTTGTCTGTCAGTCTGTTTAGTCCTTTCCTTTGTGTGCTAGGACTGTTTTTCTATCCGTTTGTCTGTTTGTATGTCTGTTTCCCGTTCGTCCCTTTTTGTCTATCTGTTTGTGTGTGTGTGTGTGTGTGTGTGTGTGTGTGTGTGTGTGTGTGTGTGTGTGTGTGTGTGTGTGTGTGTGTGTGTTTGTGTGTGTGTGTTTAAATCTGTTTATTTCTTTGTCAGTTTGTCTATATGTCTTTGTCTATCTTTTTTGTGTGTTGTCTCTTTGTCTGTCTATACCTGTCTGTTTGATTGTTTATCTCTTTGTTTCTATGCTTGTCTCTCTTTTCGTTTTGTTGTTGTTGTTTTTTAACTTGTCTATCCACTTTTTTGTGTTTGTTCAGTCCCCCCCCCCCCCCCACACACACACACAAACACTGTCTATTTTTCTTTTCGTTTGTTTGTCTGTTTTCTGCTTGGATAATTGTTTATCTGTTTGTGTTTGTTGGTATGCCTGTCTGTTTGATTGTATTGTCTGCGTCACGGGCCCCAAAACCAGATCTAAGTCAATCCTGCTAAACTCGTGATTTTGTTTTCATGGAAACATTTTACTGTAGAGATTGTCGTCACGGGGCCCAAACCAGATCTAAGTCTCGTGATTTTGTTTTCATGAAAACATTTTGTTGTAGAGATTGTTTCAATTTAATTGTGTTACAAAGATCTGCTGAGAGCAGTGTCAGACGGAAGAACCTATTTGCTTGGTTTGCGTAAGTGGAAATGTAGCTCTCGCATGACATTTTCGTGTGATTACTGTACTTGCCTTCCGTTTTCTTTGGGAGGGGGGGGGGGGGGGCGGGGGATGGGTTATACCCGATATAGAAGTTGATTGCTCATTAAAAATATGGAAAGGAGAACGAGGAGTTTCTCGTCTGAAGAGCAGGAGGCAGAATGTTTTTCCACGAATTTACTGATGCAGACAGTGGTTTTTGTGTTCAAACAGAGTCGCTTACGTCATAGATTTTAGTATAGACTAAAATGGCGGATGTTGTGTTAGGCTGTTATTGTTGATTTGCTTCACGCAGTGTAGCTTTTGTGCAAATCTGTGGAACTGACCGCCTTGGACGGGAGGATTGCAATGCTCCAACATAGGTTGGTGTGTTTCTGGTTCCGGATCCACGCGAAGCGGAGAGATCCACAGTATTGTTGTGCTGCTACGTAGGCTGGCGTGTTTCTGGTTCCGGATCTACATGAAGTGGAGAGATCCAGCGGATTGTTGTGCTCTAACGTAGGTTGGTGTGTTTCTGGTTCTAGATCTGCATGAAGTGGAGAGATCCAGAGTATTGTTGTGCTGTAACGTATGTTGCCGTGTTTCTCTTTCTGGTTCCGGATCTACAAGCAGTGGAGAGATCCAGAGTATTGTTGTGCTCTAAGTCTGACGTAGGTTGGTGTGTTTCTGGTTCTAGATCTACATGAAGTGGAGAGAACCAGAGTATTGTTGTGCTCTAAGTCTGACATAGGTTGGTGTGTTTCTGGTTCTAGATCTACAAGCAGTGGAGAGATCCAGAGTATTGTTGTGCTCTAAGTCTGACGTAGGTTGGTGTGTTTCTGGTTCTAGATCTACATGAAGTGGAGAGAACCAGAGTATTGTTGTGCTCTAAGTCTAACGTAGGTTGGTGTGTTTCTGGTTCTAGATCTACATGAAGTGGAGAGATCCAGAGTATTGTTGTGCTCTAACGTAGTTGGTGTGTTTCTGGTTCTAGATCTGCATGAAGTGGAGAGATCCAGAGTATTGTTGTGCTCTAATGTAGTAGGTTGGTGTGTTTTTGATCCCGGATCTACATGAAGCGGAGAGTTCCGGAGTTACTGGGCCGCCAAATCAGGCAAATGGACTACTCGTGTTGTCAGCGGAAGTCCCGAGCAGTTTCACGGTCGTTGGGGATGTAAGTCTGCACGGACGGGGGTTGCTGGTGTCCGGGACAACTTGCACGGGCGGTTGGAGACATGCCCATTTCACCCATCAACGCAACCTAGCAAAATGTTTCCCTTGTTCTATCCTACAATAGATTCCGGACTCGTAGGTGGTGATGATTTGCCCATGTAAATCAGGGCATTTGAACTTTAAATTTATTAGGGAAGGAAAGGGGTAATGTGCCTCAAAACATAACTTTTTAGAAGTGGAACTCTGGGAAAGTGATTAAAAACAACAACGAAAAACTGTTGAAAGAACTCTGGGGAAGAAGACTATGCTAAAACACCTTCTGTTGGATTACTGACCAGATTAGACTCTATATGAAGAATAACATCTAAATTAAATCATTATCAATACATACATACATACATACATACATACATACATACATACATACATACATACATACATGCATACATACATATATATTACACACACACTCATACAAACACACACACACACACACACACACACACACACACACACACACACACACACACACACACACTACATATATCATAATCGTTTGGTGGTAGTGTAGTGGGAAAGGAAAAGATGATCGGTTGTTTGTGCTTGTTCAGACACTGTGTGTGTGTAAATATGTCAATAACCCTAAACCGTATGGATCGAAATCTCACTTGTAGAATAGTTGTCATAAGCCTGTATGTACATGTATGTGACAGTCTGTATGTCTGACTGTCTGTTGGTTGATCCCTCTTTTTGTGTATTTGAATGTTTGTTCGTGCTCTTTTTTGTTTTTGTCTTTCTGTTTGTCAGTCTGTCTATTTGATTGTTTGCTTGTTTTCTTGTTTATCTGTCTGTTGGTATATTGAACTGTCTGTCTGTGTGTCTCTTTCGTTGTGTGTGTCTCTCGTTGTGTCTGTCGCTCTTCCTTTGTCAGTCTGTTTGTCTATTTGTTAACTGTCAATCTGTTTGTCTGCTTGTTCACCTGTTTCTTTGTCCATTTGCTTGTTTCTTTGTCCATTTGTTAATCTGTTTGACTTTGTCTGTTTGCAAATTGCTTTGTCTGTTTGTCTGTTTTTGTGCCTCTCAGTCTGTTTGTTAGTCTGTTTCTCTGTCTGCTGGTTTGTGTATTTGCTTATATTTATTTCTTTGTCTGTGTTGCTTCTTCCTTTTTTTTTTTTTATAGTCTTTTGTGTGTGTGGGGTGGTGGTGGTCTATCTGATTATTTGTCAGTGTGTTTGTTGGGTTTGTTTGTTTGTTTGCTGTTCTGTTATCTGTTTGCCTGTTGCACTGTTGTCCATTTGTGTGCCTGCGTAATTGTCTGTCCATTTCTCTCTTGTCTGATTTTTGTCTATCAGTCTGTGTGTATGTATATAAATCTGTCTGTCTGTTTGTCCGTGTCTGTTAATCTCTTTATGTGTTTTATCATCTGTTTGTCCATCTGTTGGTTTGTTTGTCTGTCTCTTTGTTTACTACTTTATATGTCTGTTTCTCTCTATGTTTCTCTATCTCTTCTATTTGTCTCTGTTTATGAAATTTGTTTGTTTTTGTCTATCAGTTTGTCTGTCTGTCAGTCTGTTTGCAAATGTGTTTGTCTGTGTGTCTGTGTTGGTCTTTCTGCTCGCATGTCTTTTTATGGGTTTTTTTTTATTGTTTTTGTTGTAGTTGTTGTTTTTCTTCTGTGTGCGTCATTTTTTCGCTGTTTGTGTTAGTCTGTTTCGGTTTGTTGTTTGTTTGCCTGTTTGTCTGTATTCTGTATTAACTTCTATCTGTTTGCATGTTTGTTCAGTCACTGAATTAGTATGTTTGGTTATCTATCGGTTTGCCTACCTGGTTTTGTTTTGTTTTGTTTTGTTTTTCTTTCTATCTGTTTCTCTCTCTTTTTTTGTTTTTTCTCTCTCTTTCTCTCTTGGTGTTTTCTGTTGATTTACTTCTTTACATGTCCTTCTGCCTCTTGATTTCATTGTTTATCTCGTTTTCTATTTGCCTGTTTCTCTGCGTGTCAGTATGTCAGACAGTTTGTTTGTTGATTGTTTATCTGTTTGTGTATCTGTCTGTTTGTCTGTCGTAGTTTTGTGTGAGTGTGTATGTGTGTGTGTGTGTGTGTGTCTATCTGTCTGCTGATTTGATAGTGTGAGTGTGTGTGTGTGTGTGTGTGTGTGTGTGTGTATCTGTCTGCTGATTTGATTTTTTAGCTGTTTTTCTGTTTGTTTGTCCGCATGCCCATATGTCAGACTGTTGAGTGAGTGAGAGAGAGAGAGAGAGAGTCTGTCTTTTGTCATATGTCAGACTGTTGAGTGAGTGAGTGAGAGAGAGAGAGAGTCTGTCTTTTTGTCATATGTCAGACTGTTGAGTGAGTGAGAGAGAGAGAGAGAGAGTCTGTCTTTTGTCATATGTCAGACTGTTGAGTGAGTGAGTGAGAGAGAGAGAGAGTCTGTCTTTTTGTCATATGTCAGACTGTTGAGTGAGTGAGAGAGAGAGAGAGAGAGTCTGTCTTTTTGTCATATGTCAGACTGTTGAGTGAGTGAGAGAGAGAGAGAGAGAGTCTGTCTTTTGTCATATGTCAGACTGTTGAGTGAGTGAGAGAGAGAGAGAGAGAGAGAGAGAGTCTGTCTTTTTGTGTACCTGCCACTTCTTCTGTCCGTCTAATCGTATTTCTATCTGTCAGTCTGTTTGTTTGTCAGTCTGTCTGTCGTCTCTGTGTGTTTTTTTATGTCTGTTTTTTTTCTGTTCGTCTGCTTGTTTGTCTGTTTCTTTGTCCCTTTGTCTGTCTCTTTAGTTCATTAGTCTGTTTCTTGGTCCTACTTTTTTTTCTGTTTGTGTAGGCCTATGTGTCTATCCTTTGTTTTCTTCTCTTTTTCTGTTTCCCTGTTATCCTGTCTGTCTGCTTGTCTATCTGTCTGCTTCTCAGTTTGTTTATTTGTCGGTGTGTATATCTATGTGTTTGTTGTTCTCTTTGCTTAGCTATTCGTTTGCCTGTTTCAGTGTCTGTCCGTTTGTTTGTCTGTCTCTTCCTTGTCTGTCTGATTGTCTGTCTGTCTGATTGCCTGCGTGTCTGTGTATGTTTGTTTGTATGTCTGTCAGTTTGTCAGGTCTATTTGTTAATCTGTTTTCTTTGTTAGTTAATTCGTTTTTCTGTCTTTTGTTTGTTTTTGTTTTTGTTTTTTGGATATATTGGTCTGTTTGTTCGTCTGTCTTTTTCGTTTGCTTTTTCTGTTTGTTGTTTTGTTTCTTTTAATTGTCTGTTTTTGTTGTTGTTGTTGTTGTTGTTGTTTTCTGTCCGCTCGTCTGTCTGCCTGCCCGTCTGTTGTGTTTGTCTGCTTGTTTGTTCGTGTTTGCTTGTTTGTCAGTCTATTTGACTGTTTGTGTATTTATCTAGTTTCCTTGTTTGGCGAGCTTGTTTCTTTGTTTGCCTGTCCGTTCGTTTATTTATGAGTTGGTTTGTCTGTTGGTCTGTTTATTTGTTTAATTGCCTGTTTCTTTGTATGTTTGTACGTTTTTCTTTTCTTTTTTTTTTTTCCTGTGTGTCTGTTTGTTTTCCTCATTATCTGTTTGTTGGTTGGTCTGTTTATTTGCTTTTTGTCTGCCTGGTTGCTTGAGCTCTTCACGAGTCTCCTGGCTAAATAATGCATAAATCAGTCAACATCACCCACAACAACTACAAAAAGACAATAAACCAACACACACACACACACACACACACACACACACACACACACACACACACACAGAGGAAAAAACGGCAGTAAGGGATGGGGTGATCAAAAGATATTCTCACACACACACACGATATGTTATGATTCTATAGAACACATTCATCATGGATACCCACCCTCTCCTCCTCCCTTCTATTATTGATTTTCTGCACCAACTGTCAGAACATAAACAATTGCCAGTCTACACACACACACCTCCACCCTTGTACCTGTACAGCCACACACAAGCCAAAAAGAAAAACCTAATCTAAACGATAAAAAAGTATACACCACATATATCCATGTGTACATCTACACACAAGCGCACAAATACACTTGCACACGCTATGCATGAAAACACACGCACACACTTACACACACACGAACACTCATACAAACACATTTATTCACAAATGTGCACATGCATGCAAGCATATACACAGACACATACATACACACGCAGACACAGGCACGGACACATACACAGACAGGCAGGCAGGCAAACACACACACATCACACACATTCTTCACTGTTCAACATAACGCTGCAATCCAAAATTAATGGTAGGATCGTGTGTAAAGGGAAACAACTCACAAACGTCGTCAATAAATTTTCGACGATTTACTTCCCCTAGCACACTGACTGGTTTGGCGAGTGGCATGGAACTGGATCTTACGCCCTGTAAACTGAGAGCAGTCCACCCAGTTCTGAATGGGTACCACAGCTATTTTGTGTCTGAGGAAGGCAATGAACACGTGGAGATGAGATGGGCACCACTCTTACTTTTGGTCCTGAGGGTACACTGAGGTCTGCGATAATGCTATGATCCACAATGACACTGGCCTCTAGGACAACTTGAACATAGTTACTACCTAATAGCAAATAGCCTTGCAAAAACATTGTTACCACCTGACAGCAGAAGGCATTGGAAAAGCAGAAACATTCGGTTACCATAGTGTGTGACTTGTGACTACAATGAACTAAGATTTATTCTATACAGATACTCTTGCCTATCGATAAACATTGATCAGCTATCTCAGTCCATTTCCAGTGTCACTACATCATCTCTCTTTTTCTCACACATACATACACACACACACATACACACACACTCTCTCTCTCAGACACACTTACACACACACAATCCAACATCACTACAGTATGGCACATCCACAGAGAACAGCGAACACATACTTACCACTACACATACAAACACAACCACACACACACATACACATGCACCATACACGATATGTTATGATTCTATAGAACACATTCATCATGGATACCCACCCCTCTCCTCCTCCCTTCTATTATTGATTTTCTGCTCCAACTGTCAAAACATAAACAATTGCCAGTCTACACACACACACCTCCACCCTTGTACCTGTACAGCCACACGCAAGCCAAAAAGAAAAACCTAATCTAAACGATAAAAAAGTATACACACATATATCCATGTGTACATCTACACACAAGCGCACAAATACACTTGCACACGCTATGTATGAAAACACACACACACACTTACACACACACGAACACTCATACAAACACATTTATTCACAAATGTGCACATGCATGCAAGCATATACACAGACACATACATACACACGCAGACACAGGCACGGACAGGCAGGCAGGCAAATACACACACACACACACACATCATTCTTCATTGTGGTTGAATCAACACAACACTGCGGTCCAAAATTAATGGTAGGATTGTGTGTAAAGGGAAACAACTCACAAACGTCGTCAATAAATTTTCGACGATTTACTTCCCCTAGCACATGACTGGTTTGGCGAGTGGCATGGAACTGGATCTTACGTCCTGTAAACTGAGAGCAGTCCACCCAGTTCTGAATGGGTACCACAGCCATTTTGTGTCTGAGGAAGGCAATGAACACGTGGAGATGAGATGGGCACCACTCTTACTTTTGGTCCTGAGGTACACTGAGGTCTGCGATAATGCTATGATCCACAATGACACTGGCCTCTAGGACAACTTGAACATAGTTACTACCTAATAGCAAAAAGCCTTTCAAAAACATTGTTACCACCTGACAGCAGAAGGCATTGGAAAAGCAGAAACATTCGGTTACCATAGTGTGTGACTTGTGACTACAATGAACTAAGATTTATTCTATACAGATACTCTTGCCTATCGATAAGCATTGATCAGCTATCTCAGTCCATTTCCAGTGTCACTACATCATCTCACTCTCTTTCTCACACATACATACACACACACACACATACACTCTCTCTCTCTCAGACACACTCACACATACGCACACACACACACAATCCAACATCACTACAGTATGGCACATCCAAAGAGAACAGCGAACACACACTTACCACTACACATACAAACACACCACACACACACATACACATGCACCATACACGATATGTTATGATTCTATAGAACACATTCATCATGGATACCCACCCCTCTCCTCCTCCCTTCTATTATTGATTTTCTGCACCAACTGTCAGAACATAAACAATTGCCAGTCTACACACACACACCTCCACCCTTGTACCTGTACAGCCACACGCAAGCCAAAAAGAAAAACCAAATCTAAGCGATAAAAAAGTATACACACATACATCCATGTGTACATCTACACACAAGCGCACAAATACACTTGCACACGCTATGCGTGAAAACACACACAGACATACACATACACGCACACAAACACTCGTACAAACACTTTATTCACAAATGTGCACATGCCTGCAAGCATATGTACAGACACATACATACACACGCAGACACAGGCACGGACACATACACAGACAGGCAGGCAGGCAAACACACACACACACACACATCATTCTTCACTGTTCAACACAACGCTGCAGTCCAAAATTAATGGTAGGATCGTGTGTAAAGGGAAACAACTCACAAACGTCGTCAATAAATTTTTGACGATTTACTTCCCCTAGCACACTGACTGGTTTGGCGAGTGGCATGGAACTGGATCTTACGCCCTGTAAACTGAGAGCAGTCCACCCAGTTCTGAATGGGTACCACAGCCATTTTGTGTCTGAGGAAGGCAAATGAACACGTGGAGATGAGATGAGCACCACTCTTACTTTTGGTCCTGAGGGTACACCGAGGTCTGCGATAATGCTATGATCCACAATGACACTGGCCTCTAGGACAACTTGAACATAGTTACTACCTAATAGCAAAAAGCCTTGCAAAAACATTGTTACCACCTGACAGCAGAAGGCATTGGAAAAGCAGAAACATTCGGTTACCATAGTGTGTGACTAGTGACTACAATGAACTAAGATTTATTCTATACAGATACTCTTGCCTATCGATAAGCATTGATCAGCTATCTCAGTTCATTTCCAGTGTCACTACATCATCTCTCTCTTTCTCACACATACATACACACACACACATACACACACTCTCTCTCTCTCTCAGACACACTCACACACACAATCCAACATCACTACAGTATGGCACATCCACAGAGAACAGCGAACACATACCACTACACATACAAACACACCACACACACACATACACATGCACCACACACACACACACACATGCACCACACACACACACACACACCACCACACACAATCCAAGACAACACCAGTATCACACATCAAAAAAGAAGAGGGGAGTTTAGCGGATGTAGCGTGGCGTTTTATTGTGTTCTCTACACAGAATGAGCACAAACAGCATCTGATGTAATGTCACCAGCACATGGCACTGAACACACGACACACAGCGCGTCTCCTGCTCTGGATGTTGTCATGTCACATACAACACGACGCCAGGTAAAACACTAAACACAACGCCAACTAACCCTTTCACTTCCTCAACCTATTTGTCACTCAGGAAGCTGGATGTCAGGGTGAGGGAATGAAAGGGTTACAGAAAACTCTTTGAGACATCCACCTCTCTGTCAACATTGTCAACCTGGCAATATCTGTTGTCATTTAGTACCAAGCAAATACTTCATGGGGTATATCAGCTTAGGAGGACAGCTCACCAACAAGACAGCCGCCTTTTCCTTAGAATTCCTTTCATTCCCTCACCCTCTGTGCCATACTGTTGTTGGATAGGGTCAGGGAATGAAATGGTTCAAAATGTGACTGAATTCAGCATCAATGTTTCTGCATGACTTGTTTTTCTACCAGTGCCATCACTCATTTTCTCAAGAGATTTATATTTTTGATTCTTTACCCATCTGCAATGCCATACTACCCTTCTGAGAGATTTGTACTGGTAGTTACAGTGTTGCAGAGAGCACCGAGTTAGAACTCTGATTACTATTACCAAACATGACTGTACTGCAGACTACAAAGACTGTGTGACCATTATTGTCAGGCTGTTAGTTTAGACAACAGTCATCAAGTCCACAGTCCCATACAATCTAACTGGAGGTCACGACCTGCTGCCATCCATATAATGTCTCCTGTTTCATTGCAAGAGTTGTGTGACAAGCTGTAGAGTAAGGCAATTGTCATAATTTCACATATAATCATATAAACGGTCTGCCAACACAACCATTTATTCATATTCATTTCTTTTGTTACAGTAGAATTACCATGTGAAACTCGGGCTGCTCTCTTTGAAAGCATATTGCCTCAGTGCAGCACCACCCAATCTTTTTTTTTTTTTTGCCTAAGACTTCAGAAAGGCAAGAAGGCTAGTTGACTTCAATGGGAGGGACCTGGGAAATCAACCTCTCTCTCCAATTTTTTATACCTGGATAATTGGGAAAAACCCTGCTCTTCACAATTTTCAACTACCATGGAATCTTTAGCATGCGCAGGCTAGCAGGCACACAGGTCCGACATGTTTTCACTCCCTTCCAAAGAACTAGATGTTCAGTTTGATTTTCTGGTTAAACTGAGGAGAGAAGTCGAGGCCTCAACAGGAAACAAATCCTGGAACCTAGAGTTTTAGTTATTGGCAGGTGAACATCTGAACCATTCTGCCACTCTTTCACGATAAAACTGGTTATCTCTTCAGTCTTTTCCTTTTTTGTTTTGTTTTTTGTTGTTGTTTTTCGAATTTTTTTGGGGGGTGTGTGTGTGTGTTTTTTGTGTTGTTTCCTTTTTTTGTTTCTGGTTTGTTTGTTTTTTTGTGCACTCTGACAATTCCATATGTGCTCCATCTAAATCTGCCAGCAATTATCTGGCAGACTGCCTGAGCCTGCGCAAAACCCTATGTGGTGGCAAGGTCTTGAATTGAAAAGCGGAAACGGGGAGGGAGAAGGAGACAGACTTACCAAACACTAAGCTGATACCACCAAATTTATGGAAACATTAACTAAGAACAGGCCAGCTTTTACTGTTGTGGGCTGGGACTGAACTTGAGATATCAGATCCTGAGACCACAGTTGTCGCTGGCCACCTGTAAACTGTCACTGTTGTCACTTGTGAGCTTCCCATGACAAGACTGTGTAGATCACAGCTCCAAATGTTTGTGTGTCAGTGATCTGCAAACATCAGCTACAACTTCACAGCTCCACAGTGTTTGTGGGTTAGTGGTCTGCAAACATCAGCTACTACTTCACAGATCCACAGTGTTTGTGGGTTTGTGGTCTTCAAGTATCAGCTACAATTTCACAGCTCCTCCATGTTTGTGTTAGTGGTCTGCAAGTATTAGCTACAATTTCACAGCTCCATAATGTTTGTGTGTTAGTGGTCTGCAATTATTACTATCACCTACAATTTCACAGCTCCATGTTTGTGTTAGTGGTCTGCAAGTATCAGCTACAACTTCAAAGCTCCATAATGTTTGTGTGTCAGTGGTCTGCAAGCCTCAAGTACAACTTCACAGCTCCATGTTTGTGTGTTAGTGGTCTGCAAGTATTACTGTCACCTACAACCTCACAGTTCCATAATGTTTGTGTGTTAGTGGTCTGCAAGTATAACTATCACTACAACTCCACAGCTCCATAATGTTTGTGTGTTAGCAGTCTGCAAGTATCAGCTACAACTTCACAGCTCCATAATGTTTGTGTGTTAGTGGTCTGCAAGTATTACTGTCACCTACAACCTCACAGTTCCATAATGTTTGTGTGTTAGTGGTCTGCAAGTATAACTATCACCTACAACTCCACAGCTCCATAATGTTTGTGTGTTAGTGGTCTGCAAGTATCAGCTACAACCTCACAGCTCTATAATGTTTGTGTGTTAGCGGTCTGCAAGTATCAGCTACAACTTCACAGCTCTATAATGTTTGTGTGTTAGTGGTCTGCAAGCATCGGCTACGACTTCACAGCTCCATAGTGTTTGTGTGTTAGTGGTCTGCAGGTATTACTATCACCTACAACTCCACAGCTCTATAATGTTCATGTGTTAGTGGTCTGCGAGCTGCAGCTACAATTACCTACCCACAAGGATGAAATATGGCATTGCAGAGTATGCTTCTCAAATCAGCTTGTTTAACTACTGTCTATGAAGAACCAGTGGATACTGAAAGCCTGCCTGGCCATTCTTCACTCTGCGTGTGACTGCCACCAACATGGGTTGACATGACAATCACCACTGTTGTCCACTGACGGCCATCAACATGGGTTGACATGACAATCACTACCATTGCCCACTGACTACCACCAACATGGGTTGACATGACAAACACTACTGTTGTCCATTGACTGCCACCAACATGGGCTGACATGACAATCACCACTGTTGTCCATTGACTGCCACCAAAATGGGTTGACATGACAAGCACAACTCATCGACTGAAACACACAAACAATGGTCTGTCTTCATTCTCTTGTCACGTCACGTCCTGGACTACACTGTCTGTCTCCATTCTCTTGTCATGTCCTGTACAACACTGTTCATCTCCGCTCTCTTGTAATGTCCTGTACAACACTGTCTCCACTCTTTTGTCTTGTCCTGTACAACACTGTCTGTCTCCATTCTTGTCCTATCCTATCCTGGGCAACACTGTCTATCCCCTCTCTTGTCATGTCATGTACTGGACAGTATTGTCTCCACTCTTGTCATGTAATGTCCTGAACAATACTGTCTGTCTCCACTCTCTTGTTATGCCATATCCTGGACAATACTGTCTCCACTCTCCTGTCCTGGACAACACCGTCTCCACTCTCTTGTCATGTCATGTCCTGGACAATACCGTCTGTCTCCCCTCTCTTGTCATGTCCTGGACAACACTGTCTCCACTTTCCTGTCATGTCCTGGACAACAGTCTCCACTCTCCTGTCATGTCCCAGACAACACTGTCTCCACTCTCTTGTCATGTCCCGGACAACAGTCTGTCTCCACTCTCCTGTCATGTCCTGAAAACACTGCCTCCACTCTCTTGTCATGTCATGTCCCATACAACACTGTCTCCACTCTCCTGTCATGTCCTGGACAATACTGTCTCCACTCTCTTGTCATGTCCGGTCCTGGACAACAGATACTGACACTGCATCAGACCATTCCTCTTGGAACTACTCAAGATAAACACCTAGACAAGATGACAAGTTGTCCATCATTCTGACCTGATCTACTGACAAACCAAAGACGAGCAATGCAAACAGACATAATGAGACAAATGATGAGCTGAATGACCACACGGACAATGATAAGTTGAATGAAACAGTCGTGAAAGACACTAAAACATCTAATTTTGGCGTGGTGTGAAGCAGGCGACACGTGCCCCCTGCACACCAGAACACAGTCCGCTGGTCTTCGTCAAGACATCAAGACCAGAAAACCAGACCACGGACCATTCTGACAGGCCACGGACCATTCTGACAAACCATGAACCATCCTGACAGACCATGGACCATTCTGACAGACCATGAACCGTTCTGACAGAAGACCATGGACCATTCTGACAGACCACAGACCGTTCTGACAGACCATGGACCATTCTGACAGACCATAGACCATTCTGAGAGACTATGGACCATTCTGACAGACCACGGCCCATTCTGACAGACCATAGACCATTCTGAGAGACCACGGACCATTCTGACAGACCATAGGCCATTCTGAGAGACCATGGACCGTTCTGACAGACCATGGACCATTCTGAGAGACCATGGACCGTTCTGACAGATAATGGACCATTCTCACAGACCACAGGCTATTCTAACAGACCATGGACCGTTCTGACAGACCATGGGCCATTCTGACAACAGTCAAGCTCAACATGTCCTCTATTAGTTGCCATGGACCAGTCTCCATGAAAAGCTGGCCCGATAAATTCAGTGGTTAGATGCCATGGACTTACCTCCATGAAAAGCCAGCCCAATAAATCCAATGGTTGATGGAGTGATCTCCATGAAAAGCCGGCCCACACAGTCCTTTGTCAGTCAGTACATGGCAATATACATTGCTGAAATCTGGCCGTTTTCGTCACCTCAAACTTACACATGATAAATATGTATATGTACAGACAAATACAGTTCAATGCATTGAGAGTGTCCAGTATAAAATCTGCTAGATATAAATAGACGCCATAGTACGCCCAACTTCACAGCACAAAGACATGGACTCCAGTGATAAACCACAGACACAGACATGAACACCAGCACTTTCAACGTCACTGCCTAATCAAACAGACTTGTTAGCAAACACAGTAAAAACCACAGGTGGGAAAATCAACTTCAATCCTTAAGGAGACTTGTCATCAAATGGCAGTCACATACATAAACATGAACAACTTGTCATCAAATGTCAATCCCATACATAAACATGAAAAACACTTTCATTACTTTCAACCTCCATCTTTGAACAAAACGTAATCAAGTAAAAACCAGAGATAAAAACATCAACAATCAACAAAAGCACTTTTGAACTGGACTCCATAATCACACTGGTCACTGAATGACACACACAAGCATACACACAAAAAAATGCTTTCAGTCTGACAGTAAAAAAAAATGTCATCGTGTAAAAACCCAAGACAGACTCATGTACAACTGGATGACAAGTGTCATTATGTAAAAATAGGTGTGCAATGAAGTGAAGAAGAAATAATACAATAATAAAATTACGAAAAAAAAAAAAAAAAAAACACCAACAAAAAACAAACCCAATCAAACCTAAAACTAACATGCAGCTGTTCTGGTTGTCCTTCATAGGCTCCAAAAGTAAGTCACTGACAGAGACACAAACCAACATGAATAAAACACACATACCCCAATGTAAATAACTCGCACACACAAACCAGTATTAATAACACACACACTCAATCATAAGTATCACACGCAGACCACACAAACCAACACGAAGAACACACACACAACCAAACATGAATCAACACACATACACACACAAACCAACATGAAAACCATGAAGACACACAAACCAATAACACACACACACACACATCAACAGACTGACCAAACCAACATAGACACACAAACAACATGCATACCTGCCCTCCATACCAGCTTAGAATACCGCAAAGTGTATGAGTGTCACTACCTGTGTAGTGCACACCCACACTAGACAAAAAGAAAACACACAAATAATGCGGCTGATAACACCAATGAAAGTCACAGAATAATGCAGAAAGAAATACACAGTATCAGTAAAGAATGTATTTCAATACACAAAATAATACACAACTCAAACAAAGAAAATATCAGAACAGAAGACATACACTACATACAACCCACAAACAATACACATACACACACAACAAGCATCCATTTTAATGATTCTCCACCCTTCCCCCACAAATCTGAAAAATGAAACAAGAGGATAAACAAAATATGTCCATAAACATTATTTTAAAGAAGAAACCCCCAACAACCTCTTCAAGATGTCTCTGTTGCCTGCAGGAAATGGAGAGCAGAGCCAGGATAAAACCAGAAAACAATACCACAAACAAATGTCATCACTTTACAAAGTCTGAAGCAAAAAGAGGACACTGAATTCCACTTTTAATAGTCTGGAAAACTGCTACTGAAAAGACAATAAAAACGCGAATGATACGAGAATGGATTCCCTCAATACAAAATGAATACCACAAAGACTAAAGATGACAGGTCTGAAATTCATTCAATACAAAATAAATGCAGAAAGGAATATAATCTGACTGATTAGAGATTCACTCAATACAAAATAAATGCAGCACGGGATACAAACTGAAGAATATGAGATCCATTATTAAATGCAAAATAAACGTGAGCAATAAAATCTGAAGGGTTACAGATTCACTCAACACCAAATAAATATAACAAAGGAACACAAGCAAACTGAAAACCAAAGTCCACTCCTGAGGACAAAGTAAAAATACATGACATCAAAACAAAGAAGGAAACAAAGGTATGTGCCCCATCTGTCAGTCACTAACTCACTCCTCCCTCTACCAAAGACCTGATATACATACCACCAATGTCAGTAAACTGTCACACCCAAGCTGTCAGAACTGACAGCAGCATCGATCGGAATGGCACAGGAATGTCAATAAATAGTCACTGAAGATGTAAACGATCTTGGTGACCTCCATGTTTATATTGTCAATAAATAGTGAAGCTTTATGTTACCTAAATCGCCATTGTGTATGGACCTCAATAAATAAATAATTTGTACATATATATATATATATACATCATGAAACTGTCCACCATGTCTATGGCTCTCATAAACAGGCGGTACAGCTGCCTACTACCTTAGCGCCCTTGTATAATCTAGACATCAAACTCTGAAGACACACAGTAACAATGTCCATCAACTTCTTGGCTCTCATGTACCAGCGCTAAATCCACAGGGCTGTCAGTTAGGCTGCCTTTCCCAACTATTTGTAGTAAATGCTTTTAACTTGTGTCAAGATGAAGTATATCTTTTCACTAATAACAAATATGCACTAAATCAAAATGACATCATACCTAAAGTAATACCATGATGTCAGACCGTGTGTACAAAAAAGGATCCTAGCAATGAGCAGCTCAGATGCTATGTCTTCACAAGGCTCAAACCTGGGAGATGGTCCCATCAAAATTCATGCTGATTTGACGTGTGTAGCCAGCAGACAGTCTGCAACTAGATTGATAATTTCAAACAAGGAAAAACTGACTGGGCAGTTATGTACTGATGCGGACATCCAAAAGAGGCACAGATCTGGCAAATGTTAACCTTGTAAGGAGAGTAGCTTTGGAGGATCCACATATTTCAGTTTGCAAAGTAAGTGAAGCTTATGGTGTTTCACATGGCACAGTTGAATAGAATCCTGTGATATGATCTTGAGATAAGACTAACCTACTATTTGACAGAGGAGCAGAAAAAAACGAGTGTTAAGAGTTCTAAATGATCGCTTGAAAAGTTGGAGCCAGAGAGCCTCAAATGACTATGTGATGTAATTACACGTGACAAAACACGGATTACTTTCTACGGCCAGAACAAACAGTCTAGTATATAGTCCATCATAGTTATGGGTTTTACATACTCATCTTCACAATAATAATCTGAACATATTCTCATGAATATCATATCTGCAACATCACCCTGACAGACACCTATCTGGCACCACAAGACTTCCTGCCCACCACGATAGAAATCTAAAGACTATTCTCAACATGTAAAATGTACATACAGCTTTCCATTTTGATTCTTGCCTGTCTCTCTGCCTGTCTACATAATTGTATTTAAGATATAAAACACTGGATGGGGAGTTTGGGGAGTTTTTTTCCAAGAGGGATTCATCACACTCGGATAATTCCATATGTGCTCCATCCAAATCTGCTAGTATTTATCTGGCAAGACTCCCAAAGCCTATGCAAAACCCTATGTGCTGGCAAGGTCTTGAATACTTGCCAACAGCACCCGGTGTTCCCAGGCGGTCACCCATCCAAGTACTAACCGGACCCGACGTTGCTTAACTTTGGTGATCGGACGAAAACTGGTGTTTTCAACTGCATGACAGAGAGCGAACTTAACCTGAATGATGACAAAACCAAAACCCTCTTTGTCAAGTCAAAAAGAATATCATCTGTATTTGCACAGACAACTTCCATACATGTTAGCAGTGCCAACAGTACATTCGCACCTTCAGAGAGACTTAGGTTTCACAATCTGTGATGATAAGTAACTCGAGTCCCATGTCTCATGTGCATTTTTGTCTGCCTTGTAAGTTACCGAGCCCAAACAACTGTGCCACGTTCCCTGATTACAGCATTAAATCTCTGTCAGTTCTTTTCCCTATCGGTGCCTTTCAAGTTACAATCACACCCCTGAATAGTTATATCATAATTATATTCAGTAGCTGACAACCTTAACACATCACCACAACACATCCATAGCAATGTTAGTATACATGTACCCTCAACACCGCTTCCTTGTCGACATACTCCCAAACATAAATATTGCACATGAAAAATTGCTGCACATATTGCACTGAAATAAAAACCGGAAACAAATCAGTACAAAAAGATGGAATTATGACTGCAGGCATTAAATGATGGCGGCCAAAAGAGCGCAAACAACACAACACCAGCTGAGCAAATCCTTTCTTCCACACAACAATCATCAGTCAACAGCAAGTCAATACATTCCAAATAAATAAACAAGTCTTTCATACAACAATCATGAGACAATAGCCAAACAAGGCATTACCAATAAACAAAGATCCATTTCACCTGCAGCAATGGTGTTCATGTCACCCCTTCTTGGAGTCCTCACCATGCAATGTATGGCAGCCCAGTGGTGTTCGAAAGCTGCCAGAACTTGTATTCCCATTATGTGAAGCAAGCACTGTTCAGTACATATCTGGGGGCACAATTCTACCTACATGTCTGGGGGCCCAATTTCACCTACATATCTGGGGGCCCAATTCTACCTACACGTCTGGGGGCCCAAGTCTACCTACATGTTTGGGGACCCAATTCTACCTATATATCTCGGGGCTCAATTCCTACATGTCTGGGGACCCAATTCTACCTACAAGTCTGAGGACCCAATTCTACCTACATGACTGGGGGCTAAATTCTACCTACATGTCTGGGGAACCAATTCTACCTACATGACTGGTAGCCAAATTCCACCAACATGTCTGGGGGCTCATTCTATGTAGGCCTACATGACTACGGACCCAATTCTACCTACATGACTGGGAACTCAATTCTACCTACATGCCAGGGGGTTGACTTCTACCTATATATCTGGGGGCCCAATTCTACCAATATGTCTAGGGGCCCAATTCTACCTACACGTTTGGGGGCCCAACTCTGCCTACATGTCAGGGGGCCCAATTCTACCTACATGTCTGGGGGCTCAATTCTACCTTTATGTCTGGGTGCCCAATTCTACCTACATATCACCAATTCTACCTACATGACCGTGGACTCAGTTGTACCTACATGACTGGGGGCCCCATTCTGTCAATATGTCTGGGAACCCAATTCTGTCAACATGTCTACGGGCTGAATTCTGCCCTTTGAGAAAATTGAGCAACCAGACAAGATCTGAGCAGCACTTACATCACACAAAAGAGGAACCAAACTGTGGCAGCTGACCACTGCCAGAGTACCATACAAACCCCGACAAAGACTGTTCTAAGTGATGGCCAAAGCAGAGTGTGACAACAGGACTTGTGCAGATGACAGTGACTGACCTTGTTTTGTCAACCGTGAAGTCAAGTGACACTGATCTTGTTTTGTCAGTAACAACCTATCATACTTGGAAATAAAACAAAGATGGCATGTCTGGAACAAAAATGACAGAATACACTTGAAGAGCGTCAGACAATGCTGATGGCAACAAGATGAACATCATTCCATACAACATGACGATTGTCGCTTACATCACACACAGAACAATCTCTACACAAGTCACGGTTTGTCCGCTCAAAGCCTCAAGTGTTCGTCAGCTTCAGAAACAGTCAACAATGTTTGGAACTTCACCACTGCTAGTACTGTAAATCAGAAGACAGTCCTCATCTTACAAATGTTAAAACATCAAGGATGGAACGCACCAGTACTAGTACTGTAACTCAGAAGACAGTCCTCATCTCACACATAGTAAAACATCAATGAAACAATAACGGCGTTATAGGCCACCAGAATGACATGGACATCAATCATGAATAAATCAAAGCATTTTACCATGTGGCATCAATTTCCATGGTGAATAAACATACTTTACCTTTCACAAACACAAAAATTATTTCATGAACAACATGGCCATTTCCCATGCATGAGCACAAACAATGAATAACCTAGTCTTTGACCAAGATGATGTTTTCACACAAACTCTAGCATTAGCAGGAAGCACATTTTGAAGTCAGGATCTCTGCATGTCACACAGTCCCATGACACAAATTTAGTCCTACAGACCAGTAGGTACACACTGACACTGTATGTCAGATTGTCAAATGACACATTGACGCCATCCATCAGACTGTCAAATGACACAACATGACACAAATCTGCCCCTACTTTTTAGGTACGCATGACATCTGTACCCACAGGCAGAGTACTAACATCACCATCGGTACCTCTAACCAAGAGGTACTAAACTGACAGCTTATGAGATGACGTCTATCAGAATGTACACGCAGAATGTAAACACATCGACACAATGTCTTTGTATGTACATTGCTCAGAATACATGTGTAGATCTACAAGTATGTACACACATACACACACTATGTACAAGATCTCGAGTGAACAGGCTACAGAGAGAGAGAGAGAGAGAGAGTATCATATGAGTGATGTCAGCACATGTACACAGACAGAGGGTATCAGTGCTGGTGAGCACACATACAGAAACAGGGAGTATCAGTGTTGGTGAGCACACGTATAAAGGGTATCAATGCAGGTGAGCACGCATACAGAAACAGGGGCTATCAGTACTGGTGAGCACATGTATAGTGACAGAGGGTATAGTGTTGGTGAGCACATGTAGAGACAGAGCGTATCAGTGTCGATAAGCACATGTACAGGGGGTATCAGTGTTGGTGAGCACATGTATAGAGATAGACGTATCAGTGCTGGTGAACACACAGAGACAGGGGGTATCAGTGTTGGTGAGCACATTACAGAGACAGAGGGTATCAGTGTTGGTGAGCACATTACAGAGACAGAGGGTATCAGTGTTGGTGAGCACATGCACAGAGACTGAAGACATCAATATTGGCGAGCACATTACAGAGACGGGGTATCAGTGTTGGTGAGCTTAATGTAAAGTCTTTCTGCAAACTGTGCTACTGAACCAAGAGGGGACGCAATTCCTGCCCACTTTTACATCTGAAATCAATCGGTCATTTAAGTCTGCAGTCACTCAGAAATACACATGCTAAGTGCACAACTTGATTCTTTTCTTTCTTTGTTTTTTCACACAAAGTGAAAGGAGCATTCTCTGACATGGACTGTTTATCATATAGACATGGACTTATCAATATTTGTATACTTATTATTATTTTATTATTATTATTATAATTATTACTATTATACAATCCAGGTCTGGGATCACTCAAAAGCACACACAAGTGTACTTGACTTAATCCAGGCCAGAAGTTTTTTTGTTTTTTTTCAATGAGCACCAACATGATCCTCTCTCACAAAACAACACAGTTACACAAATTTTCTTCAGGTGTTCCAATTTTCTTGGTTACTGCACAGTCTACATACTTTATCTTTGAAAGGGGAGGGGAGGGGAGGGGGGTGAATGCTGAGTGTTTTCATGCTTCCAAAAGCTGTTGGACAATGACATGTCCTACAGGATTTTTAACATGCATATTTTATGTTCTGTGTGTGTGTGTGCACACAAAGAGGGGCGGGTTCATTCTTTAACATGCACATTTATGTTTTCTGTGTGTGTGCACACAAAGGGGGGTTTAGGCATTGACAGGTCTCCACACATACACAACTGGGATATCAGAAAAAAATCTCCTCCACCCTTTATCCATCAGGCAGGAGGAAAAATCTCCATCCTTTACCCATCATAGAGAGAAAAAAGCTCCACCTTTTACCCACCAGACAGAGGGAAAAAATACCCACCCTTTACCCACCAAACAGGGGAGAAAATCTCTACCCTTTACCCACCAAACAGGGGAGAAAATCTCCACCCTTTACCCACCAAACAAGGGAGAAAATCTCTACCCTTTACCCACCAGACAGGGGAGAAAATCTCCAACCGTTACTCACCAGACAGGGGAGAAAATCTCCATCCTTTACCCACCAGACAGGGGAACAACAGAGAAGGTAACCCCAAGCAAGAGTTTCATGGGGAATCTACTCTCTGAACTTCCTGTAAACAGGGGAGAAAATCTCCGTCCTTTACCCACCAAACTGGGAGAAAATCTCCATCCTTTACCCACCAGACAGGGGGAACCTCAACCCTTTATCCACCAAGTAGGGGGAAAATCTCCAACATTTACTCAACAGACTGGGAAGGGATCTACACCCTTTACCCACCAAACAGGGGAGAAAACCACCATTCCTTACCCACCAGACAGGGGCAGGGACCTCCACCTTTTACCCACCACACAGGAACCTTTACCCACCACACAGGGGGGGGGGGGGGGCATCCACCTTTAGCCCACCACATGGGGGGGGGGGGAGGGGGAAGATCTCCACCCTTTACCCACCATACAGGGAAGGGGGGGATCTCTAACCTTTACCCATCAGACAGGAGAGGGGGGAAACCTCTACCTTTTATCCACCACACTGGGGAGGGATCTCCAACCCTTACCCACCACACTGGGGGGGAATCTCCAACCCTTATCCACCAGACTGGGGGGGGATCTCCAACCCTTACCCACCACACTGGGGGGATCTCCAACCCTTACCCACCAGACTGGGGGGGGGGATCTCCAACCCTTACCCACCAGACTGGGGGGGGGGGATCTCCAACCCTTACCCACCACACTGGGGGGGGGGGGATCTCCAACCCTTACCCACCAGACTGGGGGGGGGGGATCTCCAACCCTTACCCACCAGGCTGGGGGATCTCCAACCCTTACCCACCAGACTGGAGGGGATCTCCAACACTTACCCACCGGACTGGGCAGGGGGGGGGGGGGGGGGATCTCCAACCCTTACCCAACAGACTGGGGGGCAATCTCCAACTGTTATCAACCAGACAGGGGGGAAACCTCCACCTTTTATCCACCACACAGGGGGGATAATCTCCATCATTTTCCCTCCAGGAACGACTGGACTGAGACTTTCAGACCAACATGATGGACTGACAGTACTGCGCACGTTCACAATGAATTATGGCATGACAATACACAAGACAAGACAATACAAAAGACAAGACACAAAGACAAACAACAGGATTCAAGACAAGACAGTACACAAGAGAAGCCACAAGACAAGACAAAATGCAGATGAAGCACACTAGACCCGGGACAGCCAATACTATCAGTTAAAAAAAAAAAAATGTACGCGAAAAGTGCTCAATGCTGATTAAGTGTACAAGAGAAGAGAACACTGAAAACTTAAAAATGAAGTGCGCAGCAGAAGTGAACACGAACAAACTGTACAACAGAAGTCAACACTGACAAACTGTACACAAGACCTGAATGCTCGCAACTGTACACCAAAATTAACCCTTTCACACCTTCATCACCACCTTTCAGAAAGCTGGTGGATAGGAGTGAGGCAGTGAAAGGGTTAATAGAAGGAAACATGGACACTGTACATTCAAAGTGCAAAATGTGACCGACTGTACAAGAGAAGTGCAGAACACTGACAAGATATACATCAGAAGTGACACTGCCAAGACAAAAGTCATCACAAGATGAGGTATGTGTGACGCTAGGGGTCGTGAGGTCAGATATATGAGTGGCACTTAGTATCATCATCATCATCATCATCATCATCACTCAGATTATTGTTATCGACACTCAGATCATCATCGTCATCATTCTACATAATCACTCAGATCATTGTAATCATCGCTCAACATCATCACTCAAATCATTACCATCATTGCTCCACTGTCCAAAACATCATCTCAACACTGTTGTTAAGTCAGCGATGCTGCTCTTCATGCCTCTATGTCTTCCAAGTCGGCTGTTTTTTTGTTTTTTTACACTGGTCACATCAAAGTGTGTGTGTGTGAGTGTGTGTGTGTGTGTGTGTGTGTGTATGTGTGTGTGTGTGTTGTGTGTGTGTGTGTGTGTGTGTGTGTGTGTGTGTGTGTGTGTGTGTGTGTGGTGTGTGTGTGTGTGTGTGTGTGTGGTGTGTGTGTGTGTGTGTTGTGTATCGTGGTCACATATACTTTTAACCTGGCCTACAGAGACAGCATCGGGTTCAGTTTGTGTGTGTGTGTGTGTGTGTGTGTGTGTGTGTGTGTGTGTGTGTGTGTGTGTGTGTGTGTGTGTGTGTGTGTGTGTGTGTGTGTGTGTGTGTGTGTGTGTATCGTGGTCACATATACTTTAACCTGGCCTACAGAGACAGCATCGGGTTCAGTTTGTGTGTGTGTGTGTGTGTGTGTGTGTGTGGTGTGTGTGTGTGTGTGGTGTGTGCGCGCGCGCGTGCACGTGTGTTGTGTGTATCATGGTCACATATTTTTAACCTGCCCTACAGACACAGCCTCAGGTCCAGTTTAGCATGTCCTGTAAAAAGAGGCCAGCTGACAGTATACTCTACATACCCGAGCAGTGAACACATGCCGCATATCTGAGCTGTGGACACACGCCACATATCTGAGCCTTGCCCCTCAAACAACTCATCACATCACATTCATACACACACAGCTCCATAAGAAATCATATTGATGTCCACCACTTTCACACGGTCAAAAGTCTTGTCAATACATACAACTTCCTATCTACAGGCCAAACAGGCAAGCAGTGATATCAAACATCAACATCATACGACTTTTTTTTTTTAATAGAATACCAGGCATAAACAAACTGTTAAACTCCAGAGTGACAATACAATCCAAAAATACAAATAACATGTCAGTTAGATCTGGCGACAAGCCACTGAAATACATGAAGACATGTCCATGGGGTTTGCGTTGTTCATGAAATAGCATCAACAAAATAGCTTGGAGCATGACTGAAAGCAGCAAGTTGACCCAGCACATATCACAAAACACACAACTAAATGGCTGCCTGACCCACCAACTGACTGGCTGACTGACCGACCGAGTGACTGACGGACTGTACGAACCCACTCCACAGACAAGAAATCAGACGCTGGCCATGTAACGACTCAACGTGCATCTTGACAAGTCTCTTACTATACTGTCGCAATGGCATTCCCTACACTCTGTCACTAGAATGCACACGTGCAAACGTTGTCAGTGCACATGCATACACACACACGTGCACACACACAACCACAAATTCCTGTACACAGCAATGCTACAAATAAATAATAAATACACAGTTATTCAGTAATTTCAAACAAGACACATACAGTTACATAATAAAACTTGCGTGATAAAACTCAGACATCATATCTCTCTCTATAGAATAAAAAGTTCTCCACACACAACTGGAATAAAACCAGATCAACACACACTTATCAAGATGAGATCTGTTGTGTACTACACCATGGTGTTCCCGAGAAGTGTCCATCAGGAATGTTGTCATTATATACCACTGGTCAAAATTCGGTGACATCTGACACAAACGGCCATCATCCTACATCAATGTCCATCAGGAATGCTGTCACTTCATACTACTGGTCAGTGACATTTGTCACAAACTGTTGTCATCCTACATTATTGTCCATCAGGAATGTTGTCATTATATATACCACTGGTCAACAGTCAGTGACATCTGACACAAACTGTCATCATCCTATGTCAGTGTCCATCAGGAATGTTGTCACTTCATACCACTTGTCAGTGACATCTGACACAAACTGTTGTCCTCTACATCAGTGTCCATTAGGAATGTTGTCACAATATACCACAGCCTGCACTGTGGGTGACAATGGACACAAACTGTCATCATCCAATGTCACTGCCATTCAATGCTTACAACACATGTTTTGGTTATCCTTCCAGGTCCTGCTGTCCCTCCAAGTCCTAATGTCCCTCTATTCCAGGCCCTACTGTCCCTTCAAGTCCTATACGTCAAAACACTGCATACCTTTTAGAATATTCAATTTGTTCCTCCTATATTTCATCACCCACATCATCAAACACACTTGCAGTTTACAACATGTTCAAAAATTCTAATAACTTCTGTTCACCTGTTGCTACTAAAGATCAAACATTGATGCCTTGTACTTTGTGCCTGGCCTGTATGAAAAAAAATGAAGCTAAGTGCATTTGCTGTACTGGCTTCCCATTAAATGTCATGTCATGATTTTATACTGGCACTGAGAACATGCTCCAAATTTTTACCAACTTGAATGCAACAACTTTACGAAACGGAATGTGTTTTTCAGTTGAATGTAACAGACGATGAATGTAAAAGGAACGTTTACAAATGAGATCTTGACAAACGCTTGACGTAACAGACAAAAACGGCCATGTCCACATCTTGTGAGGTAATAACACCTTCATACAACCACATCCACTATAAAATTGTCATGGAATCAATCACTTGTCAATGTTCCGGTCATCAACCAATTGTGAAATTGTTCATGGAATTGGATCTGAATTTAAACATACACATATCATGCCTGCCTGCCTTATAAGGACATCTCCGCTAATGATCATAACAAAATATTGTGTACAGTTTGTTGAAGACCTGGAAACTACTACACAAGAATAATATGTAGTAAGTAAAGTCCTCTTTTCCATCATTTTTTCCATCTGTCTCCCTCACCCCCTGTTTGATTCAGTATGGCGAAGAAGAATTCAACCTGTATAAGTCAGATTGTCATAGATATCTCTAATCCATCAAATCACACCTACTGACCGTCACTTCTTTAAGATTGCCGTGCAGGCTTTTCACACCCACAGAGAATGGAGCTGACGTGTCCGTCCTTTCCATTCCATACAGCCCCACTGACCCTCAAATCCCACCCACACACACATCCCTCCCCCCCCCAACCCACTCAGTTGACCTCAATCTCGGCCAGTGCGGACTTGATGGCGCTGAAGAGGGAGGAGGTCTCCGTGGTGCGATTGTTGGTGCCGTACAGACGCTGGATCTTGCTGACGAAGGACATGAGGTTGTCACCCGTCAGGTCTGCCTGGTCAGGGTCAGGGGGGAAGGGCACAGTACGCAGACAGGACACCAGTTTGGACTGCAGACCCACCAGGTAATCGCTGATCTCTGCCTCGCGTGACTCCAAGGATGTCACCTGGGGGGGAGGTCAAGCTTTCAATTCCTCTCTATGCTTGTTTTAACTTCTACTTTTTTGTTCTTTTACCCTCATCACCGACACCCCGCATACACTTACTCCATTCTTTAAACTGTACATAGACAAGACATTAATGTATAGGAATTAACAACCAAAAACAGTACCAGCAGCATCAAAGTACTAGACATTTCCCCAGCACAGGAACACTGGTTCGAAATGACTAACACTGACACCTGCAGGAAGGTGTTGGATATGGTAAGGGAGTAAAAAGTTATACACACAGTATGGCAACGTATGACCTAAGTAATCTTATGCTGGTAATTTAACAATTTTGAACAGAAATACACATTCTGAATGATTGAAATTAAGTTTTTACACCTACTTTCTTAGTCATATCAAATATATTTGCATTGAATTTGATTTAAATCAATTCATAAAAAGCCAATATCTACAAAAACAGACAAAAATAAGTTTTGAGTGATCGCAATTATTCGTTTGACAATTAGTTTCCTGATCACGTCGAATATATGACTTAAATT
>CM060313.1:40313715-40336215 GCA_030674185.1 Monoplex corrugatus
CATTAAACGAATTAAAAGGACAGACACATACTCACCCCTCCATTTTAAAAGACCATAGAAGGTTGAGGTTTTATCATATCATCACTATTATATACTATCAATAATAAACCCACAGAGACCATAACAGGTACACATTTTATCTTACCATCACCATTACTTGTCATCACCATGTGCCTTGCCGCATGGCATTGGCAAACATGGCCCTCCATAAAAATCTATCCCTTGTCACTGCAAGTACACCCCCCATCCTCTCTGTCCTCAGCCACCCTGCAAGTCTGTTCAATATTTTCTCCCTGGGTCTACCTGGTGTTCTCTTTCCCTCCAGCTTTCCTACTGTGACCAGGTGCTCTAATTATTCTTTCCTTGTAAAATGTCCTATAACTGGTGCTTGTCTTTTCCTAATCTTCTTTAGTAATGATGTTCTTGTGTCTGCCTCCGTCAAGACTGTCTCGTTTGTTTTCTTTGCTGTCCATGGTATTCTCAACATTCTTCTTAGAAACAACATCTCAAATTTCGTTCTGACTTTGCGTGTTGACTGTCCACACCTCCCAACAGTATCGGTTCTATATAACATTCAAGAACTCTCTTCCTGATGTTAATTGGTAGACATTTGTTGGTAAGAACACTTTTCATCATATTGAATGCTGTTTTGGCTTGGCCAATTCTGCTGGCTATTTCTGATGTTCATCTGCTGTCTGGTGAGATGACCATTCCCAGATATTTAAACTTATCAACCTATCTTACATACTATCAATAATACACACACACACACACACACACACACACACACACACACTCAACCCATCTGTTTACAGGCTACGGGAGATGACTTATCATAACCATCACCATTACACACTATCAATAACTGACAGACAGACAGACAGACAGACACTCACCCCTCTAGTTTGGAGGACCGTGCCAGGGTGGGGTCCTGGTTCTCGATGCCGGCGATGAGCTGTCGTTGAAGTCGTTGTTTGTTAGCAAGGGGGCACCCTGATGCGCTGTAACCATAAAAACAACCAGGTTGTAGTGTGTGTGTGTGTGTGTGTGTGTGTGTGTGTGTGTGTGTGTGTGTGTGTGTGTGTGTGTGTGTGTGTGTGTGTGTGTGTGTGTGTGTGTGTGTGTGTGTGTTGTGTGTGTGTGTGTGTGTGTGTGTGTGTGTCTGTGTGTGTGTGTGTGTGTGTGTGTGCGTGCGCGCGTGCGTGCATGTGTGTGTGCACATGTGCATGCATTGCTTGCATGCATGTGTGTTTTCCATGGACAAAGGTCGTCATATTCTCCACCACTCATGCTGTACAGAAAACGTATCAACAATGAGATCATCAACATCAGTGGCAATGACAACATCATTGTTATTATTATTGATTAAAGCCCAGCCAACTGCACAGAGCTATATCAGGGCTATAACCATCCCAAATCAAACACAATACCTCAATAACCCCTAAAAAATACACCACATGGAAAAGAAAATCAAATACACCTATCAACGCATTCGCACATTTAATCTAGGATACGCCCCTGGTGTTGACAATTCCACCCAATGTTTCGCCAGGGAGTTTAAAAAACAAATCTGAATACAAATCTAGAACATAACTAAGCACACTAAAACATACAAAAAAAACCCAACAATCCTGAATACAATTGTATAGACATAACTTCAGTACACTTAAACGTACAAAATCTGACCTAAACTATTTAAAATTTCTTCTGCACACCACATTTTTCTTTGAGCCAGAAATATAGTCAATACATGTACCCAGTTATCAGTCCTATGAGAAAGTATGTAAGGCTTTATTGAACACAGACAGGTAAATGGACCAGCAAGGCAGAAAATGAAAGGAAGAGATGACAGAAAGGTAAGGAACAAGGCAGAAACAAAGACAGTGACAGACAAGAGGAAATTTCTAGCACAAAATTTCCAGAAGGTGGGGATACTATTTACAGCGAAAGAGCTCCCTGGCATCCCAATGGGGGAATGACATCATCAACATCAGTGGCAAATGACATCATCAACATCAGTGGCAATATATCAAACACACTGGTTGCCAACAATATCACCATTACAATTATCAGCCATGATAAATTTCAGAATGACCAGTGGTCAGTTTACTACTGGGCAGTTCTTTTTGTGTGTGTGTGTGTGTGTGTGTGTGTGTGTGTGTGTGTGTGTGTGTGTGTGTGTGTGTGTGTGTGTGTGTGTGTGTGTGTGTGTGTGTGGTGTGTGTGTGTTGTGTGTGTGTGTGTGTGTGTGTGTGTGTGTGTGTGTGTGTGTGTGTGTGTGTGTGTGTGTGTGTGTGTGTGTGTGTGTGTGTGTGTGTGTGTGTGTGTGTGTGTGTACTTGTCTGTGTCTGTGTTGTGTTCTTTGTTGTCGTGTGGTGTTGTGTGTGTGTTGTGTCTGATGAGGATGTAGGTTTATTGTGTGGATGACGTGTGCAGTGTGAGTGATGATTGTGTGTGTGTGTGTGTTGGTGTGGGTGTGTGTTTGGTGGGTGTGGGTTGTGTTGGTGATGTGTGTAGTGTGGTGTGTGGGTGTTTGTATGTACAGGTGTGTGTGTGTGGTGTATGTGGCTGTTGTGTTGTGTGTGTGTGTGTGTGGTGTGTGTGTAGTGTGTGTGTGTGTGTGTGTGTGTGTGTGTGTGTGTTGTGTGTTTTAGTTGTTTTGTGTGGTGATTCGTGAGCACGTCTAACATCTAGTTAGTACGATGATTTTCACGTTGTGTAATGCCAGTCATTTGTCACGATTCAGCAACATTGCAACAAATACAGACAGATTTTTTCTTTAGACTTAATGCAGTTGTCACAAACAGCACAAACGATAACACACATGAAGTTTTAACACACACAAAAACAGTATAACACACACAAACACCAATACAACACACACACACACCACACCACACACACACAACACACACACACACACCACACAGACCAGAAATGTGGAAAAACTGTTTTTTCACCACATCAATGCTGTAGCACAGAATAAAGGAAGAGAGGTCACAATACACATACACACACCACCTGCACAACACAACAGAATGTTAAGTGTAACACCTGGTTGTCCCACACAGGTGGTGATCGGCTGGATCAATCAATAACCAAACTTCTCCTTCTATGTAGGCCTCAACAGCTCAGTTGGTTCTTGTTACGTTAATTTTGTTTAAAGCCCAGCTGACTGTGTAGAGCCATATCAGGGCTATAATCATTTCAAATACTTCAACAGGAAAAAATAGGAAAAGAAAATTAAGTACACATATCAATGCATTCGCACACATAATCTAAGGAGATGCCCCTGGCATTGACCACTCTGTCCAACTTACCGCACAAGGGATTTAAAAAACAAATCTGAATACAAATTCAAACATAACTAAGGACACTAAAACAGAGACAAAAACAGGCCTAAATTACTTAAAATTGCTTCCGCATATCTCATTTCCCTAGAGCCAAAAATGCACTTAATACACGTACTCAACTATCAATCCTAACAGAAAGTACGTAAGACTTTATCGAACACATACATGTGAATGGACCAGCAAGGCAGAAAACACGGGAAGAAATGACCGAAAGCAAAGGAGGAAGGAAGAAACAAAGAGAGTGGCTGAAAAGAGGAAATTTCCAGCACAGAATTTCCAGAAGGTGGGGGATACTATTTTATACTGAAAGAGCCTCCAGCATCCCCAAGGGGAAAAGCTCAGTTGGTTGAGCATGAGATGCACATGCAAATGTTTTGAGTTCGAACAAGGGGTGCATTAAAGCTTGCTTTCTCACAGTTGTTCTGATAATGTCGGTATAAGATTCATTAAGTCCCCCTTCCCCCACTTCCCTGATATAGTCATCTATAATTATCAGCCACATTTTCAATTGTTGTTCGGGTAATATCAGTGTAGAATTAGGTAAGTCATCCTTTCCCCTTTTCCCTGACATGGTCATCCCCATCAACCATATCATCAACTGTTGTTCTGGTAATGTCAGTGTAGGATTACATAAGTCATCCCTTACCCCATTTCCCTGAGATGGTCACCCCCATCAGCCATATCCAACTTTTCACCAACCTCTCCACTCAATACAATATACATGTCAACCTCTCCACTCAATACAATATACATGTCAACCTCTCCACTCAATACAATATACATGTCAACCTCTCCACTCAATTCAATATAAATGTCAACCTCTCCACTCAATACAACGTACATGCCAACCTCTCCACTCAATACAACATAATGTTCCTGTAAGTCATCCAGCAAGCTACATGTCAACCACTCCTACTCTGCCTGACAGAAGAAGTCATTACATAGCCTGTCAGATGGCGGACTGACTGGATTAAGAATTCTTTTTCTCTATCAATATACAGACTTAATATGTTATAGCTTAGCTCTATGAAATTACCACAGTGTCACTACTAAAAAATCAGAAAACCACAAAATGTCACCACAGATAGATCAGATTACTATCAAACATCACCACAGATAGATCAGATAACTATGAAACACCACCACAGATAGTCAATGAATCATATCACTACTGATAAATCAAAAAACCATAAACTGTCACCGAAAATAAATCAGAAAATTATAACATGTCACTACAGATAAATAAAAAAAACCCTATAAAATGCCACCACAGATAAATCAGAAAAATGTAACATATCACCACAGATAAATCAGAAAACTAATCAGAAAATTGTAACATATCATCACAGATAAATCAGAAAATTGTAACATGTCATCACAGACAAATCAGAAAACACTACCATATTACCACAGATAAATCAGAAAACAACATATCTTTAGAGATAAATCAGAAAACTGTAATGTGTCACCACAGACAAATCAGAAAACTCTAACATATCACCACAGATAAATCTGAAAACAATGACATATCACCACAGATAAATCATAAAACAATCACATATCTCAACAGATAAATCAGAAAACTGTACTATATCACCACACAAAAATCAGAAAACTGTAACATATCACTACAGAAAAATCAGAAAACTGTAACATATCACCACAGATAAATCAGAAAACTGTAACATATCACCACAGAAAAATCAGAAAACTGTAACATATCACCACAGAAAAATCAGAAAACTGTAACATGTCACCACAGACAATCACATATCACCAGAAATAAATCAGAAAACTGTAACATATCACCACAAATAAATCAGAAAACTGTAACATATCACTACAAATAAATCAGAAAAACTGTTAACAAGAAACACCACAAGGGTGCAGATGGGACACCGAGCACCAACACCTTGCCACTCTCCGGACAATCACCTCCAAATGCCACTCGACAGTCATTTCATCAAGCAAAGGGGGACTGTCCATGCATTGCATGACCCATTCAGACCCAGTCATCAGTTGCCTAGTTTACAAACCAAATGGCAAGGTGGGGAGATGACAAACCCTGGGGCATAGCCACACAATGTGCACCAACCAGGTCCAGCCCAGCCTCTGAACCAAGACAGAATGGAAGACACTCTCTCGTCCCACTCTTGTCTTCGTCTCTCTTTCGGGCAGCCCACCCTACCACCAGCCCGCATAGCTGACAGCTCCTTCCCCCTTACTATAGTCTTGACAGTTAGCAGTCAGAAGCTCCCAATGTTGCCTTACTTCAACCACAGGGGTTGTCTGAATGGCCGCAAAAGAGGCCAGGCATGATGCTCCAGACACAGCCCATTTTGCTGTTCAGTAAGGTCAGACACGCCACGAACGGGATCCCAAGTTTGCAATCTTTCTGAGCAGCCAGCAGGTCTTTCCCTGCGGTCATCAGGCCTAATTTCCTGAAGTCAGTGGCCAATCCACAAACCAAAGTTAACAAGAAACACCACAAGGGTGTGGATGGAACCTGGAGTACCAATGCCTCGCCACTCTCCGGACAATCACCTCCCACCGCCACTCGACAGTCATTTCATCAAGCAAAGGGGGACTGTCCATGCATTGCATGACCCATTCAGACCCAGTCATCAGTTACCTTGTATACAAACCAAATGGCAAGGTGGGGAGATGACAAACCCCGGGTCATAGCCACACAACGCGCACCAACCAGGTCCAGCCCAGCCTCTGAACAAGACAGAATGGAAGACCCGTCTCTCACCCCAGTCTGGTCTTCATCTCTCTTTCGGGCAGCCCACCCTACCACCAGCCCGCATAGCTGACAGCTCCTTCCCCCTTACTATAGTCTCGACAGTTAGCAGTCAGAAGCTCCCAATGTTGCCTTACTTCAACCACAGGGTTGTCTGAATGGCCGCAAAAGAGGCCAGGCATGATGCTCCAGACACAGCCCATTTTGCTGTTCAGTAAAGTCAGACATGCCATGAACGGGATCCCAAGTTTGCCGTCTTTCTGAGCAGCCAGCAAGTCTTTCCCTGCGATCATCAGGCCTAATTTCCTGAAGTCAGTGGCCAAGCCACAAACCGAAGTTAACAAGAAACACCAAAAGGGTGTGGATGGAACCTGGAATACCAATGCCTCGCCACTCTCCGGACAATCACCTCCCAAGCTCCCACCACCACTCGACTGACAGACTGGTGTGGTGTAGTGCTCACAAAGTGAATCTCCTCTCTCTCTCTCTCTCTCTCTCTCTCTCTCTCTCTCTCTCTCTCTCTCTCTCTCACACACACACACACACACACACACACACACACACACACACACACACACACACACATACACACACACACGCACACACATACATATATACAAGAAAACCAAAGAGCCATAATACACAGAATAAATCAGACACACAAACCACATGAAAAAATCAAACCATTCAAATCATTGGGTTGTTGTACACAAACTCAAAACATAAGTGACTGCATTGAAAAACAAGTTAAAGTAACAACATCTGTAAACAGGCTGTGCAAACAACATCAATCAGAAAAATGACTGCACATTATAGTGTCCACCTCAAAGTTCACTGCACACAACGCTGTCTACATCAGAGTTCACTGCAGGAAACAACCAATTCTAATGGACAACTAAGGCAAGAGGGGGAATGGATCTCATAAAATCATCAAGCCATACTAACAATATCCCTTCATAACTTGTGGCTGGATTCATTCATAACAATAATAATAATAATGGTAACAATAATAATGACATTTATAAAGCACCAAATCTTGATTCAAAATCAAACCAAGACATGCACTCTCTTCATTCACCAAAGCAGTCACCCAATGACCAAAAGCCATAAAAAGTGGGTGGTGCTGCACTGTGGTGACGAGCTCTCAATGCGGACAGCAGCCCGAGTTTCATATAGTAAATCCACTGACAAAAGAAATGAATATGAGTATGAAAAATCCAGGACGTAAAGCACACACAAACTGGGAGTAGGAAGACAAGAGGGGAGTGGAGTATGTAACCCCTGAATGAAGCTGTCATCCTCCCTCTGTCTCACAGACACACACACAAGATGCTGAGCTAGGGTATGCTCAAGCCTGTTAGATGAGTGACCCCTGACGCAAGTTATCCTCTCTGTCTCACACACACACACACAGACAACACACACACTGTTCCAACACATTCTCTCTTTTTTCTTCCTCTGTTACGGTCTCTCATTCATTCTGGTTTTTTTTTCAACCAAGACTTCAGAAAGGCGAGAAAGCCAATTGGGCTTCAAGGGGAGGGACCTGGGAAATAAAGAAATAAACCTATCTCTTCAATATTTTCTTATGCCAAGGTAGCCAGGCAAATGCCCTGTCTTCATGATTTTCATGGGATCTTTCAGCGTGTGCAGGCCAGAAGGCACACCGGTTCAACTTGCTTTTTCATCTCCTACCTACCCTCCCTACCCCTCCACTGGCAGACTATGAGTTGAAAACGCCTAAATTTACTTTTCAATAAGATAGAAAAAAAAAGATGAAGGAAGGGAAAAGCGATTGTTACAACAGCTGCATTGTTATCATCTCTTCTTCCTCTGAGACCATGCTCAGTCTCTTGTCCACATTATCACCCCTTCCTCTTATTATAACAAGTTAAGTACCAATGATTCATTTGTACCATTTCTAATCAGCTTCACAAACTGATATCATCAGTAGTGCTTATCTTCTACTACAACCTTAAACACTCCAAGACTGCAATACTGGCTAAAAATAAAGGTGTTTTAATTATCATCATTAGACAATTATATTACAGTGAAAAGCCAAACACTTGAAAACGGCAATATTGAAAAAAATATGAAAAAAAAGCGTTTTAATGATTATTATTAGACAATTATTTTCAAGTGAAAAGCCGAACACTTGAAAGACTAACACTGGCAAAAAATAAATAAATAAATAAATAAAATAAAGGTATGTTATGATTCTCATACGACAGTCATTTTCAAATGATGATCCACTGACGTATTCCGAAGAGACATAAACGTTTCCCCTACCCCCATCCCCCCCCCCTCCCCCCAAAATCCCTCTCCTTTCTTTTCTAATTCAATTTATCTTCGATCTGTCCAACTGTCCTTAAGCTGCACCAAAGAGCATAAAGCCATTAAAGGATCGGCTGAAACGTACAAAAATGTAAAGAGGAATCTCACAAAAACAAAACCTGAATCAGGCAGAAAAGGAGGTGCCAGTGATGCCACAATCAGAACGACAACAAAACAAAGGGAGATAAAGACACAAACAAAGGGAGATTAGGGCACAACTGGAACACAACAACAGGTGAATGACTGACTGCAGGAAACGACCACAACACCAGGTGATAATGACTTAAGGCAGGAATAAAGTACAACAGCACAGTGAACTATGGAAAGAGTACCTGCGATGTGTCAGGTATTTGCCTGTTATATGACCTGTCCCATCACAGCCAGGAATGGGGCATCTACAAACACACAGCGCTCGTATCTGTTACTACTATCAGAACTGGTCACCAGTGTTCCTCGCACACACACACAAACACACACACACACACACACACACACACACACACACACACACACACACACACACACACACACTAAAATATTCAAAATCATCTCAGTAATCCTTTGCAGAGATGATGTCATAGCCACGACCACGGCACATGTGAATACAATCTATACTGACATAAGCCATGGCACTTATAAATGTAGTCTATACACAGACATACACACTCATCAATAGCAGGATTGACTCCGCTCTCTTTCTTGGCTTGCACTGGTTGGTCATCTCCAATGAAGCAGGTTCCTTTTCTAGACGACTGCTTCCAGGTACTGCTGTCTGCTTCATGGCGCTTCCAGTCCTTGACAGGGATGTCGCCCACCTTTAGGGTATTGTGGAGTGAGTGACTAGGTCCTTAAAGAGTCTGCTCTGGACTGCTGGCCTTTAGGATATTGTGGACTAAGTGACAAGGTCCTTAAACAGCCTACTCTGGGCTGATGCCTTTAGGGTATTATGGAGAATGTGACTAGGTCCATAAACAGCCTGCTACATACTGCTGGCCTCTAGGGTATTATGGAGTGAGTGACTAGGTCCTTAAACAGCCTGCTCTGGACTGATGACCTTAAGGGTATTGTGGAGTAAGTGATTAGGTCCTTAAACAGCCTGCTACATACTGCTGGCCTTCCTGGTATTGTGGAATATGTGACTAGGTCCATAAACAGCCTGCTACACACGGATGGCCTTTAGGGTATTGTGGAGTAAGTGACTAGGTCCTTAAACAGCCTGCTCTGGCCTTTAGGATATTGTGGAGAAAGTGACTGGGTATTTATATAACCTGCTCTGGACTGATGGCCCTCATGGTATTGTGAAGTAAGTGACTGGTCCTGCCTGCTCTGGACTGATGACTTTAGGGTATTGTGGGGTAACTGACTAGGTCCTTAAACAGACTGCTCTGGACTGCTGGCTTCTAGGGTATTGTGGAGTAAGTGACTAGGTCCTTAACCCTCTTGTATTTGCATTCTAGAGAGCTGAACTGCCCCTAGATTTCGAATTTTCTCAAGCTTTTCCCCCCAAAAATACGGTTACTCTGTTCATGAGTACACTGTGAGCATGTCTGATCAGATATCAAGCTTAAAATTTGTCAGTGTCGGTAAACATGCTTTACTTCCATATCCAAGTGAGTATGTCTTTCTAACCACTGCTTGTCATGTCACTGTCACCAAGATGTCACCAAACATGAATAAATAAGTGACATATATATGAAAACAAGAGAAGCACACCTATACGTGACCACAACACATACAGATGAGTAATGAATTAGAGTATGGCATAGCTAAAGTGTCTAACAGCATTTCCATGTGATAGTACTCACAGTGGTCACCAAATGTCACCAAGTGCTCCTCAGGTATTTACACAGTTTGTTCAGGTAGTTTTTAATCATCATTTTTCTTTCCACTACAAAACTACATTCAATGTTCATAATACAGTTTACTAATTGTCAGTATAAAAACAAAAAGAAATAATCTAAAGGTCTGGCATCAGCTGGCAGTATACAAGTTGGTCCGACCCAGAGATCAAATTTTTTTACTGTCAGCAGAACCAGTGATGGGTGCCACGTTCGCTGGAATGCGGCCAGCGGCGCGTTATCTTCTGTGTCGGTCTGCTCTCCTAAATCACAGTTTTCATCTTCCCCCTCACAAACCTCAATATCTGACTCAGCTACATCTTCTTCGTGTTTTCCTAATTTACGAACAGTAGTATTTAATTCCTCCTCTGAATAATCTGGAGAATCATCTGTATCCTGAAAACCGTCTGCTACAAAGGGCATCGCCATTTTTTCACACGCTACGAGGCATGAATGAAAATACCCCAACCACATTTCGCGCCCAAGCATAAGTGAATGGATGTGTGTGTACTGCTAATTTTCCCAAGATCATCTCATTGGATGATACCAAGAATGTTTGACCAATTGTCAGTCTCCCAGGGCCAGAAACATGTGATCAGTGCGTGATCAAAATAGCCCATGCTCGTGGCCGACTTTTACGGTCGGGTACAGCCGTAACGAAGCGCTAGGCAGTGCTGGCGGAACTGTCGGCTGCGGTCGTATTGAAGCTAAGAGGGTTAAGCAGCCTGCTCTGGACTGATGGCATTTAGGGTATTGTGGAATGAGTGATTCAGTTTTTGAATGGTTGGTCTGCTCTGGTTGACACTTTTCTGTTAGGCAATGAGCAGTATCAATCAACAACAACTCAGACTGAAATGACTTCCAGAATCCATTTGTATTTTGTTTATAACTTACTGTGCAGCCACCCTAGATATTTGATCAAGACAAGAATGTCTGAAACTACGACCCACATGCATCTCTACTTGACCCTCCCCCTCAAAGAAGAGTGTTTCTGGGCATCAAATTTATCATCTGAATATTTCAACTTTTCGTGCAGTTTAAGTGCAACAAAAACACGGAAAACATTATGCAGAAATATTGATTTATTACAATTCCACTCGTCCACAATACCTTCTTCAGTGTCTGTATCCATCTGGTTAACAATTCTGGCCACCGAAGACATCTTTTCTCATCCACCCATTATTACAAATTATCAAACGCTAGATCAAAACAACCAACATTAAAAAATTTAAGCTGAAATGAGTTGGAATGCTGTGTTCAAAGTTGCTTCAGCATCTGTGCTTCCCCATGTAAGTATATACAGCT
Organism: Monoplex corrugatus; assembly: GCA_030674185.1. Classification (NCBI taxonomy): domain Eukaryota; kingdom Metazoa; phylum Mollusca; class Gastropoda; order Littorinimorpha; family Ranellidae; genus Monoplex; species Monoplex corrugatus. The sequence goes on from CM060313.1 coordinate 40,325,289, forward strand.
TTTGAAGACTCGTAGGCAGCAACTCTGGGCATCTGTGTTACTTGAACGCTGTACATCTCCAACATTCTGGATCAGTCTGGATACGATTTCTTTTCTCTCTCTTTCCAAGAATCTGAGGCACTTGTATCTTTTTCTTGAGGAAACTGCTGGTTTCCAAGGAAAATAACAAATCCCTGGAGAATTTCCATGACAGCAAAATTGCTGTCTGCCATTATGGAATTTCTGTATAAGTTAGCTCCCTTTAAGTATCGTTTGAGCATATTTATGAGCTGGGACTGGGAGACAAGTTTGATGAAGCCATGTCTGAGGGTCACACAAGACCGTTCAGTGTCACCCATGATTGTGCAGGTACAGCACTGAACGAGAAGACAGGTAGTAAACAATAACATTACACTGTGTACCTGTATCTAACTTCAGTGACTATGACAAAGTACTCTGAATTAGACAACATGAAATATAAAAGGTTAATACTATTGATAATGAAAGAAATAAAACTCTAATTATTGACACTTAAAGTTGGCATTTACAGCATTTCAATTTAATTCAGGCTTCTGTTCCCTGCACATATGAACGACATTTCATACAGACCAACATCAACAATAACAAACCAAACACTGGGGGGCGGGGAGGGGGGGAGCTGAAGAAAAGAACAAACTGATTTCTTATTTCTCTCTCTTTCTCCACATACCCTCCAACACGCATCCATCAGAACGCATACACACACACACACACACACCACATGCATACAGAACACACACACACACACGCATACATGCACACACACGCACAAACACACACACATACATGCATGCACAAACACATATGCACACACACACAGACATATGCACATTTATACACACACACATGCACACATACATACACACACACACACACACACACACACACATCCACCAGCACACACAAAAAAACAAAATTTGCTGGTGAGCGCGCGCGCACACACACACACACACCACACCACACACATAAACACACACATGCATACACAGACATGCATAACCAACACACAACACACACACACACACACACATATATACACACACACATACACACACACATACACCAGTACGCAGACAAAAACAAAATCTGCTGGCATGCACACCCACACACACATATGATATACACATGCATGCACAGACATGCACACACACACACATAAACACACATACACATCCACCAGTACCACACAAAAACAAAACCTGCTCACACACACACACACACACACACACACACACACACACACACACACAACACACATACTACAAACACTCACACGCACAAAATCAATACCATGAGAAGTTTTTATAGCTCAGGCAGTTTTCACAGAACTATTTGCGGACTCAGAAAAGCCATTGGAATCCCCAAATTGACTGTAGGAAATGGACCACACAGTTCCTGTTGGTAAAATGGATGTTGATTGAAAGACAGGTTGGGCAATATGAACAGGTCTACACACCACTCACCACCACCACCACCACCACCCAAATGTGCTGTGTTATGGAAAAGTCCGCCCATTTCAAGCTGAGCATCCCCCAAAAACTGCCACTGGATGAAGTTATAAGGCTGTACGTCTTATGTGATGACAGTGTTGACAGAAAAACTCTCTCTCTCTATCTCTCTCTCTGCCCTCACTGTCCTTCACACACACACACACACACACACACACAACAACACACACACCCCACACACATACACATATACATACACTCACAAAAAGGCTAAATAGGGAAAAAAGAGTGCTCTTCCCTGACAAACTTGCACTTAGACCAAGGCAGCAGGATGCTGGTGGATAGGATGAGGGACAGAGAGGGTGGAGAGGGTGTAATCTAAACATACAGAGAGCACAGGGCAGGTTCCATGTTCTCAACATCACATCATACCTGGAAAAGTCCATAAACACTAACCTCACAGATGATATGTGTATGTATAGAAAAGGGTCCACCATAATCTTGATAAATGCCTGTGCATAAACTATACATACTGGCCAGTTCTTGGGGCACACACACACACACACACACACACACACACACACACACACACACACACATACACACATACAAACACACACACACACACCACCTTAACCAACAAAACCAGGCAGACACAAGGCAGACCCACCTAAGAGGTTCCTCCAGGTCACACACACACACACACACTCTCTCTCTCTCTCTCACACTCACACACACACACAACCTAAACCAACAAAAACAAGGCAGACACCAGGCAGACCCACCTAAGAGGTTCCTCCAGGTCTTTCTTCTCCCCGTCCCTCAGCATCAGTTTCTTCATCTTTGCGGCGCGCGGACATCCCGACAGACTGCGGTGCGATGCGTAGTTTCCTGTCACATGACCTGATCCATCACAGCCAGGAGTCGGGCACCTGCATAGGCCGAGACTAGTTCCATAAGCCACATACCACATCAATACCATGTTGTGCCACATCAATACCACATTACACACTATACTAGGTCGACTAGGTCCTAGGACACATACCACTATGACAACGCATTGCTATATCAATACCACATTATGCTACATCAATACATCAAGCTACATCAATACCACATGCTATACCATTATCACATTCCACACCAATACAACATCATGCTGAGGCTAGTTCCATAAGCCACATGCCAGATCAATACATTATGCTAGATCAATACCACATTATGCTGAGGCTAGTTCCATAAACCACATACAATAGTACATTATGCTAGATCAATACAATATTATATCAAGGCTACATCAAAACCACATCATGCTGAGGCTATATCCATTAGCCATACACCAGATCAATACCACATTATGCTATATGAATACCACATTATGCTGAAGCTAGTTCCATAAGCCACATACCAGATCAATACCACATTATGTTATATGGATACATTATGCTGAAGCTAGTTCCATAAGCCACATACCACATCAATACCACATTATGCTATATGAATACCACATTATGCTGAAGCTAGTTCCATAAGCCACATACCACATCAATACCACATTATGCTATATGAATACATTATGCTGAAGCTAGTTCCATAAGCCACATACCACATCAATACCACATTATGCTATATGAATACCACATTATGCTGAAGCTAGTTCCATAAGCCACATACCACATCAATACTACATTATGCTCTGTATTGCAATATGATAGGTCTAGACTAGTTCCTAAGAGTAAGACATACCAGAATGACACCAAACTATGCCATATCAATACCACATTATGCTATATCAATACCGCATTATGCTATATCAATACCACATTATGCACTGTATCACAATACTACACGTCTAGATTAATTCCATGAGCTATATGTCCAACAATACCACATTACGCACTGTACCACAATACTATAGGTCTAGATTAATTTCATACACTGTGTTACTAATACTATACTACAGATCAAGACTAGTTCCATAAGCCACATATCATATCACATTTTGCACTGAGTTACTATGGTACTGATCAAGACTAGTTCCATAAGCCACATACCACATCAATACCACATTATGCACTACATTACACTAGTACAGATAAAGACTAGTTCCATCAGCCACATACCATATCAGTGCCACATCATGCGATATATTACAATACAATATCTGCGATAAGCTCCTTAAGCCACATATATTAACACTAAATTATATACCATATTACAACATTATACTATATGCTGAGATTACTTCCCTTAGCTGCACACTCTAATAAATACCGCATTACACCATTTCATGACAATATTATATGCTGAGGCAGTCAAGATGTGGTTTCTAAGAAGAACGTTGAGTTCCATGGACAGCAAAGAAAACAAACGAGACAGTCCTGATGGAGGCAGACACAAGTAGATCATTCATAAGGAAGATTAGGAAAAGACAGGCAACATTTATAGGCCATTTAATGAGGAAAGGGGATTAGAGCAACTAGTCACAACAGGAAAGCTGGAGGGAAAGAAAGCACCAGGTAGACCCAGGGAAAAAATACTAGACTTGACTTGCAGAGTGGCTGAGGACAGAGAGGGTGGAAGATGTACTTGCGGCAAAGAGGGATAGATGCATATGGAGGGCCGTGATTGCCAACGCCATGTGGCAGAGCACTTGACGACGATGATGATGATTATACACTGGGATCAGTTCCACTGCGCTTACCACATACAGCGTAATGCTATACAATAATTCCGATTGTGTGTGTGTGTGTGTGTGTGTGTGTGTGTGTGTGTGTGTGTGTGTGTGTGTGTGTGTGTGTGTGTGTGTGTGTGTGTGTGTGTGTGTGTGTGTGTGTGTGTGTGTGTGTGTGTTGTGTTGTGTGTTGTTGTGTGTGTTGTGTTGTGTGTGTTGTGTTGTGTTTTGTGTGTTGTGAGTGTGAGCATGTGAAATGTCCCAACAAACACCTGCAGCATGCTGTAGGCACTTACTTCTGTTCCACCTGATTGGCCTGCACAGTGGCGCGGTCGGCCAACGGACAACCGGACAAACTGCGGTGTGAGGTGTAGTTGCCGGTCACGTGACCCGAGCCATCACAGCCAGGAGTGGGACACTGGATGAGGTCACGACCTCGTTGCGACTGGGATAACAGGGACCGCGTGTCCGGGGATTGTGGGGGACTGGAGCATGGGGATCTGCATATGGAAACAATGATAACCAAAACCTTAATAAAGAAACCGGGACAAACCAACAGAACATTACCTGACAAAACAGGATACACTCTGACAGGGACAAACCAACAGAACATTACCTGACAAAACAGGATACACTCTGACAGGGACAAACCAACAGAACATTACCTGACAAAACAGGATACACTCTAACAGGGACAAACCAACAGGACATTACCAGACAACACAGTATACACTCTAACAGGGACAAACCAACAGGACATTACCTGACAACACAGGATACACTCTACAGGGACAAAACCAACAGGACATTACCTGACAACACAGGATACACTCTAACAGGGACAAACCAACAGGACATTACCAACAAACGGATACACTCTAACAGGGACAAACCACAAGGACATTACCTGACAAACAGGATACACTGTAACAGGGACAAAACAGGACATTACCAGACAACACAGGATACACTCTACAGGACAAACCAACAGGACATTATCTGGCAACACAGGATACACTCTAACAGGGACAAACCAACAGGACATTACCTGACAAACAGTATACACTCTAACAGGGACAAACACACAGGACATTACCTGACAACACAGTATACACTCTAACAGGGACAAATCACAGGACATTACCAGACAACACAGTATACACTCTAACAGGGACAAACCAACAGGACATTACCTGACAACACAGGATACACTCTAACAGGGACAAACCAACAGGACAATTACTGACAACACAGTATACACTCTAACAGGGACAAACCAAAACAGGACATTACCAGACAACACAGTATACACTCTAACAGGGACAAAACCAACAGGACATTACCAGACAACACAGGATACACTCTAACAGGGACAAAGCCAACAGGACATTACCTGACAACACAGGATACACTCTAACAGGGACAAACCAACAGGACATTACCTGACACACAGGATACACTCTAACAGGGACAAACCAACAGGACATTACCATGACAACACAGGATACACTCTAACAGGGACAAACCAATAGGACATTACCTGACAACACAGGATACACTCTAACAGGGACAAACCAACAGGACATTACCAGACAACACAGGATACACTCAACAGGGACAAACCAACAGGACATTACCTGACAACACAGATACACTCTAACAGGGACAAACCAACAGGACATTACCTGACAACACAGGATACACTCTAACAGGGACAAACCAACAGGACATTACCAGAAACACAGGATACACTCTAACAGGGACAAACCAACAGGACATTACCTGACAACACAGGATACACTCTAACAGGGACAAACCAACAGGACATTACCTGGCAAAACAGGATACACTCTAACAGGGACAACCAACAGGACATTACCTGACACAGGATACACTCCAACAGGGACAAACCAACAGGACATTACCTGACACAGGATACACTCTAACAGGGACAAACCAACAGGACATTACCTGACAACACAGGATACACTCTAACAGGGACAAACCAACAGGACATTACCTGACAACACAGGATACACTCTAACAGGGACAAACCAACAGGACATTACCTGACAACACAGATACACTCTAACAGGGACAAACCAATAGGACATTACCTGACAACACAGGATACACTCTAACAGGGACAAACCAACAGGACATTACCAGACAACACAGGATACACTGCTAACAGGGACAAACCAACAGGACATTACCTGACAACACAGATACACTCTAACAGGGACAAACCAACAGGACATTACCTGACAACACAGGATACACTCTAACAGGGACAAACCAACAGGACATTACCAGACAACACAGGATACACTCTAACAGGGACAAACCAACAGGACATTACCTGGACAACACAGGATACACTCTAAAACAGGGACAAACCAACAGGACATTACCTGGCAACACAGGATACACTTCTAACAGGGACAAACCAACAGGACATTACCAGACACAGGATACACTCTAACAGGGACAAACCAAACAGGACATACCGACTCGACACAGGATACACTCTAACAGGCACAAACCAACAGGACATTACCATGACAACACAGGATACACTCTAACAGGGACAAACCAACAGGACATTCCTGACAACACAGGATACACTCTAACAGGGACAAACCAATAGGACATTACCTGACAACAGGATACACTCTAACAGGGACAAACCAACAGGACATTACCTGACAACACAGGATACACTCTAACAGGGACAAACCAACAGGACATTACCTGACAACACAGGATACACTCTAACAGGGACAAACCAACAGGACATTACCTGACAACACAGGATACACTCTAACAGGGACAAACCAACAGGACATTACCTGACAACAAGGATACATCTAAGGGACAAACAAGGGACCAACAAATATCTACACAACTCCAGGACATTACCTGACAAACAGATACACTCTAACAGGGACTAACCAAAGAATTACCTGACAACACAGATACACTCTAACCATACCAACAGGACATTACCACAAACAAGATACACTCTAACAGGGACTAACCAATAAAATTACCTGACAACACAGATACATCTCTAACAACCAACAGGATATTACCTGACAACAAGATACACTCTAACAGGGACAAACCACAAGACATTACCTGACAAACACAGGAACACTCTAACAGAGACAAACCACAGGATATTACCTGACAAGACACAATACACTCTAACACAAATAACAGGACTCACTAACAGACAGACATACACTCTAACAGGACACACTAACCAAACACATCCATATAACCAATACACACCAGAACAAAGACACGACCAACACAATGCACTCTATCCAATACACACATACTGACACACCAGAACATAACAGACAGACCAACACAATACACTCTATCCATATCAACACATACACTCACAGAAACCAACAGACAACGACAACACAGATACACTCTACCAATACCACAGGACATTACTGACAGACAACATCAGCACCTACCATCACACCATACAAAACAGAAGACAAACCAACACAAGCACTCTACCAATACACTCACATACACACAGAACAAAGACCAACAACACAATGCACTCTACCAATACACACAACATACACCAGAACAAAGACACAGACAACAACCAATGCACTCTATCCATACACACACATACACACCAGAACAAGACACAGACCAAACACAATACACTCTATCCATACACACACATACAACACCAGAACAAAGACACAGACCAAACAACATACACTTACCCAATACACAACACATACACAACAGAACAAAACAGACCAACACAAACACTCTACCATACATACCTACACAACAGAACAAGACACAACCAACACATACACTACCAAACATTACACTACACACCAGAACAAAGACACAGACCAACACAGACACTCTACCAATACACACACATACACACAGAACAAAGACAACAGACCAACACAATACACTCTACCATACAACAATACCAACAGAACGCAACACAGAACACTAACAACAACAACCAACATTACCGACAAGATCAACACACAAACATTACCAATACACTCAACAGGACAAACACACAGACATACCAAACACAATCATCTCTAACACAAACCAACAGACATACCATACACACCAGATACATCAACAGACAAACCAAAGACATTACCACACAGATACACTCTATACAGAAACACACACATACACACAGATACACTAACAGACAAACCAAGACAACAACAATACACGTATACTCAAATAACACAACACATACCACACCAAAACAAATCTACAGGACAACACAATGACATCTATCCAATACAACAACAACAACAAACCAAGAAACACAATACACTACACCAATACACACACACATACACACAGAACAAAGTACCTGACAACAAATCACTCTACCCACATACACACTCAGAACAAAGACAGACCTACAAACAATCCTCCAAACAACACCAATAACTAACCGAAACAAATACAACAAACCAACAAATTACTGACCAAACAACACTCAACAAGACAAAACAACCAAACATAACCTACCAATACACACACATAACACAGAACAAAGGATCAGACCAAACACAATACACTCTAACCAATACAACAACATACACCAAACAAGACACAGACAACACAATATCTACCATACAACAACACCTAAACAAATGACACAGGACACAAATCACCTAACATACAAACACACCAAACTAACAGACACACACAACACAATACTATCTACAATACAGACCAACAACATACACTCTAATCAATACACACACATACACACCATGACCAATACACAGACAAACAACAACAATCACTCTACCCAAATACACACACAACCATAGAAAAAGACAGACCAAACAATGACATCTATCCAATACAACACCACACAACAGATCGAACAAACACCAAGCCAACACAATACACTCAACCAATACCAACACACACCGAACAAACACAGCACCAAACAAAACACTCAACCAATACATCAACACACCAGAACAAAGACAAGACCAACACAATACACTCTACCATACACACACAACAACACAGACCAAAGAACACAACCAAACACAAATGCACCCGTATCCAATACACCACACAATCAGACAAAGACAACACACCAAAAATCATCAAACACTCTACAATACACACACATACACACCAAACAACAGACAACACGAACCAAACACAATACCACTACAACCAAACAACACAACACCTACATCACGACACACAACAACAACAGACCAACAACAATGCACTTTACCCAATACACACACATACACACCAGAACAAAGATGCAAACCAACACAATACACTCTACCCAATACACACACCAGAACAAAGACACAGACCAACACAATGCACTCTAACCAATACACACACATACACACTAGAACAAAGACACAGACTAACACAATGTACTCTATCCAATACACACACATACACACCAAAACAAAGTCACAGACCAACACAATACACTCTATCCAATACACACACACACACACCAGAACACATACACAGACCAACACAATACACTCTAATATACACATACACACCAGAACAAAGACAGACCAACATGATACACTTTATCTATTACCCACACATACACACCAGAACAAAGACACCTGAAAGATCCCAAGCAAAAAACGAATTGCCCTTGGCAGAATTCTGTACAAAAGTGTGGTCATACTTTAACAAATAAAGAACACAAAAAGAGGGGGGAAATGGGTGGCACTGTACTATGGCAACATGCTTTACCCTGGAAGAGAGGCCTGCACTTCACATATAAACATTCTATTGTGACACGCCAACCCATCTCAACCCATCCAATTCCACAATCAATCCAGATGGATGCAGAAGCCCAATTTGTCAATCCATCTGGCATCCTACTGGATGATCAAGGTTCAATCTTGTCTGATACCACCATCCAATCCAATCCACATCCATCCAGATGGATATAGAAGCCCAATTTGTAAGTCCATCAGGCATCCAACTGGATGATCTAGGTTCAATCTTGCCTGGGTACCACCAACCCACCTAATCCACATCCACGTCCATCCAATCCAGATGGATGCAGAAGCCCAATTTGTTTAGTCCATCAGGCATCCATCCAACTGCATGGTCTAGGTTCAATCTTGCCCGGGTACCACCAACCCACTCAATCCACATCCAAGCCCATCCAATCCAGATGGATGTAGAAACCAAGGCTGTCAGTCTATCAAGCATCCACTGCATTCAACTGGACAGTCCGGGTTCAGTCTTTGCCTGGGTACCACCTGTCGGCAGGTAAAGGATGGAGATGTCGCCAATCTCCCAGGTCGACATATCTTCAGGCCTGCCAATGTCTGAACCCCCTTTGTGTGTGTACACACATCATCATCATCATCATCATCATCATCAAGTGCCCTGCCGCATGGCGTTGGCGATCATGGCCCTCCATATGTATCTGTGTGTATATCTACCAACTGCAAAAACTTAACCCACTGACTGCCTCACCTAGTCACCAGCATCCCTCACCCTATCTACCAGCTTCCTGCAGGAAGCTGGTGGGTAGGGTGAGGGAATCAAAGGGTTAAGTTTTTGCTTTGCTAGCATGGTTGACAATGCAGGATGCTGGTGGTCACAGTGCGGGAGTCAAAGGGTTAGGAAACATCAGTGGCTTATGGAAATATGAAAACATCCAGCTATGTCTGCCTACCAAAGACAAGAGTGTGCACACATTCTGCACAGCGAAAGCCAAACAACACGCTCTTGAGCAAAA
>CM060313.1:40341215-40381215 GCA_030674185.1 Monoplex corrugatus
ACTACAACTCTAAATTACACATGATAGATATCATTGTAGTTCTCACTACAACTGTAAATTACACAAAATAGATACCATTCTATCAGTTTCTCACAACAACTTTAAATTACATATAATAGATATCACTGTTATCAGTTCTCACATCAACTGTAAATTACACATAATAGATACCACTGTTATCAGTTCTCACATTAACTGTAAATTACACATAATAGATATCACTGTAGTTCTCACTTCGACTCTGAATTACACATAACAGATATCACTGTGTCATTTCCACATCAATCCTGAATTACACGTAATAGAAATCACTGTAGTTCTCACTTCAACTCTGAATTACTCATAACAGATATCACTGTAGTTCTCCCTTCAACTCTGAATTACTCATAACAGATATCACTGTAGTTCTCACTTCAACTCTAAATTACACATAATAGATATCACTGTAGTTCTCACTTCAACCCTGAATTACACGTAATAGAAATCACTGTAGTTCTCACTTCAACTCTGAATTACACATACTAGATATCACTATAGTTCTCACTTCAACTCTAAATGACACATGATTGATATATAAATGTGTCAGTTCTCTCATCAACCCTGAATTACGCATAATAGACATCACTGTAAAATTTTCACTTCAACTCTAAATTACACATAATAAATATCACTGTGTCAGTTGTCATTTCAATTCCAAATTACACATAATAAATATCACTGTGTCAGTTGTCATTTCAATTCCAAATTACACATAATAGATATCACTATAGTTCTCACGTCAACTCTAAATAACACATAACAGATATCATTTTAGTTCTCACTACAATTCTAAATTACACATAACAGATACCACTATCAGTTCTCATTTCAACAATACATTACACATAATAGATAACTGTAGTTCTCACTACAACACTAAATTACATGTAATAGATAGCATTGCAGTTCTCACTTCAACTGTAAATTACACATAATAGATACCATTGTTATCAGTTCTCACTTCAACTGTAAATCACACACAAGCATTTGCTTAACAGTAATAAACAAAAAAATATGAATCTTTTTTTACTGTGTGAAAGTTGATGCCACTGTACTAATTTCTTCAGCCATCATTTATGTTACCGTGAGAGTTAACAGTGCTGTTCCAATTTATTCACCCACTGTCTTCACCCATCATTCATATCACTGAGAGAGTTAACAGTGCTGTTCCAATTTATTCATTTATCATTTATGATGTTACTATGAGAGTTAATTTCACTGATCCAATTTATTCATCTTTTATTTATAATGTTCTTGTGACAGTTTTGTATTTGTTTGGTATTAATACAATAGGAATATTGACCAGGTTTGGTATTAATGCAATAAGAATACTGACCAAGTCTTTGAGATGATTTCCACTACTGTATCTAATCTGTGCCAAAACTGCTGACTCTTTCTTTAAAAAAATGAACTCAATTCTTAGACAAGTCTCCACAATGGCTTGCACTTCTTTAACCCTAAGACTCTTGCACCCTATCCACCAACTGCAAAAATTAATCCTTTGGCTCCCTCACCCTATCTACACAGCTTCCTGTCAGAAAGTGGTGAATAGGGTGAGAAAGTCAAAGGGTTAAGTTTTTGCTTTGCTAGCATGGTTGGCAATGCAGGATGCTGGTGGCTATGGTGTGGGAGTCAAAGGGTTGAATAGCCAGCTCAGACCAACATTACAGGCAATTTTGAAAAATCAAGCCAAGTTTTCTTATGATCAGTCTTACCCAGAAGACAGTACAGTCAAAGAGCACAACTAAACATTTGCCCAAATGGAAGAACTGTGAATGGGTTTCATACATCACTGTTAACATCTCCTCTTTTCGTCAGTGGTATTTACTGCACAACTAACAACCTTTTATTGCTAGCATTTACTTACTGCAGATCCAACTAACCACCCTCTTCATACATTTGGAACAGAATGATACCAGGGACACATGCATCTCACAAACACCTAAAAATAAAACATGAATGGGACGACGATAATAAAACGGACACCGCACAGAAACCCACCGAGATATAAACACACCTGGCCAGCATGCAGGTGACATCAGGTGTTGGGGCTTACAGGTGTTAGGCATAGTAAGACTTACCTGTTTTCTTCTGCTGTGCCTGGGCCATCATTTTCCCCATGGCTGCCAGTGGACAACCGGACAAGCTGCAAGTGGTCAGAGACAAAACGATAAGTATACTTTCACAGAATTGCTAACAGCATGTGAAAAAAATCAACATTTTTTACCACTGCACTGTGACACAGACAAAACAATGAGGAGGAAACACCTCATACATCTTTCACATTTCCACACACAAAAGGACATGACATGGATGAGAGGCGAATTCTTATCATAGAAATTAGTGTTTAAAGCCCAGCCAAAAGTTCAGAACCATTTCATATTATCAGGGCTGTAACTACTTCGAACGAAACACACATCTCAAACATTGATCCTGGAGGAAAAAACTTGGACAAGAAAATAACACATATCAATGCATTCATGCAAATAGTCTAAGGATAAGCCTCTGGCATCAGCCATTCCACCAAATTTATTACATTATTTAAAAACTGAACATAAATGTATACATTAACTAAATACACAAAAACGTACATAAAAACTGGTCTACAGCACCTAATATCACTCATAGGAACAGATTTAAATCAAAGAACAAACAAACAGCACCTAAACTCGCCACTATGCAGTTCACATTTCCTGAGAAATAAAAATGCAGTTAATATATGTATTCAAATATCAACCCTAATAGACAGAAAGAATGTAAGGTTTTATGGAAAACATACAGGTGAATGGACTACCAAGGTAGAAAATAAAATAGAAGGATATGTCAGAAAACAAAGGAGCATGGCAGCAACAAAGACGATGACAGAGAAAGGGGAAATTTCTAGCACGGAATTTCCGAAAGGTGGGGATAGTTTTTATTCTGAAAGAGCAAACAAAGGCATTATGTATGACAAAGTTTTATGTACGACATAAATATCAGGTATCAGAACGGCGACTACCTTCTGTGTGAACTGCGGTTGTTGTTGATGTGACCTCTTCCAGTACAGCCTGGCGTTGGGCACCTGTACATGTGAACACACACACACACACACAAACACAATCACATACACTACATATTGTCAAGCACACAGTATGTATTACATCAGTCCACATTTCAGCTTCCACTGCCTTAACCACTCTTTCAAGAAGTACAAATGTACATTCACAAAAGAATATAGTCAAACAATGTACAATACAATGTGAATTATGGACACAGGTCAGACAGACAATTACCAAACAGCCACTGGTCAGACAGACAATTACCGAACAGCCACTGGTCAGACAGATAATTCCCTAACTGCCATGGGTCAGACAAACAATTCCCTAACTGCCATGGGTCAGACAGACAATTCCCGAACTGCCATGGGTCAGACAATTCCCTAACTGCCATGGGTCAGAAAGACAGTTCCCTCACTGCCACTGGTCAGACAGACAATTCCCCAACTACATGGGACAGACAGACAATTCCCTAACTGCCACTGGTCAGACAGACAATTCCCCAACTACATGGGTCAGACAGACAATTCCCTAACTGCCACTGGTCAGACAATTCACGAACTGCCACTGGTCAGACAGATAATTCTCAAACTGCCACTGGTCAGACAGACAATTCTCAAACTGCCATGGGTCAGACAGACAATTCTCGAAATGCCATGGGTCAGACAATTCCCTAACTACATGGGTCAGACAGACAATTCCCTGCCATGGGTCAAAGACAATTCCCTAAATACATGGGTCAGACAGACAATTCCCTGCCATGGGTCAGACAATTCCCTAACAGCCATGGGTCAGACAGACAATTCCCCAATTGCCATGGGTCAGACAGACAATTCCCCAATTGCCATGGGTCAGACAAACAATTCCCTTACTGCACAGGTCAGACAGACAATTCCCTAACTACATGGGTCAGGCAGACAATTCCCTGCCATGGGTCAAAGACAATTCCCTAACAGTCATGGGTCAGACAGACAATTCCCCAATTGCCATGGGTCAGACAGACAAATCCCTAACTGCCATGGGTCAGCCCACCCTGACACCTGTCAGCCCACCCCCATATCTTCAAGCCCACCCTGATACCTGCCAACTGATCCTGATGCCTGCCAAGTATCTCTGGTATCTGCCAGCCCACCCTGATACCTGCCAGCCCAGTCCACCCTGATACCTGTCAGCCTATTCTAATACCTGCCAGCCCACTCCCATATCTCCCAGCCCATCCTGGTACCTGCCACCCCACCCCCATACCTACCAGCCCACCCTCATATCTGCGAGCCCAACAGACACTTGTGTGTACTCACCTGACTGCCTGTTCGTGCATGGCCAGCCCTGTAAACAACATGACAAACGGTTTTAAGAAACAGCGGCACATCAAGGGTTCACAGAAAAAGGAAAGCTATGACTATCAAAGGCCAAAATAAGCACAAACAGAAGAAAGTACTAAAAACACCTCACACAGACAATAATTAACACCGTACTAATTAGTACAATCCTGTTTCAGGTGATGAAAGTATCACAAACATCCACACACTGACACAACAACATTACAGTAATTAGTATAATCTTGTTTCTGGCACTGCTGGCACATCTAATTTCAGTTTCACTGTGCTTGCGTGTGACCACAGCATTATAGAAACATGCAAGCAGGCACACATGACCTATGAAATGAAAGACACAGAGATACAGACATTCCCACAGAAGACAGAAATGCACAATCTGCACTGCGATTGAAGATGAGCTTGATTTCCAACATAATTAGAGCTTAGAGCTCTATCAACTACTGAAGGCCCTATGAGGCTACCACCAAACCAACAACAAATGTCAGAGGTGGATAAATCTATCGCCATGTTAAAGTCACATGAGTCAATGTTCAAAAACAAGGTAAAAACAGTCAGATCCATACCAGTGCAGGTCCTACTACAATCTGAATCTAAATCAGATCCTGGTTACATTGAAATCAAATCAAATGAAAGATAATTCACTTTTCTTTAGAAAGCAGAAATACTTCACAGAAGAACATCATGTTACAAAGTCTTCAGCAAGTCTGCTGTAAAAATATTTGTCTGCTGTCAGGCTACCCCCAGCTAATAAGAGGTGTCCGATACAGGTGTCAGACCACCTCCAGCTATATCATAACAGATGTTTGATACAGGTGTCACCCCCCCCCCCCCCCAACAGCTATAATGTAAAATGTGTTTGATACTGGCGTCAGGCCACCCCCAGCCATAACAGGTGTTTGATAAGGGTGTTAGACCACCTCCAGCTATAATGTAACAGGTGTTTGATATGGGTGTTAGACCACCTCCAGCTATAATGTAACAGATGTTTGATACAGGTGTCAGGCCACCCTCAGCTGTAACAGATGTTTGATATGGATGTCAGGTCACCCCGAACTATATTGTAACAGCTGTTTGATACACGTGTCAAGCAACCCCCAGCTATAATATAACAGGTGTTTGATACAGGTGTCAGGCAACCCCCAGCTATAATATAACAGGTGTTTGATACAGGTGTCAGGCAACCCCCAGCTATAATATAAAGCGTTTGATATGGGTTCAGGCACCTCACTAAACAGGTGTTTGATATTGTGTCAGGCACCCCCAAGCTATAATAGTAACAGGTGTTTGATGACAGGTGTCAGGCCACCCCCAGCTATAATGTAACAGGTTTAACACAGGTGTCAGGCCACCCCAAGCTATAAGTACAGGTGTTTAACACAGGTGTCAGGCCACCCCAAGCTATAATGTAACAGGTGTTTAACCAGGTGTCAGGCCACCCCAAGCTATAATGTAACAGGTGTTTGATACAGGTGTCAGGCCACCCCAAGCTATAATGTAACAGGTGTTTGATGCAGGTGTCAGGCCACCCCAAGCTATAATGTAACAGGTGTTTATACAGGTGTCAGGCCACCCCAAGCTATAATGTAACAGGTGTTTGATACAGGTGTCAGCCCCCAAGCTATAATGTAACAGGTGTTTGATACAGGTGTCAGGCCACCCCAAGCTATAATGTAACAGGTGTTTGATACAGGTGTCAGGCCACCCCAAGCTATAATGTAACAGGTGTTTGATACGGTGTCAGGCCACACCAGTTATACTGTAAGGTGCAAGAATGACAAGACGTGACCTCACAATGCCATTCAATAAAAACCATGTGAGAAAGATGTGACTAAAACTTCACTCACACACCTCATCAATGCACTGACACAGTAAAACGGACAGGGACAAGACAGAGGACTGGACAAGAATGACAAGACATAATCTCACAATGCCATTCAATGAAAACTATGTGAGAAAGATGTGACCAAAGATTCACTCACATTCTGGAGGTATACGATCCTTCCGTGGACATCCAGACAAACTGAAACCCAACATATTTTTGTTATTATGTCATTGTCTACGGCAACATACACATGTCATAACCAATACTTCTGTTATCACATTACTTTCTATGGTATCATACACATTGCATTACCAATACTTCTGTTATCAAATCATTGTCTATGGCATCATACACATGTCATAACCAATACTTCTGTTATCACATCATCTTTATGGCATCACACATGTGCCATTACCAACCCTTTCACTCCCTCACCCAATCCACAGGAAGCTGGTGGACAAGGTGAGGGAGAGAAAGGATTACGTTTTTTTCAGCTGGTGGATAGGGTGCAGTAGTGAAAGGGTTAACCATTCCCATGAATGTGTGTCTATCAATAATTAAAATTTAGCTTCTGTAGGAAGCAGAAGACACTTTAAACATATTTTTCATCCTTTCACAATACTCTGCTAGCCACTCAAGCCAGACTCGTAGATCAACAGACACACACTGATGAAGAAACTGATATGTTGACAAAAATTAACAACTGTTTTTGAGCCTGGGTGCGAAGTTGATTCTTTGCAGTTTTAGTTACATTTGTTCTGAGAAGTTCACATTTTGTGCTTCTCAATGTCTTACACACACACACACACACAACACACACACACACACACACACACAAACCAAATATCCCTTTCGAGTAATATGAAATTATCTCCCTTTTAGGAGAAAAAAAACAGGAGATTAAGAAGGATGGAGGAATAAATATCCACAAATGTTTCTGCCTAAAATCCTGATCATATGCTTTGGCCAAAAAGTGAGAAGACCAGCTTCCACCCCCACTAAAGAGGCCAAGATTTCAGAAGAAAAAAAAACAAGTTCAAGACATACCAGTGCAACATTAGCAGACGTCTGCAAACTTCAGACTGAATGAGCATCACTGCTGCCAAGTTCTAAATACAGTTAACTCCCTTCCATTGACACACATCAATTGATTTTTTTTTTTTTTTTTTTTTTTTTTTACAATGAAGTTACCTCTTTATGCTTTTTTCATTTACTTTCATCCTTCCTTTTTTCTTGTTTCTTTTTCTGCTCTCCCTTTCTCCTTTTTCATCTCCATTTCCTCCCCCATTTTTTTTTTTTTCATTCTGTGGTTTCAGTTTTACAGTTCAGCAGGAGCACAGAGTGTCGAACAATGCAATGGTGACAACATGATGGTGATGATGATGATGCATAAAACTTTGGTGATCACACATGGCAACAATGCAATGGGGACAATGACAATGATGATGATGATGATAATAATGGAAACGATGATGGTGATATGATGATGTCGAATACTCTGGTCATCACACAAGGCAATGGTGGTGATGACAATGATGATGATGGCGATAATAATGGCAATGGTGATGATGATGATGATGGTGCAGAATACTTTAGTGATCGCACAAGGCAAACAATGCAATGCTGATATTGACAGTATTGATGATGATGAGGAGGAGGAGGAGGAATGATGATGAGGGATGATGATGCAAAATACTATTTAGGTTGGGTCCATGACAGTTTGAAACAGAGACAGTACAGCACACAAGCACTACACTACAGTAGATACTGCAAACTGATGGACGACAACAAGCACAGCTCACCTTCGATGATGGGAGTAGAGACCTGTCACATGGCCTGATCCATCGCACCCTGGGTGGGGCATTTACCTCCCCCTGGTCCCTCCAAACCTGTCACAGTGCAACACAGAAAGTCAAGTTACTATGCACACACACACACACACACACACACACACACACACACACACACACACACACACACACACACACAAAGACATGCTGTTTTCACTGATTAAGCAGGCAGAACTCTGGGTGTGTATAGTGTTTACATCACCCAGCTGTCAACAGGTACCTGACTCTGTTTAACCATTGTTTGAAGAAGGTAAAGCAGCAAGCAACAGAGGGGGAGTCGCGCTCAACAACATAGAGAGGTCTTTACCATCTCGCTCCCCATACAGGATCCAGATTAGGTTCATGGAGTTATTTTACCTTTAGTTTTAGTCAACAATACCACAGATTACAGAGATAACTACACTATACGTAGTTTGTGCCACATAGGGCAAATCATCAGTGATGATAATACAGTCAAAACTACGACAGAATATACGGATAACTACAACAGTTCCTGCCACACAGGGCAAATCACCTGTGATGATAATACAGTCGACAATACTACTGAACACATGACTTGCTAATGATGACTTTCCAACTACGTCTGAAGACAATCAGCAAACAGAAGCACACATGGCTCAAGGTTGAACTAAAAAACCTGAAGGCCCCTGAAAAGCAGAAGCCTTTCAGGTCATGATAAGTGGGAAATTTGCAGCATCCTCCATCCTCGATGTGGAAGAGGATAAGTCGTTGACATACTTGTAAAACACCTTCAACATTGCGGAGACCAAAACTGCAAGTGAGATCCTCGGTAAACACTGTCCTGTCAAAAAGCCTTGGATCACAGCTGACATCCTTGATTTGTGTGACAAGAGCAGAGAACTGAAGAACAAGAAAAATGAAGCAGACAAAACAAAACAATAAAGAGCAGTTAAAGGGAGATAAAGGATAATATGAAGAAAACAAAGAAAGATGGACAGAGGAGCAGTGCCATGATATTGAGGACAGCCTGCAGAAGAACAAAGTAGGAAAGTGTACCAACTTGTAGAAGACCTGACAACCTCTAAGCGAGGACAAGTTTCCAACATACAGGACAAGTCAGGGATGTGCCTCACAGAAGACAAGGCATTCTCAACCGTTGGACAGAATACCGCTCCAAATTATGTAACTCCAGCACAAAAGGAGACCCACAAGTCCTGAATGTCCCCCCAGTAACAGACAATGAAACTTCCCTACACTGCACACGGGTGGACATATACCAGCAGAGTTAGTGAAGGAAGGAAGGAGATGTCACAAGATCTGGCAAACAGGTGAATGGCCAACACCACGGACCCAATTCCTGATCATTACTCTCACCAAGAAAGGCAATTTACAACTTTGCCAAAATTACCCAACCATCAGTCTGATCATTCACCCATGCAAGGTGATACTGAAGGTCTTTTTGAACAGACTGAAGCCGCAAGCAGAAAAGATCATTGCCAAAGAACAGGCAGGGTTTAGAGTAGGTCGCAGTACCACAAAACAGATCTTCAACTTGAGGAATACATGTGAGATATCACCAGCACCACCACCGCCACATTTTTGTGGATTTCAAAAAAGCCTTCGACAGGGTGTGGCATGCAGCCTTATGGGTGACCATGAGATAGTACAACATTAACACCAACCTGATCAGGACCATAGAATGCCTCTATGACAAGGCCACCAGCGCAGTCTTCCTCAATAGCACCATAGGAGACAGTTCCAAGACAACTGTTGGAGTGAGGCAAGGCTGTTTACTCTCACCCACACTTTTCATCATTTACCTGGAGATAATTATAACCGATGCACTGAAGGGGCATCAAGGCGCAGTAAGCATTGGTGGCAGGATAGTAACAAACCTACGCTCTGCCAATAACATCAATGGGCTAGCAGAAGAAGAGCAGGAACTAATCAACCTAGCAGAGTGCCTTGACAAATGTTCAGCAGCATTCAGCATGGAGATCAGTGCCTAAAAGACAAAACTAATGACCAACAACATCCACGGCAACATCAAGGGAGAAATACTTGAGACAGTTCAGAGCTTCAGTTCAGAGCTTCAAGTACCTCGTGGCAATTGTTTCAGAAGAGAGAGTTCCCCAAACGATAGCAGTGCTAGCCAGACTAAGACCCATCTGGAATGACAGAAATGTCAAAATCAGTTCCAAGATCAGACTGATGCGCTCCCTGGTCATTGCCGTATTCTTCTGTGCCTCTGAGACATGGACTGACAGCTGAACTTGAGAGAAGGATTCAGGTATTAGAGATGAGATACTTTCATAAGATCCTTGGTATCTCATACAAAGACCACATTACCAACTTGGAGGTCCAGACCAGAGTAAGGCAAGCCACTGGATCATACGAAGATCTGTTGTCCACAGTGATAAGAAGAAAAATGAGATGGTATGGCCATTATCAAGATCAACAGGACTTGCCAAAACCATTCTACAGGGAACAGTGCGAGGGGGCAGAATGAGAGGAAGACAGAGAAAGAGATGGGAGATAAACATCAGTGAATGGACTGGCCTCACACTCAGCAACTGCCTAAGAGCGTCTGAGAACTGGGAGGAATGGAGGAAGCTGGTTGCGGAGCCTTCTGTGGCACCCCAACAGTCTTCAAGATCAAGATTCCAAGATAGGTGAAGGTGAAGGTGAAGGTGAGGGTATGCTATTTATACTGAAAGGTCCATCTCTGGCATCACGGAGGGGGGGGGGGGGGACAAATTACCATACAACAATAAACAATACTACGGAATACAGAGATCTACTATATACTATGACATATATGGCAAATGCCACTACGGTAAACTATACTATGGAATAAAGAGAGATCTACTATACTACGCCACATATGGCAAGAAACACTACAGTAAACATTATTACAGAATAGAGAAAAGATCTACTATACACTATGCCACACATGGCAAGTAACACTACAGTAAACAATACTACAGAATAATACACTATGCCACACATGGCAAGTAACACTACAGTAAATACTACAGAACAGAGATCTACTGTATACTATGCCACATATAGTAAGTAACACTACAGTACACAATACTATGGAATAGAGATCTACTGTATACTTTGCCACATATAGTAACACTACAGTACACAATACTATGGAATAGAGATCTACCATATACTATGCAACATATGGTAACACTACAGTAAACAATACTACAGAATAGAGAGAGATCTACTGTTATACTATACCACATATGGCAAGTAACACTACAGTAAACAATACTACAGAATAGAGATATACCATATACTATGGCACATATGGCGAAGTAACCTTTGTTGTTATCATAAGCATACTATATACTATGCCACATGTGGCAAGTAACACTACAGTAAGCAATACTACAGAATAAAGATATACCATATACTATGGCACATATGGCAAGTA
The DNA here is from genome assembly GCA_030674185.1 of Monoplex corrugatus. Classification (NCBI taxonomy): domain Eukaryota; kingdom Metazoa; phylum Mollusca; class Gastropoda; order Littorinimorpha; family Ranellidae; genus Monoplex; species Monoplex corrugatus. The sequence goes on from CM060313.1 coordinate 40,352,708, forward strand.
ACCTTTGTTGTTATCATAAGCATACTATATACTATGCCACATATGGCAAGTAACACTACAATAAACAATTCTATGGAATACAGAGATCTACTATATACCATGGCACATATGGCAAGTAATCTTTGTTGTTATTGTTATCAAAGTACACTAAATACTGTGCCACGTAGGGCAAGTAAAACCTTTGCTGTTATCATAAGCACACTATATACTATGCCACGTATGGCAAGTAACCTTTGTTGTTATCATTAGCTCACTATAGGCTATACTATGCCACATATGGCAAGTAACCTTTGTTGTTATCATAAGCACCGTTGCTGTTGCTGCTGTCGCCCAGACTACTGCCACAACTGCTGGAGGAGCTGTAGACACTGTCATTGGTGTTGTCATCATCCATGGCAACTGGGTTGCAGGTCATGTGATGGTTGCCGGAGGTCATGTGATGATGATGGTGGGCAGAGGACATGCTGCTCCACTCGGCCAAAACCTCAAAGGCTGCAGCCTCCTCCGCCTGGAGGTCGGAGTCCTGCAAGAAACTGGACACAGGGTGGTGGGCGCTCATATGGGGTGGATGTTGTGGGTGGAAAGGGGGTTGGGCCTGTGTGTGGATGGATGGTGCGGACGTGGCCATGACATGATACTGGGTGCTCTGTTGGGGCAGGTGACTGCTGGTCAGAAAGAAGGGTTGGGCAGGGGCTGATGACGCCAGCTGGATGAGGGTGTGGGCAGCAGGGGTGATGGAAGTCTGGGGGTGGGAGTGTGGAAGGTGTATGGGCAGAGGATTCTGGGCTAGGGGTGGCTGACCCACCAGAGGCTGGCCGACCAACGGCTGACCGACAGCAGTGAGTGCCGTGGCGGCCGTCAGACGATCGACCGACTCCTGCCTCTGGGCGGCGTCACCACTGTACACCTGACAATGGCCGGTTTGGTCTGACATGGCGTGGGAGGTGGGTCCCCTCTCCTTCCTCTCACTTTGTCTCAGCTCTTGTTGTTGGGACATAGCCTCTTCATCCATCCTCTCCTGTTTGACAAGTCGGTCATGGAACATTCCTCCCACTTCGCATGCTTCCTCCACTGGCTCTGTCTTGATGGTGGTCACTTCACAATCGATCGTCCATCGGCTGCTGACCTCCACACCTGCTCTGTCTTCCTTCTTCATCTCTGTTTCTGAGCGACTATTTGGCTCACTTATTCTGAAACATTTTGCTGTAACTGGTTCCGAAACATAGGCAGTCATTTTGGAAGCGGCGCCCCCTGTGCTCTGAATTGTGGCACACTGTTTCTGAATCTTGAGGAGTATGTCAGCGTCATCGCTGTCTTCGTCACTTTCTGTGTGTTCAATGGGCTCCATTTTTACCTCTGTCTCCTTCCCTTTCACCTCCTCCTTGCTCTGTTTGGGGGTTTCACTGGATACGACCTTGCCACTCACTTCGTAGCCTGTGTCTACCTTCTCTTCCTTCACTTTGACCACGGTCAGGATGGTGTATTCTTTCTCTCCCGACTCTGAGTCTGATGCAAGCTCGCTTGCTCCGCTTTCCAAATCCCCTGACAGAGACCTCAGAGCCAAGGCAGCCTGACGAAAGCATTCCTCTGTCTGTTCTTCATTGGCGGGTCTGTCGGAACCGCTTCTGGCTCTCTGGCTGAAAGATGCCGTTTGAGGTCCTGTTTGAAGTACCGCCTGATCTGGTTCTGACATTTTGGATTTCTGATCTGCTGGTCGTCCTTTGTCCGACCCGTCCTTCTTTGCTTTCGACTCTGACCCATCTTTCTTCCCCTTGTGTTCTGATGCGTCCTTCTTTCCTTTGTGGTCTGACGCATCTTTTTTCCCTCTGTGTTCTGATACATCCTTCTTTCCTTTGTGTTCTGACACATCTTTTCTCCCTTTGTGTTCCACACATTGTCCCTGTTCTGTCACATCTTTCTTCGTCTTCTGTGTCACAGACGGCTGATCCTGGTCACTAGAATCAGTTGTGGCTTTGTGCGAAACAGGCTGATCCTGATCAGCCACATCTTTCTTTGTTTTCGGTGTTCCACACTGTTCTTCTCCCGACACATCTTTCTTTGCTTTCTGAGCTGCACATTGTTCCTCTCCTGACACATCTTTCTTTGCTCTCTGTGTCACCGTCTGTTCCTGTGCTGACAGTTCTTTCCTCACTTTCTGCGTTACACTTTGTTCCTGTTCTGATAAATCTTTCTTTCCTTTCTGCTGCGCCACACAGTGTTCCTGTTCTGACACGTCTTTTTTCACTTTCTTGCGGTTCTGGCCTTGTTCCTGCTCCTCCTTCTCCCCCTTGCGTTTCTTGGCGGCGGCCGCCATGGGGCAGGTGGCTATTCTGTAACAGCATACAATAGTGTTATACTGTTACAACAAAAAAGTTATAGACATACGAGTGTACAGTTGCCTTTTTCTAGCACTAACAAATGTTACACCAACAACTGTTTTACTGGCACCAATAACTGTTAGAGCTCTGTTTTCCTGGCACCAATAACTTTAAGAGTTATGGTTCTGTTTTCCTACTACAAATAACTGCTAAGAGTTATAGTTCTGTTTTCTGGCATCATTAACTGTTGGAGCTATAGTTCTGCTTTCCTGGCACCAGTAACTGTTCAAAGTCACAGGTCCTTTTTCCAAATATCAATGATCATTTGTTAGGCTCCGTTTTCCTGCCACATGAAGTTACAGAATCCTTTTCCCAACATCCGATGTTAGTATGTTACAATGTTGTTCTCCTTGGCAGTCAAAAATACTCACACTGCTCCCTTCAAATCTCTTACCTGCAATACAACTGGGCACAACGTGAGAGACTGTAACATAAATTCACTCAAGAAACCGTGTCACAAAATACTGATTCAATGAAATCTGAACTTACGGACAGGTTTCGAATGTGACGTGGAAACAACTTTTACGAAATTTGCGTTTTCCCGCTTATCCTGTTCTCCAACAAAATGATCACTAAGCCAGAGTGTGGGTGAGAAAGTGAACAACTAAAAGTAAGACAGAAAGTGTTAGGAAAACACTGAGGTGAATAACATCCAAGACCCCACTACTATCTATGACACTTTCCAATGTAAATGACCTCCTCATACCCTTTGCCAAAAACTGTCATCTGGATAAAAAACAAGCAATTTTAAGAAATCACAGGAATTGTAGTCATGTGAAAAAGTCGCTAATGAAAACAAGATCCATTCTCACAACCTGGGATATGCTACACACAAAACAAGAGCTAAACACAATTTGTAACACACATCACACACACATACATACAACACACAACACAAGAGCTAACAACAACCACCACACACATCACTCAAAACACACATCACAAACGGTACATACACCACACAAAACAAGAGTGGAGAACAACCTCCACACACACATTACACACAATACAACACAGAAAAAAACAAGAGCTAAAAACAACACACATAGCAGAAAATACACAGTAACAGTTAAGAACAACCTTCACACACATCTATTGACACTGACACTCAAAAGGAAAAACTGGCAAAATACTTACGACTTGTGTCGGCTGTAGCGACTTACAATATGGCCCTGCCCACTGCACCCTGGGTAGCCACACCTGCAGAATAAGATATCAGTGTTGACATTATTACCCTCATCAACAAATTACAAAACGTTTTGTTCATTAGACACACCATTTGCAGCAAAGTCCCTCCACCACCACCACCCTCACCCCCCACCCACACTCCCATTTTGACAGAAAATACCTACAGGGCAAGTGATGTAGGCCCAAGTAAACCTCAGTACCTCCAGTCCTACCAACTGAGAGCCAGTGATGAAGTGATGTAAATCTGGCCCAAGTAAACCTTGGTATCTCCAGTTCTACCAGCTGTAAGCTAGTAATGTAGTGATGTAGTGATGCAGTGATGTAGTGATGTAAATCTGGCCCAAGAAAAGCTTGGTACCTCCAGTCCTATCAGCTGTAAGCTAATGATGTAGTGATTGTAATGTATATCTGTCCCAAGAAAACCATGGTACCTCCAGTCCTATCAACTGTAAGCTAGCGATATAGCAGTGTATTGATGTAAATCTGGCCCAAGAAAAGCTTGGTACCTCCATTCCTACCAGCTGTAAGCTAGTGATGTATTGATGTAAACCTGGCCCAAGAAAAGCTTGGTACCTCCATTCCTACCAGCTGTAAGCTAGTGATGTATTGATGTAAACCTGCCCAAAAAAGCTTGGTACCTTCAGTCCTACCAGCTGTAAGCTAGTGATGTATTGATGTAAACCTGCCCAAGAAAAGCTTGGTACCTTCAGTCCTACCAGCTGTAAGCTAGTGATGTATTGATGTAAACCTGGCCCAAAGAAAAGCTTGGTACCTTCAGTCCTACCAGCTGTAAGCTAGTGATGTATTGATGTAAACCTGCCCAAGAAAAGCTTGGTACCTTCAGTCCTACCAGCTGTAAGCTAGTGATGTAATTGATTAAACCTGGCCCAAGAAAAGCTGTACCTTCAGATCAGTCCTATCAGCTGTAAGCTAGTGATGTATTGATGTAAACCTGGCCCAAGAAAAGCTTGGTACCTTCAATCAGTCCTATCAGCTGTAAGCTAGTGATGTATTGATGTAAACTGGCCCAAAAAAGCTTGGTACCTTCAGATCAGTCCTATCAGCTGTAAGCTAGTGATGTAGTGATGTAAAACCTGCCAAGAAAAGCTTGGTACCTCCAGTCCTATCAGCTGTAAGCTAGTGATATAGTAAATGTATATCTGTCTAAAAAACCTTGGGCCTCTAGTCCTATCAGCTGTCACTAGTGATGTAGTGATATAGTAATATAATCTGTCCAAAGAAAACCTTGAACCTTCAGTCCTACCAGCTGTAAGCTAGTGATGTAGTGATTATAGTAATATTATATCTTCCAAAGAAAACCTTGGAACCTTCAGTCCTACCAGCTGTAAGATAGTGGATTAGTTAATAGTAATATAAACTGTCCAAAGAAAACCTTTGTACCTTCATTCCTAACCAAGCTGTAAGTATGATTATGATATAGTAATATATATCTGTCCAAAGAAAACCTTGGTATCTCCAGTCCTACCAGCTGTAAGATAGTGATGTAGTTATATAGTAATATATATCTGTCCAAAGAAAACCTTGGTACCTCCAGTCCTACCAGCTGTAAGCTAGTGATGTAGTGATATAGTGATATATATCTGTCCAAAGAAAACCTTGGTACCTCCAGTCCTACCAGCTGTAAGATAGTGATGTAATAATGTAGTAATGTATATCTGTCCAAAGAAAACCTTGGAACCTTCAGTCCTACCAGCTGTAAGATAGTGATGTAATAATGTAGTAATGTATATCTGTCCAAAGAAAACCTTGGTATCTCCAGTCCTACCAGCTGTAAGCTAGTGATGTAGTGATATAGTGATATATAATCTGTCCAAAGAAAACCTTGGTACCTCCAGTCCTACCAGCTGTAAGATAGTGATGTAATAATGTAGTAATGTATATCTGTCCAAAGAAAACCTTGGAACCTTCAGTCCTACCAGCTGTAAGATAGTGATGTAATAATGTAGTAATGTATATCTGTCCAAAGAAAACCTTGGAACCTTCAGTCCTACCAGCTGTAAGATAGTGATGTAATAATGTAGTAATGTAATATCTGTCCAAAGAAAACCTTGGAACCTTCAGTCCTACCAGCTGTAAGCTAGTGATGTAGTGATGTAAATCTGACCCAAGAAAACTTGAGTACCTCCAGTCCTACCGCTGTGAATGGGTACATGATTTTTTTTTTTTTCCGGACTGGGGAAGAAAACACCAGTGCACATGAAGACAGTCACCACCATCTTATGCTGGCTATAAGTTAAGTTAAGGTCTCTACCACCTCACTCTAACACTACCAGAGGATGACAAGCCCATCTTTATCTTTACTTCAACAAAGCCTAATAATAATAATAATAATAACAATAATAATAATAATACCATTTGCACAGAGCTGACTATACCATAACCATTTCAGTGTCTGTAAATCCCAGTGACGTGTAGTAGTAGTAGTAGTAAATAGTAGTAGTAGTAAATAGTAGTATAGTAGTAAAAGGAGGAGGAAGAAGAGGAGGAGGAGGAGTGGTAGTGACATTTGATGCCTCATCAAAATAGCTGCAGGAATGTACAAAATGAATTAAACCAGTACCAAACCAAAAGTAATAATAATAATCAAGGTACAAATCACAGCAAAAATAAATAAATAAACAAAACAAAATCAAAATACACATTATACACTGAAATCAGTCATATGACATTCATCTTCAGCTCAATTCAACAAAACTCAAACACTCCAACACACTATGAAAATTCATCAATACAAACACACTAAATCCAACACTTCTTTCAGAAGCAAACAGTGAAATACAACAGGCAAATAAACTACAAGGACACCACAATAACACACCATTGATGTGACGTGCACACTCAAAGGCAACACAACACATTGTGTAATGAGACAGTGTAAGAGAATAGGGGAGCTATAGGGAGGGAGGAGGAGAGAAAAGAGAGAGAGAAAGAGAGAAAGAGAGAGAAGAGAGAAAAGAAGAGAGACAGACAGACAGACAGACAGAGAGAGACAGATAGACAGACAGAGACAGAGAGAGACAGAGAGAGAATAAGGAAAAGGAAGGCTTAGTGGCACCGTATAAAGGGAACTGAGACAGGCAAGAAACATAACAAGAGATCATTATTTTGGGAATAAATGGATCTTCAGATTGGTTTTGTCTAACAGAGAATGAAAGCTGGATCCAGTGACATGATAGGAAAAAGCGCACTGACCAAATTCTTTGTTCTTGCTTTAGGAAGACAGAAAACTTTGTCACCAGAAGAACAGCAGAGCTGACGAGGAGTATACAGATGTAACAAGTTAGAGAGCTGTGGAGTCTATCACTTTCAAACACAGAGAAGAAATTTTGAGTGCAATTTTTCATTAAACAGAAACCCAAAACGAAGCAAGCAGGGCAGTTTTGAAAGAATTCTCTCTCAGTATGACTTATGTAGTAAGCAATGCAATGACTTCTCCACAAGAAAACCAAATTCTTTGAAAACAAGTTTAACCCTCCGACTCCTGCACCCTGTCAACCAACCGCAAAAACTTACCCTTTAGCTCCCTCACCTTATCCACCAGCTTCCAGCAGGAAGCTGTTGGAAAGGATGAGGGAGTCAAAGGATTGGGTTTTTGCTTTGCTAGCATGGTTGACAATGCAGGATGATGATGGACAGGGTGTGGAAGTCAAAGGGGTAAACAGGAAATAATGAAGAAAAGACAACAAAGGTGGAAAAAACTAAACAAGTCAAAGGGGTAAACAGGAAATAATGAAGAAAAGACAACAAAGGTGGAAAAACTAAACAAAATCAAAACAAACAGACTTGCAAGAAAGACATACCACTAGCCTCATAGCTCCCCTCCCCCCCCCCCCCCAAAAAAAAAAGTTTACAAATTAAAGAAAAAGACAAAGACGACAGACTACCACAAACAGACATTTTTGAGATTACAGAAACAAACACAACAACAACAAAATAGACAAGCTTCCGTCCATTCAAACCAAAAAGATTTCACTTTTAAAATCTAAGTGACTGTTAGCATTCAAGCAAACAGGAACTAGAAACACACAAAAATAGAACCACAAAGCATACTTAATGTAAAAAAAAAAAAAAAAAAAAAAAAAAATTTTTTTCGGTCAATTGGCCTTAGTCAAGCATTCACAAAGGACAACAAAGAACAAATACACAAAACAGGGGGGGAAAAATTAATGAATGGCCATATGAATGGAACTGGATGATGGAAACATATCTCTAAAAATACTCCCGTAAAGACACTGCTCTTTAATCTTTATTCAAGGTCAATAGATGGCCGTATGAATGGAACTGGAAAAAGGAAACGTATTTCTAAAAATCATCATCATCATGTGCCCTGCCGCTTGGCGTTGGCGATCATGGCCCTCCATAGGAATTTATCCCATGTTGCTGCACGTACATTTCCCACCCTCTCTGTCTTCAGCCACCCTGCAAGTCTGTCCAGTATTTTCTCCCTGGTGTTCTCTTCCCCTCCAGCTTTCCTGTTGTGACCAGGTGTTCTAAATCCCCTTTCCTCATAACATGTCAAGACCTTACCAGTGCACAGGATTCTGCACAGGCTCAGGGAGTCTGCCAGGTAATTGCTGGCAGATTTGGGTGGAGCGCATATGGAATTGCCAGGGCGCAATAAATTTCTCTTGAACAAACACAAAAAACAGAAACACAGGAGTTTGTATAGTTACATGCGACATGCACATAGACAACCCTACATCCTTCACAGGAATTGGTAGTTACAGGTGACATACATGTAGACAGCCCTATAGCCTTCAAAGGAGTTTGTACAATTACATGTGACACACATTATGACAGCCCTGTAGCCTTTACAGGCCTTTGTATAGTTACAGGTGATTTACATATAGACAGTTCCATAGCCTTCACAGGAGTTTGTATTGTTACATGTGATATACATATAGACAGCCCTATAGCCTTCACAGGAGTATGTAGTATGTAGTTACATGTCACATACATACACAGCCCTAAAGCCTTCTCAAGAGTTTGTATAGTTACATGTGCCATACATATACATAGCCCTAAAGCCTTCTCAAGAGTTTGTATAGTTACATGTGCCATAACTATACACAGCACTAGAGTCTTCTCAACAGTTCGTATAGTTACATGTGCCATACATATACACAACCTTAAAGCCTTCTCAAGTGTTTGTATAGTTACATGTGCCATAACTATACATAGCACTAGAGTCTTCTCAACAGTTCGTACAGTTACATGTGCCATACATATACACTGCACTATAGCCTTCTCAAGTGTTTGTATAGTTACATGTGCCATACATACACACAACCCTAAAGCCTTCACAGGAGTTTGTATAGTTACATGTGACATATACATAGACAGACCTACAACCTTCACAGGAGTCTGTATAGTTACATGTGACATACAGAGACAGCCCTACATCATTCACAGGAGTTTATGTAGTTACATGTGACATACACATAGACAGCCTTAAAGCCTTCACAGGAGTATGTACAATTACATGTGACATACATATACACAGTCCTAAAGCCTTCACAGGAGTATGTACAATTACATGTGACATACACATAGACAGCCTTAAAGCCTTCACAGGAGTATGTACAATTACATGTGACATACACATAGACAGCCATAAAGCCTCCACAGGAGTATGCACAATTACATGTGACATACATACACTGTATACACAGCCCTAAAGCCTTCACAGAAGTATGTATAATTACATGTGATATACATATACACAGCCCTAAAGCCTTCACAGAAGTTTGTATAGTTACATGTGACATACATAGAGACAGCCCTATATCTTTCACAGAGTTTTTATAGTTATATGTGACATACACATAGACAGCCCCGTAGCCTTCACAGGAGTCTGCATAGTTACAAGTGACGTACATATAGGCAGCCCTACAGCCTTCATTTAATGAACCCTAACACCAAATAAAAACCTTTGATGTACATGGCTAGTATGAATACTGCCATTAACTTTACACACTGCTGCTTCTTTCTCCGCTAATTTCATATTCTGCTGCTTTTTTTCTCTATAAATTTTACATTCTGCCGTTTCTTTCTCCATTAACTTTACGTGATTCTCCATTAACTGTACATGATTCTGCTTCTTTCTCCATTAACTGTACATGATTCTGCTTCTTTCTCTATTAACTGTACATGATTCTGCTTCTTTCTCCATTAACGTTATATGATTATGCTTCTTTCTCCATTAACTGTACATGATTCTGCTTCTTTCTCCATTAACTGTACATGATTCTGCTTCTTTCTCCATTAACTGTACATGATTCTGCTTCTTTCTCCATGATTCTGCTTCTTTCTCCATTAACGTTACATGATTCTGCTTCTTTCTCCATTAACTGTACATGATTCTGCTTCTTTCTCCATTAACGTTACATGATTCTGCTTTTCTCCATTAACTGTACATGATTCTGCTTCTTTCTCCATTAACGTTACATGATTCTGCTTCTTTCTCCATTAACTGTACATGATTCTGCTTCTTTCTCCATTAACGTTACATGATTCTGCTTCTTTCTCCATTAAACGTTACATGATTCTGCTTCTTTCTCCATTAACTGTACATGATTCTACTTCTTTCTCCATTAACGTTACATGATTCTGCTTCTTTCTCCAATGACTTTACATGCTGCAACTTCTTTCTCCACTAACTTTACATGATGTTAGTTCTTTATGTTATGGTCCACATGGTCAGGCCACATCTATCTTATGAGAATGGAGTGGCCCCCCCCCCCTCCCCTCTGTCCCCCTGAGTTTCTGGCTGCCATGAAGTTTGATGGTCAGTGGAGTTGTAGCTGGCCACATGCCTTGTTATTCCACTTAAAAGACAAAGGTGATATTACTGTAATATATGTATGTTCAGCTGTCCAATCACCTTGACCACAGGGGCAGGTTGGTAAAGGCATCAGTATGAGGTTGTGATTCATGAGTACATCGAGTAAACTGTGGCTGGTGCGGAGTCTCATCACGACCAGTTAACTGCACTCTGGACAGGGAGTTACTGATACTCGTTCCTTTCTGTCAAGGGCTGAAGGAATGATCTAATGATGCTCCTCTTCTCACTGTGGCAGACGTTGTTGTCTGATTGGCCTTCCTGAGTTCCTCTTCTTTTGTCTGTTCATCTCGACAGTTGCAGGAGGGATGGCGGGGATGGGGGTGGGGGTGTTTCGTCATTTTCCTCGAAGGACAGAGAGGGCACCTGAGACAAAGGTCACTTGACTGTTCTTTGACAGCATGTTATTTGGCGTCTGAACCGTGAGAGTAACTTGCATGAGGGTCTGTTTCTGCTCGGTACTTGGTGTAGTGTTGTGACCATAATAGTAATGGTAGTTGGTGCCGTATTGTGACCATAACAGTAAAGACAGTCGTGTTTCAAGTCCCAGGGATATTAATGAGGATATCAGCTTACCTACTGGTCAATGCTGGTGGCTTGACTCGTTGTATACACTCATGCCCCCTATGGGCAACGCTCTTCTATCATGGCCAACATGAGAGCTTAGCATGCTGTGTCATCTCATACTTCCACTGTGGAGACAAAGGAAATAGCACATATGTCCGCGATTCTGGCAGTTGTAAAGGAGGGAGTGAAAATGTCTCCTTTAGCAGGATTTGTTCATACTGCCACAGCAGCCTCTTGCTTTCGTGGACAAAGCTTTTCCATTCCAGGTGACTGTTTGTGAGACAATCCAATTTCTGCTTCATGGAACGACTTGACCAACTTCTTAGCCAGCATTATGTTCTAGACATCATGGGGAGACCTGATAACCTGTTTTCAGCTCTTCATCTAAACTGCGTTCTGTATCTTTTCGTCAACTCCTTATGTAAACTGTTTCCTGTATATTTTCGTCAGCTCCCCATGTAAACTGTTTCCAGTATCTTTTCGTCAGCTCCTCATGTAACTGTGACCTGTTTTCTGTATCACTTCGTCAGCTCCTCATGTAAACTCGTTTCTGTATCTTTTCGTCAGCTCCTCATGTAAATGTTTCATGTATTTTTTCGTCAGCTCCTCGTGTAAAATGTTTTCTGTATCTTTTTCATCAGCACCTCATGTAAACTGTTTTCTGTATCTTTTCATCAGCACCTCATGTAAACTGTTTTCTGTATCTTCTCGTCAGCTCCTCGTGTAAACTATCTTTGTATCTTTTCGTCAGCTCCTCATGTAAAATGTTTTCTGTATCTTTTCGTCTGCTCCTCATGTAAAAGATTTCCTGCATCTCTTCATCAGCTCCTCATGTAAACTGTTTCCTGTATCTTTTCGTCAATTCCTCATGTAAACTGTTTTCTGTATCTTTTTGTCAGCTCCTCGTGTAACTTTTTTTTTTTTTTTTTTTTTTTTTTTTGGTATCATTTTGTCAGCTTCTAATGTAAATTGTTTCCTGTATCTTTTCATCAGCTCCTCATGCAACCTGTTTCCTGTATCTTTTCATCAGCTCCTCATGTACAATTTTTTTTGGGGGGGGGGGGGTATCATTTCGTCAGCTCCTAATATAAATTGTTTCCTGTATACTTTCATCAGGTCCTCATGTAAACTGTTTTCTGTATCTTTTCGTCAGCTCCTCGTGTAAACGTTTCTGCATCTTTTCATCAGCTCTTCATGTAAACTGTTTTCTGTATCTTTTCTTCATTCCTCATGTAAACTGTTTTCTGACTCTTTTCGTCAGCTCCTCATGTAATCTGTTTTCTGCATTTTTACGTCAGCTCCTCATGTAAACTGTTTCCCGTATATTTTCGTCAGCTCCTCATGTAAACTGTTTACTGTGTCTTTTCGTCTGCTCCTCGTGTAAACTGTTTTCTGTATCTTTTCGTCTGCTCCTCATGTAAACTGTTTTCTGTATCTTTTCGTCAGCTCCCTCATGTAAACTGTTTTCTGTATCTTTTCATCAGCTCCTCATGTAAACTGTTTCCTGCATCTTTTCGTCTGCTCCTTATGTAAAAGGTTTTCTGTATCTTTTCGTCAGCTCGTCATGTAAACTGTGTTCTGCATCTTTTTGTCAGCTCCTCGAGTAAACTGTTTCTTGTACCATTTCGTCAGCTCCTCAAGTGAACGTTTTTTGTATCTTTTCGTCAGCTCCTCGTAGAGTCTGTTTTTTGTATCTTTTAGTCAGCTCCTCATGTAAACTGTTTTCTGTATCTTTTAGTCAGCTCCTCATGTAAACTGTTTTGTATCTCTTGTCAGTCTCTGTAACTTTTCTGTATTTCGTCAGCTCCTCATGTAAACTGTTTTCTGTACTTTTCATCAGCTCCTCATGTAAACTGTTTTCTGTACTTTTCGTCAGCTCCTCATGTAAACTGTTTCTGTATCTCTTTCGTCAGCTCCTATGTAAACTCGTTTCTGTACCTTTTCGTCAGCTCCTCATGTAAACTCGTTTCTGTACCTTTTCGTCAGCTCCTCTGTAAACTCGTTTCTGTACCTTTTCGTCAGACTCCTGTATTTGTCAATATGTTTCCTGTATACTTTCATCAGGTCCTCATGTAAACTGTTTTCTGTATCTTTTCGTCAGCTCCTCGTGGAAACTGTTTTTGTATCTATTTGTCAGCTCCTCGTGTAAACGTTTACGTACCTTTCCGTCAGCTCCTCATGTAATCTGTTTTCTGCATTTTACGTAAGCTCCTCACGTAAACTGTTTTCTGTATCTTTTCATCGGCACCTCGTGTAAACTGTTTTCTGTATCTTTTCGTCAGCTCCTCATGTAATATGTTTTTCTGTATTTTTTCGTCAGCTCCTCATGTAAAACTGTTTTCTGTATATTTTCATCGGCACCTCATGTAAACTGTTTTCTGTATCTTTTCGTCACGTCCTCATGTAAACTCGCTTCTGTATCTTTTCGTCAGCTCCTCACGTAAAATGTTTTCTGTATCTTTTCGTCAGCTCCTCATGTAATATGTTTTCTGTATCTTTTCGTCAGCTCCTCACGTAAAATGTTTTCTGTATCTTTTCGTCTGCTCCTCATGTAAAATATTACCTGTATCTTTTCTTCAGGTCCTCATGTAAATGTGTTCTGTATCTTTTCGTCAGCTCCTGATATAGTGTCTACCAACTTTCTGAGGGTCGTTAGCATGAGACTGGCCTATAAAATAGATCTGTTTACGCAGTGTTCGGTTACCAGGTCTGTGTGCTGTCAAAAGTGACTCCTAGGTAAGTTTCTTCTTCATTCTTGCTATAAGTGGTTTCTCTGCGCTTGATAACGCCAGCCTTCTGTTTGGTTGACAAGATGAATTCAAGTAGTGCTGTACAGAGGACTTCTTGTTAATGGAGATGCACCGTTCTTCTGCTCATACTTTCAGCAAGTCTACTGCTTGGTGCAGTGGCATTTGGTGTATGTACCTCCTTATACAAGATCACCAGAACGTCAGCATACGAAGCAGCTTTGATACCCCTAAGCAGCTCAGAATCAGATACCATGTCACAGATGAAGAGAAGGAAGAAGTAGGGAAGGAAACACACACACACACACACACACACACACACACACACACACACACACACACAACCACACACACAACACACACACACACACACAAACACACACACACAGTGACACACACACACACACAAACATAAACACAAAAAGACACACACATATCTGCACACACACACACACACACACACACACACACACACACACACACACACACACACACACACACACACAGCTCCATCTAAGGCAATTATAGGAGAGTGGGTCACGTAACATTGATAATTACAATCATCATTATCACCATCATTATCATCCTGAAGATTAATATAGCACACAAATCCGGGGAAGTAAGCTTCTAGACACTTTGCACGTTAGAGAAAATGTTATACATTGAAAAATAAATCAACAGTAAAATAACCATATGAGAATGATATGACACAGAACAACAAAAGAAAACAATATTGGGTATGTATGATACAAGAACACTTCCATATGAATGTAAACGCATACACCAACAAACAGAGAGAGAGAGAGAGAGAGAGAGAGAGAGAGAGAGAGAGAGACAGACAAACAGACAGACAGAGAAAGAGAGAGAGAGAAAGAAAGAAAGAAAGAAAGAGAGAGACAGAGACAGAGAAAAAGACAGAGAGACACAGAGAGAGACAGACACAGAGACACAGACAGGGAGACAGAGAGAGAGACAGACACAGAGAGACAGAGAGAGAGACAGAGAGAGAGAGAGAGAGAGAGAGAGAGAGAGAGAGAGAGATGCAGGCACGTACGCATGCATTCAGGCACTCACATAAACAGACACCAAACATCTACACAGGGACTGATGTTAGCAAACATATACACGGACACAGGCTTACAAACAAATGGAAGAAACACACTCAAATAGCATTATCTCACACAACCAATTATAGGAGTACAACACAGACAATAGGGCAAAGAGAAGAGAGGAGGAAAACATCAAGACTGTACCGATCCTAGTAACAGTATTGCTTGAAGAGACCCGTTGTTGGAGGGCTTTTCATTACAAGAGGACAAGGATTGCAAATTGAAAATAGAAACACACGAAAATAGAATGAGAAGGCATATTCAATTCACAACATAAGATAGAAACAAATGTCTGACCAACTGGCCTTTGTCAAGCGTACACAAAAGACAACAAAGAAACAAATAAAACAAAACATAGGGAAAAACAATAACAGAAAATCTCTGATAGTTACGCAGGAGAAAAAAACTGCCAGTAATGACTATCTATGGAAAGTGTGTTCCACTGCTGACGTGCACAAAAGAGAGCGAACGTCAGCAAAGGTCTTAGTCATTACACAACGAACGCAGGGAATGAGTTTATGTGGTGATGATCGGAGCTGTCTGCAACAAGTGTACACAATGAGGAGATTGAAAATACAGACACGTGTGGATTTAGAAAGGGAAAAAAGTCGTAACAGACACCTGAGAGCTCGCAGTCTACCAAGACTTGGTCTAGGAGAAAATAAGTCTGTAAAGAAGGAGCTTAAAATGATCATATTTGTAAGCTTTCAAAACTTCTCTTGCAGCAGAATTTTGAATCTTTCAGTTTGCTAAGAATGTACTGTGGGCTAAGAATGTGCTGTGGGCACCCTGAGAGGACAGAACTGATATACTGCAATTTGGACTGGACAGAGCAAAGACCATTGTTTTTGCTGTGTGAATGGTCAGGTATGGGTGGATAACACTGATACAGAGAAGTTTTAGATATGGACAAGACAAGTGTTGAAGACATGAGACTTGAGTGACATGTCATCACAGATCATAAAACCTGTCTCTAACTCAAAGGTGTGAAAACATTGCTGACGTTCCTGACACTTATGGAAGCTGTCTGTGCAATTACAGAAAACGAAGTTCTTTCTGGCCTCAAGAGAAGGGCTTCCGTTTTGTCATCATTCAATTTGACTTTTGTACCAGCCAACATTTTACAGTATATCTTGAGACAGTTTTTGATAACTTGGATGGTAGAACTAATCACGTATGAACGACAAGAAATGAACAGGTGTATATCATCTACAAATGACCGACTTGACAAAGAATGTCTTGATCAACAAAGAAAGAGGTTTGACAAAGAAAGTCTTGATCAACAAAGAAAGAGGTTTGACAAAGAAAGTCTTGATCAACAAAGAAAGAGGTTCTGTACAAACTATAAACAGAACTGGGCCAAAGACCGGGTCTTGTAACACCAAACTGTCTACCAGCACATCTGAACTATAGACAAATGCAACACCAAAACTTTGTGACTTACCCAGAGCTGGTAGAGGATGTGGACACACCTGCCTTGGGTGTGCTCACTTTTGCCGCAGCTGTGATTTCTGCACAGTAAACACACACAAGTCAAACAACTCACATTTTATTGATCTGTACATTTCTTTGATAAAACACAAACACATATATAACAAACACGCAGGTAAATCAATAAATATATGAATATTTCCTAAATGTAATAATTCCCATTTCTGACATGTTCCATGACTGATTACATCGTTGTATGGCTTAAAACCCTGTGAGTAAAGCTGTTTCAACTGCCTTAGTTCTTGAGGACCTGTAAAGATGTTTTAGTTGCGTTAGGTATTGTGGTATATGAAGAAGTTTTAGCTGCCTTGGCTTTTGTGTGTATGTAAAGCTATTTTAGTTTCCTCAGCCGCTGTGAGTGTGTAAAGCTGTTTCAGCTGCCTTAGCTGTTGCGTGGTCTGTGAAGCTGTTTCAGTTGCCTTAGCTGTTGTGAGTGTAAAGCTGTTTTAGTTACCTTAGCTGTTGTGAATCTGTAAAGTTGTTTTAGTTGCCATAGCTGTTTGTGTGTGTAAAGCTGTTTTAGTTGCCTTAGCTGTTGTGGGTCTGTAAAGTTGTTCTCGCAGCCTTCTTTAATTGATTTTTAGTTTTTTTACACGCTCTTCTACTTGATCACATCTGAAAATATCTGTTTTATCTTAATCAATCAGAGATTATATCAGATTTATCAGACATAAGGAGAATTTATCAGACATGGGAAGACTTTACCAGATATGGAGAGACTTTTATCATACTCTATCAGATATAGGGGGATTTTATCATACATGGGGAGACTTTATAAGACATAAGGAGACTTTACCCGACATGGGGAGACTTTATCAGACATAGGGAGACTTTATCAGACATAGGGAGACTTTATCATACATGGGGAGACTTTATCAGACATAGGGAGACTTTATCATACATGGGGAGACTTTATCAGACATAGAGAGACTATATCAGACATGGGGAGACTTTATCAATCAGGAGACTTTACCCGACATGGGGAGACTTTATCAGACATAGGGAGACTTTATAAGACATCAGGAGACTTTACCCGACATGGGGAGACTTTATAAGACATCAGGAGACTTTACCTGACATGGGGAGACTTTATCAGACATAGGGAGACTTTATCAGACATAGGGAGACTTTATCAGACATAGGGAGACTTTATCAGACATAGGGAGACTTTATCAGACATGGGGAGACTTAATCAGACTTCAGACATAGGGAGACTTTATCAAAACTTTACCAAACTTTATCAGACACAGGGAGGCTTTATCAGAAACGAAGAGACTTTATCAGACTTATTAGACATATGGAGAATTTTATCAGACATGGGGAGACTATCAGACATGACAGGATTTTGTCGACATACGAAGATTTCATCACACCGTATCGGACAGAGGGAGACTTTATCAGACTTTATCAGACATAGGGAGACATTATCAAACTTTATCAGACTTAGGGAGACTTTATCAGACATGAGGAGACTCTATCAGACCTAGGGAGACTTTATCAGACTATATCAGACATGGAAGACTTTATTATCAGACTTTGTCAGACTTTATCAGACATTGGGAGACTTGCTCAGACTATATCAAACATAGGTTGACTGTCAGACTTTATCAGACTTGCGGAGACTTTATCAGACGTGGGAAGACTTTATCAGATGTATAAGACATAGGCAGACTTTATCAAACATAGGGAGACTTTATCAGACATGGAAGACTTTGTCAGCGATGGAGACCTTATCAAACTTTATCAGACATGGGAAGACTTTGTCAGACACATACTTTTGGAGTGAAAATGTCTATCTGAAGGCACAGAGAGACTCTGGGCCTGATACGTCCGCATAAATGTCACTGTCTGTCGTATTTGGCTAGAATCCGACAACAAGACTGCGGATATAGTGAGCTGCAAGCGGGGAAACCGTGGGACGACGGCTGCTTAACGTGAGTGAGTTTAGGGGAACTCAGTGGAGTCAGAGGAGCGGAGAATAAAGCCAGGACAGAACACTACAATGGCGACGAGGATAAACATGAATGACCTGTTGGGGAGATCACAACCATTCAACACAACAGGTGACGCACAAACCGTATCGCTCAACTTCACAGCATGGCTGGAAGAGTTTGAATCATATGCAGACAGTGTTGGACTATTTATTGACGAAGATTCG
The DNA here is from genome assembly GCA_030674185.1 of Monoplex corrugatus. Taxonomy (NCBI): domain Eukaryota; kingdom Metazoa; phylum Mollusca; class Gastropoda; order Littorinimorpha; family Ranellidae; genus Monoplex; species Monoplex corrugatus. Next base: position 40,371,208 of record CM060313.1, read on the forward strand.
GACGAAAACAAACAACAACGACGCGCACTTCTACTGCACACCGCAGGAAAGCAAGTAAGACTAAGAGACACTTTCAAAACTTTACAAAACACAGGAGACGTAAAAGACTATGACAAAGCAGTGAAGGCCCTAAAAGAACATTACAACGTCAAGCCGAACAAAACATTTTTACGTCACAAATTCAGAAAATTAGAACAACTCCCGGAAGAAACAGTAGCACAATACATTACACGCTTACGTCAACAAGCAGATGGTTGTGACTTTGGAGTTGGTGATCTAGAAAACCAGATCCGCGATCAAGTTGTGGAAAAGTGCAAGTCCAATAGACTGCGACGAAAATTTTTAGAAAGGGGAGACGACTTAGATCTGGCCAATGCCCTCAAAATTGCAGCCACTTTCGAAGCTGCGACGATAGCCTAGCCTGAAAAGGCTCCTGCAGCGTAATTATCCAGATCCAGATCAGGCCCAGGAAATGAAGACCGAAGAGGGAGAATGCGTGTCCAAAGTTAGAAGTGCCAAGCACGAAAGCTCCTCAAAGACTCACTCAGTGTTACCTATGTGGTGGAAATCACTATGGCAGAGACCCAAACTGCCCTGCCAGGGGGAAAACTTGCTCAAGATGCGGAGGTGCCAATCATTTCCAAGCAATGTGCCGATCAAAAAACTTTGAGAGAAACAAAGAAAAAAACGGAAAGGAAAAGTTCCAGAAGCCGAAAACCCACTTCTATGGAAGAAGAAAAAACACAGTTCATCAACTGGATGCTGAAGATAACACAGACAGTGACGAAGGCGAAACAAACCTCTTCATGACAAACAGTGTCAACAGTGAAAACATTGCTACAATAAAAGAAGAAGAAACCAAATACTCAGAAGATAAAGATGAAACATACGTGTTTGCTACCAACTCAAGCGTCAAGAACAACACGATTCCTGTGAAGATAGGAGGTATACCAATTAATATGATTGTCGACTCAGGAAGTGACACGAATATCATCGACGAGAATTTGTGGAAAGAACTCAAGAAACAGAAGATAAAATGTACTTCAAGAAAATGTGTCAAAAAGCTGTTCCCGTACACGTCTGATAAACCACTACACACCATTGGTTGCTTCGACGCAGAAATCCAAGCAGGTGAGACCAGCGTCATGGCTGAATTCTATGTGATCGAAAAGAAAGGTGAAGCGCATATTGCTGGATGTTCTCAAAATCGGAATTAACATTCAAAACGTGTCCTCAAACAACCAAGAAACTGACATTTTCAACGATTTTCAACCACTCTTCACTGGATTCGGGAAACTGAAAGATCGTCAAGTCAAGCTCACCGTTGATCCGAATGTCAAACCCATCGCTCAGCCTATGAGACGCACTCCATTCGGACTCCGTACAAAAGTGCAGGAGAAAATCCAAGAGCTTTTAGAGAAAGACATCGTCGAACCAGTCGAAAAGCCGACGTTCTGGGTAAGTCCGGTCGTGATTGTCCCCAAACCAAACAAAGACATACGTCTATGTGTTGATATGCGAAGAGTGAATGAAGCCGTTATGAGAGAACGGCATCCGATCCCGACAATGGATTAAATCCTACAGGACATGAGTGAAAGCAAAATGTTCTCAAAACTAGATCTCAAACTAGGTTATCATCAACTAGAATTAGACCCTGAGTCAAGAGACCTGACCACTTTTGTCACACACAGCGGTCTGTTCAGATACAAACGCCTTGTCATGGGAATCAGCGCAGCAAGTGAAATCTACCAGCATGAGATCCAGAAAGTTCTCCAAGGAATACCAGGAGTAGCAAACATGACGGACGACATTGTAGTCCACGGTCCAAACAAAGAACATGATCGTCGATTGTACCAGTACCAAGCCCTACATCGTTTACAAGACGCCGGCTTGACGCTGAACAAAGAAAAGTGCGAGTTCAGAAAGTCGGAAATCACGTTCCTGGGACACAAACTGACAGCAAACTGGATCTATCCCACAAAGGAGAAAGTAGAGGCAATCCTGAACGCCAGAGAACTAGAAACAGCAAGTGAAGTCAGAAGCTTCTTGGGAATTGCGAACTACTGTGCGCGATTCATCCCAAACTTTGCAACTTTGGCCGACCCGCTACGAAAATTGACACGAAAGGACCAGAAGTTCATCTTTGGACCAGAACAGCGGACAGCGTTTGAGTTACTGAAGAAAGCCTTAGCCAGCGCCGAAACTCTGAGATATTACGATCCAAAAGCCAAAACCAAGATCATCACGGATGCATCACCAGTGGGGATAGCCGGAATTCTTGTCCAAGTTCATGAGAACACACCCAGAGTGATCAGCTACACAAGTCGAAACTTGACAGATGTAGAAAGACGGTACTCTCAAACAGAGAAAGAAGCCCTTGCCATTGTCTGGGCGTGTGAAAAATTCCACCCGTACATCTACGGACTTGAATTTGATCTGCTGACGGACCACAAACCTCTACAAGTCATCTACGGTCCACGCTCAAAACCAAGTGCCCGGATAGAGAGATGGGTCCTTCGACTTCACGCTTACAAATTCAAAGTCGTCTACATCCCAGGCAAAACCAACATCGCTGACTCGCTATCACGCCTGCTCACGCCGACACCAACCGAGTCAAAACTGGCCGAACAAACAGAGAAACACGTTCATTTTATTGCAGTGAGCGCAACACCAAATGTAGTGACCACAAGAAAGATAGAAAGAGCTTCAGGTGAAGATGAAGAACTGACAAAGGATCGAGAAAACCTCAAGACGGGAAGATGGAATGACAGCAATTTAAAACTGTACGCAGCAATCAGTCCAGAGCTGTGTACAATCGGCAAGTTAGTGCTGAGAGGTTCAAGAATCGTTGTGCCGAAGAAACTACGCCCACGAATCATTGCCCTTGCCCATGAAGGACATTTTGGGATTGTTGGAACAAAGCAAAACCTACGAACGAAAGTTTGGTGGCCCGGAATGGAGAAAGAAGCAGAAAAATATTGCAAAACTTGTCACGGTTGCCAACTCGTGAGCCGACCAAACCCACCAGAACCAGTGGAAAGCACTAAGCTACCACAAGGACCATGGGAAGACATCGCTCTCGATCCTTGGCCCACTTCCTTCAGGCGAATCAGTCCTCGTGATCATTGACTACTACAGTAGATACTACAAAGTCGCTGTCATGAAGTCAGTAACTGCTGAGAAAACAATATCCGTCCTAAAAACAGTTTTTGCCAGGCATGGACTGCCACTGACTCTAAACTCCGACAATGGCCCACAATTCGTATCTGAAGTCTTTGCCAAGTTCCTGAAAGAAAACGGAGTGAAACACAGCAAAAGTACACCGAGATGGCCTCAGGCCAATAGAGAAGTAGAAAGGCAGAACAGATCTCTCTTGAAAAGAATGAAAATTGCAAAAGCGGAGGGAAAAGACTGGAAAGACGAGATCCTGACCTATATCGCTGCCTATTGAGCATCCCCTCACCCAACGACAGGAAAAAAGCCCTGCAGAACTTCTGTTCGGACGCAAAATTCGAACGAAAATTCCTCAACTGACAACAGAAACGATTGATCAAGAAACCCGAGATCATGATGCTGAAAGAAAAGGACTTTCAAAACTATATGCGGATCAGAGGAGAGCAGCAAAATCCTCAGACATCGATCTTGGAGACAGTGTGCTGACGAAGAACGAGAAGACTGGAAAACTGCAAACTCCCTTCATCCCTGAACCCTTCGAAGTCGTTCAGAAACACGGCAGCAAAATCACCGTCCAGTCATCAGATGGAGCCGTCTACAGCCGTAACTTCTCCTTCATGAGGAAATATCTTCATCGCGAGGAAGAAGAGGAGGCTGGAGCTGTTCCCGTTGAGACTGCACCCCCTACACAGACTGGAGCTGTTCCCGCTGAGACTGCACCCCCTACACAGACTGGAGCTGTTCCCGTTGAGACTGCACCCCCTACACAGACTGGAGCTGTTCCCACTGAGATTGCACCCCCTACACAGACTGGAGCTGTTCCCATTGAGACTGCACCCCATACACAGACTGGAGCTGTTCCCACTGAGACTGCACCCCCTACACAGACTGGAGCTGTTCCCGCTGAGACTGCACCCCCTACACAGACTGGAGCTGTTCCCGTTGAGACTGCACCCCCTACATCAGACCGAGAAGACGAGACAACGGAAAAAATGTCCTGCCCATCCAATATGCAAACACCACACTTTGCAAATCCCCCCCCCCCCCCCCCCCAGTGACACCAGAAACACTACAAACCCACCAATGTCGTACCAATGACATTCGAAGCGAACGATGAGCAGAGTACAACTACCAAACGCAGACCCACGCGAACCAAGAAAACACCACAGAAATTCAGTGACTATGTGATGACTTAAGTTGGGTTAGGTAAGCATGCTCTAACCCACTAGACAAAAGCAAAAACACATTCAAAGTGTGAAGACTGTAATATAAAACAAGTACATTACCACATAATTACATAATTTAGTATTGTTAATTGAGGCGCAAGTTTTTTTGTTTTTTTTTACATTGATTTAATTTGTATAAATCCAAAGTAAGGAGGAATAGTTGGAACATTAACTCCAAAGTAAGGAGGAATAGTTGGTTTCGTTAATTTTTGTTGTTACACATTTAATAACATTAACTCCAAAGTAAGGAGGAATAGTTGGTTTCGTTAATTTTTGTTGTTACACATTTAATAACATTAACTCCAAAGTAAGGAGGAATAGTTGGTTTCGTTAATTTTTGTTGTTACACATTTAATAACATTAACTCCAAAGTAAGGAGGAATAGTTGGTTTCGTTAATTTTTGTTGTTACACATTTAATGTTAATTTAAAGGTTAGAAACAGATGTTATATCTATAAAAATTTGGTTTAAATTAATTCCCGAGAAAAGGAGGGATGTCGTATTTGGCTAGAATCCGATAACAAGACTGCGGATATAGTCAGTTGCATGCGGGGAAATCGTGGGACGACGGCTGCTTAACGTGAGTGAGTTTAGGGGAACTCAGTGGAGTCAGAGGAGCAGGGAATAAAGTCAGGACAGAACACTACACTGTCAACTACAGAACTAGCTTGGCCAAACCATAATTAAATCAACAGCAATTGGTTTTGTTATTGCTATCATCATTATCATCCTCCTCCTCATCATCATCAGTAGTAGTAGTAGTAGCAGCAGCAGCAGCAGTAGTAGTAATAGTAGTAGTAGTACATGTATGTTGTTGTTGTTGTCTGAAAAATCAAATCAACTACACATACGAATGCATTTATGCATATAACCTGTGGATATGACCCTGACGTTGAGCATTCTGCCTAATTTATCACCAGTTGGGTTAAAAAAAAACGAATATAAATGTATAAATATAACTAAGTACACTGAAACATACAGAACCTGGCCTAAGTGACCCAAAATTACTTCTGCACATCACATTTCCTTAGCGCCAAGAAAGCAGTTAATATATGTTGTACTCAATTATCAATCCCAACAGAAAGAATGCAAGGCTTTACATTTACTGAACATATACAGGTGAATGGATCAGCAAGGGAGAAAATGATAACAAGACGAAACAGAAAGCAAAGGAGTAAGGCAGAAAGAAAGAGAGTGACCGAAAAGAGAAAAATCCTAGCACAGTATTTCAAAAAGGTGGGGATACCACTTATACTGAAAGAGCCCCCGGCATCCCCAGGTGGAGGAATAAACAGCCAGCATAACTCTGACATTTCAATATCATTTACCCGGCACAAAGAGCATCCTGTGATTGTTAAATGCACCATCGGTTTCCAAGTTACTGTGAAAATAATGTTAAAAAAAAACGTAGTTGTGTCAACTATAATTCACCAGTTTGAATTATTTTAAGCTTTTTATATTTTATTTCGCGTAAGATTTCCATAACAATTACCACGTTAGATCAAAGCATAATGGAAGGGTAACATATCTATCCTTCCTCTTTTCTGCCCCCCTCTCTCTATCTCTATTTCAGTATTAAGTTTCGTCTTTTCCTTTCTTAACAGAATACAAATGAGAGAATCTCAAAAACTTATCAAAACGATAATGACCTGTCGTAACACCCTTGATAAAAGAAGAAATTCAATGGAACAAAAACACGTTTCAACAGCGAGTCAAACATGTCAACTGACATGAAGCATTCACAACACATCCATGAGACATTCTTTTCAGGCCAGACAACGCATTCATTTTCATCACATCACACAAAACATTCTCAACACTTCAGAAGAAAACACTGGCAATACACAACAATACAGTGAAGAGACTTTCAACATGTCTGATTCATCAGACAGCCCAACACACAAAATACTGGTTTCCTAATGTGACCGATAACATCAAAGATATTGGCAACACATCACAATACACTCTCAACAAGTCTGAATATCATACAGTCCAAGAAACTGAGATACCTGTTTTCTGATGTGACCAATAACTTCAAAAATACTGGCAACACATCACAGTACACTCTCAAGTCTGAATATCATACAGCCCAACAGACGGATATACCTCTTCTCTAATACAATACAATACAATATTTTATTTATATAGCGCAAAATCTTGATAAAATCAAATCCAAGCGCTAAAACAGACACACACTCACGCACACACACTCACGCACGTACGCACGCACACACACACACACACACACACACACACACACACACACACACACGCACACGCACACGCACACGCACACGGCTATAAATGGAGAGAAAGAATAAAAGCAATGGAAAATTATAGAGAGCATATTATATACAATTATATATTACAATGTGATTCCCCTCCGAGTGGAGACAGGCTGCAGAGGAGATTGAGTGAGGTCAGGATTTTATGCAGAGGAGAAAAGGTGAGTTTTGAGAGCGGACTTGAAAGAGACAAAAGTAGGTTGCTGACGGACTGAGAGAGGAAGTTTGTTCCAGGAAAATGGACCAGAAACAGAGAAGGCTCGTGGACTATAGGTATTGAGCTTAGTGCGTGGAAAGCGAAAAGTCAGAGGATCGGAGGCAGAGCGGAGGGTACGTGAGGGAACATAGATCTCAAGTAGGCTTGACAGGTAATCGGGGGCTGCGTTATTGAGGCTTTTGTAGCACATGGTGTCTAGTTTGTACTGTATGCGCTTTGATACAGGGAGCCAGTGAAGTTTGTGCCAGGAGAGGAGATATGTGGTCAGCTTTTTTCTTTTTGAGTACAAGGCGTGCAGCATTGTTTTGAATGCGCTGCAGGATGTGAATGGTGGAGGCAGGAAGACCAGACAGGAGTGAATTGCAATAGTCAATGCGAGACATTATGAAGGAGAGAACGAGTTTTGCAGTTGTTTCCACAGAGAGATACTTCCTGATCAGGCTTATACGATGGAGGTGATAGTAGCAAGATCTGGCAGTTTGAGAAACAAAGTTGCTCATGGAGAGGGTAGAGTCAATGCAGACACCAAGGTTTTTAGCTGAATCAGAAATTGGGACTGATGTGTTACATAATGGGAGAGAAAGAGGAGGCAGCTGAGAAAGTTTCTGACAGGTGCCAATGAGGATAGCTTCTGTCTTGTCGTCATTAAGCTGAAGTTTGTTGAACGTCATCCAGTTCTTAATGTCCGAGTAACACTCAGTGGTGCGAGTCAAGAGGCACTGTATATTGTCTGGTGTGTCACTGTCTAGAAGTTGGGTGTCATCAGCATAGAAATGGTGTTTTATAGAGTGGGAGTTGATGGTGGACAGGGGGGAGGTGTAAAGAGTGAAAAGAACAGGGCCAAGGACAGATCCTTGTGGAACACCACAGGTCAGGTATGCAGGTTGAGAGTAAGTGCCATTAATGAGAACAGTTTGTTTTCTGCTTGATAGATATGAAGTGAACCAGGAGAGAGCAATGTCAGAGATGCCAAAAGTATGATGAAGTCTAGAAAGGAGAATACCATGATGAATGGTATCAAAGGCTGCAGACAGATCAAGGAGTGTGAGGAGAGAGACTTTGCCAGTATCAGTTGCAAGGAGGAGATTGTTGAGAATGTGTAGCAGGGCAGTTTCAGTGCTATGGCACTGGCGGTAGGCTGACTGGAAAGAATTGAGGAGATTGTTGGCAGACAGGTGAGAGTTCAGTTGGTTGAGGACAACTTTTTCAAGCAGTTTTGACAAGAAAGAGAGATTAGAGATAGGCCGGTAATTTTTCAGTTCATTTGGGTCTAAATTGTATTTCTTGAGGAGAGGGTGAACAATAGCAGACTTGAAAGAATCTGGGACAGTTCCAGTTTGAAGAGAAGTGTTGATGATGTCAGTGATGAATGGGAGGAGAGTAGGGAGACAGTCAGAGTAGAGAGAACCTGGAAGAGGATCCAGTTCGCAGGTTTTGAACGACATGGATCTGATTGTGTTGAGAATTTCTTCTTGTGAGACTGGGGTAAAAGTAGTAAGAGGTGTGCCAGAGAAGGAAGGGTCAGGTGGGCATGGTTGACAGGGTGTCCTGTCAAGCCTGTCACGAAGAGTTTGTACTTTGGTGGTGAAATACTTGGAGCATACAGATGGGAGTTCTACATTTGTGTATTTTGTTGGGAGAGGTAAATCTTTTCGTGTGCCAAGGAGATGATTCATGGTTGTAAAGAGTTCTTTTGAAGAAGAGGCATTCAGGATTTTGGTTTGGAAATAGCTTGTTTTTGCAGATGCAATGAGAGTGGATACTTTTGTTTTAGAGGCTTGGAAAAGTTGCCTATGTACAGTGAGTTTGGATTTGCGCCAGCGGCGCTCTGCTCTGCGGCGGGCACGTTTTGCACAGGCAATCTCATGAGTGAGCCAGGGGGTAGGGGGACGGTCAGGTAAAAGACGGGTTGTGGCTGGAGCATGAGTGTCCAGAAGATGGTGGAGAGTAGTATAGAATTCATCGGCAAGGTTATGTGACTTTTCAGAAAGGAGGCGGGAGGCATCAGATGAAAATGTGGAGAGGTCAATAGATTTGAGATTGCGTCGAGTCACTGTGCGCGTGGTACGGGAAGGAGGAGAAATGTCAAGAGAATAGAGAATTGCAGAGTAGTCAGGTGGAGGGCTCAAGTTAGACGGGTAGAAAGAACTAGGCAGTTGTCAGTAGCTGAATTGTGGTGATCACGAGAAATGATCCAGTCAAGAATGTGACCTTTTGATGGGTTGGTTCAGAAATATGTTGGTCATATTGTGATTGGACAGAGAGTTGATGATATGATCAATACCTTCAAATATATAGGCAACACATCACAACACACTCTCAATCAGTCTGAATATCATACAGCCCAACAGAAAGATATACCTCTTTCCTAATGTGACCAATAATTTCAAAGACATTGCCTTGCCAACACATCACAATACAATCTCAACAAATCTGAATATCATACAGCCCTAGAGACAAAAAGTCCTGTTTCTTGATGTGGCTGTTAACAATCAAAAGACACCAACGCAAGCTGTCTAAATGGACAATGAAAATCTAACACACTGCCTAATCCTTCCGAATGGGTCATGCAACTCATGGAGAGCCCCCCTTTGCTTTATGAAATGACTGTCCCGTGGTGTTGGGAGTTTGGGAGGCGATTGTCTAGAGAGTGGCGAGGCACTGAATGCTCTGGGTCTCATCCATACCTTCATGGTAATTCGTGTTAACTGGTTTTCCACTACTGTCTCATCTAACCCTTACAAAAAGGCTATCAAACCTTGCAACATCCTTATTCAATAAGTAAGTTAACCGATTAAAAACAATAATCATAAAAATGATGTTTTCAGTAAAGTCAAAATCTGCCAACCAAAACGGAAAAATAAACATCAGACTGATTCATTTATCTATAATGAAATTACCAAATACTTTCTACTATTTAAATCAAAGAGTGAGAAATGTATCAAACATCCAAACAGGATAATTATCAGAATGCCTGTTCACAATGATAAAATCAAGGAGTGACAGAATGAAAAATCACTACGTCAGATAAAAAATAATACAATATTTCAGATTTCTGATACAAACAATTATTTATAAACAGTGTTTAAAACCCATCTGACCGCCA
>CM060313.1:40386215-40431215 GCA_030674185.1 Monoplex corrugatus
CATATTATCTCTCAAAATACCCACATTATCTCTCAAAATATCTACGTTATCTCTCAAAATACCCACATTATCTACATCTATCAAAATACGCATATAATCTCTCAAAATATTCACACTATCTATCAAAATATCTACATTATCAAAATACCCACATTATCTGTCAAAATACCCATATTCTCTATAAAAAAAAACAACACTATTTATCACAATACCCACATTATCTATATCTATCAAAAAGCCCACACTTTCAAAATACATATTCTATAACTAACACAATACCATAGTATGTATCAAAATACCCATATCATCTATCAAAATACCCACACTATCAATCAAAATACCCACATTATCTATATCAAAATATCCACCTTATCTATCAAAATACCTACATTATCTATCAAAATACCTAAATTATCTATCAAAGTACCCACATTACCTACATTATCTATCAAAATACCTAAATTATCTATCAAAATACCCACATTATCTATCAAAATACCCACATTATCGATCAAAATGCCAACAAAACAATCAACAAGGGTACAGTGTCATCTCAACATTATCACAATTTCTACCAATTCTCCAACTGTCACGGAAAGTGGTAATCACAAACACTCAGTGTTTCCCCCTTCCAAACACTAAATAAAGAAGCAGCCCTTAGTGTCAAAGTCTGAACATGTCTCGCACACATCTTCACATCATGAAAGACATGCAACCCTGTAACAAGATGCATTTTACCTCAAAGTGGAAGGCTAATCAGGGGAGTCTATATCTCCTATTCAGCAAATATGGCAGAAAGAAGTACATGTCGACATTCTAACACACACACACACACACACACACACACACACACACACACACACACACGCACACACACACACACACGCACACACACACACACGCACGCACGCACGCACGCACGCACGCACGCACGCACGTTTCTTTCCTTTTCCCACATTAAACCTTATGTTCTTGATTTTTCCCCAACAAACGTATGAATATAATAAATGCATGTTTTTTATCTTTTAATAAATGGTTCAGAAGAAAACACATTTCTCCATTTTAATTGCTTTTCTTAATTTAAGTTTGAAATAAAAACACAGTTGTAACCACTGTCAAATTTTATGCATGTCTAGTGTTCCATTCTCATTAATATAGTGTGATTTTTACATGAAATAATGGTAATTTTCACTTTAATGATCATTGTCACGCTTTATGCGTGTCCAGCATTCCATACTTCCTAATATAGTGTGGCTGTTACATGAAATAATAGTAATTTTCAGTAATTTTCACTGTAAATGTAATGGTGACAGCCAAGCTTCATACATGCCTGGTATTCCATATTTACTAATCTTGTGCAGCTGTTACACAAAATAATAGTATTTTTCACTGTAATGACCACTGTCAAGCTATATGCATGTCCAGCATTCCACACTTACTAACACTACGCGGCTGTTACATGAAATAATAGTCATTTTCACTGTAACAACCACTGTCAAGCTTTACTTATGTTTAGCATTCCATACTTACTAATAATAATATAGTGCGGCTGTTACATGAAATGATAGTATTGTTCACTGTAATGACCACTGTCATGCTTGATGCATGCCTAGCATTCCATACTTATTAATATTGTGCGACTGTTACACGAAATAATAGTATTTTCACTGTAATGATCACTGTCATTTTAGTGTCAAGCTTTATGCATATCTAGTATTCCATATTTACTAATATTGTGAGGCTGTCACTGTTACTCAAAATAATAGTGTTTTTCACTATAATAACCACAGTCAAGCTTAAACATGTCTAGCATTCTATACTTATTAATATTGTGCGGCTGTTACACAAAATAATAGTATTTTTCTCTGGAATGACCATTGTCAAGATTTATGCATGTCTAGTATTCAATACTTACTAATGTAGTGTGATTGTTACATGAAATAATAGTATTTTTCACTGGAATGACCACTGTCAAGCTTTATGCATGTCTAGTAATCCATACTTATTAACATAGGGCGGCTGTTACACAAAATAATAGTATTTTTCACTGTAATGACCATTGTCAAGCTTTATGCATGTCTAGTATTCCATACTTATGTACATAGTGCGGCTGTTACACAAAATAACAGTATTTTTCACTGTACTGATCCTATAAAACAGAATTCTATAGAAAAGAAAATAAGGCAACTTTGTACCTGTCATCAAGGCAAACAGTACCAATTAGCTCATTACAAAGATAGCGGTGGATTTGAATCTCTTGACTACAATCCTTATGCCCCAACTTGCCTCTATCCAAAGCTCAGTGTACCATAGGCTTCTTTGGGAGAACTCGGACCATGCAGTTGAGAGTCATTAACTTCATAAACGAATTTTTGCAAGTGTGGCTCATATCTCCTGACTACACTCCTGCTATCTGTGTCTCAGACCTGACTGATACCTGTGTGTATCATCATTATCAGGTGTCTTGTCGCATGGCGTTGGCGATCATAGACTTCCATCTGTCTCTATCTCTTGTTGCATCAAGCATATCTTCCATCCTCTTTGTCTTCAGCCACTCTGCAAGTCCGTCTAGTATCTTCTCCCTGGGTCTACCTGGTGCTCTCTTTCCCTCCAGCTTTCCCATTGTGACCAGGTGCTCCATTTCCCCTTTCCTCATAAAATGTCCTATAAATGTTGACGGTCTTTTCCTAATCTTCCTTATGATTGATCTACTTGTGTATGCCTCCATAAAGACTTGTCTCGTTTGTTTTCTTTGCTGTCCATGGAACTCTCAACATTCTTCTTAGAAACCACATCTCGGCTGCCTCAATCTTGTTCTGGCTTTGCTTGTTGACTGTCCACGCCTCACAACAGTACAACAGTACAACAGTATTGGTTCTATGTAACATTCAAGAACTCTCCTGTGTGAATACACAAGAAGTATAGAGTAATCCTATTGTGCACAATGCAGTTAGTTTCCAGCCAACATGGAACTCCACAGCATCATCATCATCATCACCATTCCCATGCTCCTGATTATCATGTGAAAACTGTCTTCATGCCAGACTGTCACGGTACCCTCTATAATTTTCCATTGTTTTTATTCTTTCTCCCCATTTATAGCCGTGTGTGTGTGGTGTGTGTGTGTGTGTGTGTGTGTGTGTGTGTGTGTGTGTGTGTGTGTGTGTGTGTGTGTGTGTGTGTGTGTGTGCGTGCGTGTGTGCGTGTGTGTGCGTGCGTGCGTGTGTGTGTGTTTCAGCGCTTAGATTTGATTTTATCAAGATTTTGCGCTATATAAATATTGTAATTGTAATTGTACCCTGTACCATCATGTGAAAACCATCTTCATGCCAGGTCGTCTTGGTAACCTGTACCATCATGTGAAATGTGTCCACAATTTTGTGGTCTTTCATGCCCAGTTGTCAAGGTAATCTCTACTATCACTATGGAATCTTCTGCTGCTTCAGTCTCTGACGTGATTCCACATCGCTGTTTTCAGTCGTGTCTCTATCACTGTCTCAAAATATGTTTATTTTCAGTCTTGTCTCTATCACTGTCTCAAAACATGTTTGTTTTCAGTCTTGTCTCTATCACTGTCTCAAAATATGTTTATTTTCAGTCTTGTCTCTATCACTGTCTCAAAACATGTTTATTTTCAGTCTTGTCTCTATCACTGTCTCAAAATATGTTTATTTTCAGTCTTGTCTCTATCACTGTCTCAAAACATGTTTGTTTTCAGTGTTGTCTCTATCACTCTTATAACATGTCCACATCGCTGTTTTCAGTTTTGTCTCTAACACTGTCTTACAACATGTCCACATCAATGTTTTCAGTCTTGTCTCTGTCACTGTCTCAAAACATGTCCACATCAATGATTTCAGTCTTTCTATCACTATCTCAAAACACATCCACATCCTTGTTTTCAGTCTTGTCTCTATCACTATCTCAAAACATGTCCATATTACTGTTTTCAGTCTTGTCTCGATCACCGTCTCAAAATGTGTCCATATAACCGTTTTCAGTCTTAGGTTGTGTCTATCAGTCTCAAAACATGTCCACATCACTGTTTTTTAGTCTTGTCTCTATCACTATCTCAAAACACATCCACATCACTGTTTTCAGTCTTGTATTATCTCTATCACTATCTCAAAACATGTCCACATCAATGTTTTCAGTCTTGTGTTGTCTCTAACACTGTCCCGAAATATGTCCACACCACTCTTAACGGGTTCAATATTGTCTCTATCACTGTCTCAAAACATGTCAACATCACTCTTTTCAGTCTTGTCTATATCACTGTCTCAAAACAAGTCCACATAACTGTTTTCAGTCTTGTCTCTATTGCTGTCTCAAAACATGTCCACATAACTGTTTTCAGTCTTGTCTCTATTGCTGTCTCAAAACGAGTCCCCACACCACTGTTTTCAATCTTGTCCCTATTGCTGTCTCAAAACATGTCCACATCAATGTTTTCAGTCTTGTCTCTATCACTGTCTCAAAATGTGTTTTCATCTTGAGTTGTCTCTATCACTGTCTCAAAACATGTCCACATCACTGTTTTCAGTCTTGTCTCTATCACTGTCTCAAAACATGTCAACATCACTCTTTTCAGTCTTGTCTATAATTATCATTGTCTCAAAACATGTCCACATCACTGTTTTCAGTCTTGTGTTGTCTCTATCACTGTCTCAAAACATGTCCACATCAATGTTTTCAGTCTTGTCTCTATCACTGTCTAAAAACACATCCACATCACTGTTTTCAGTCTTGTCTCTATCACTGTCTCAAAATGTGTCCATATAACCGTTTTCAGTCTTAGGTTGTGTCTATCACTGTCTCAAAACATGTCCACATCAATGTTTTCAGTCTTGTCTCTATCACTGTCTAAAAACACATCCACATCACTGTTTTCAGACTTGCATTATCTCTATCACTGTCTCAAAACATGTCCACATCAATGTTTTTAGTCTTGTCTCTATCACTGTCTCAAAACGAGTCCCCATACTACTGCTTTCAATCTTGTCCCTATTGCTGTCTCAAATCATATCCACACCACTGTTTTCAGTCTTGTGTTGTCTCTAGCACTGTCTCAAAAATGTCCACATCACTGTTTTCAGTCTTGTCTCAATCACTGTCTCAAAACCTGTCCACACTACTGTTTTCAGTTTTGTGTTGTCTCTAGCACTGTCGCAAAACATGTCAACACCACTCTTTTCAGTACTGTCTCTATCACTGTCTCAAAATATGTCCACATCACTGTTTTCAGTCTTGTCTCTATCACTGTTTCAAAACATGTCAACATTACTCTTTTCAGCCTTGTCTATATCATTGTCACAAAACATGTCCACATGTGTTTTCAGTCTTGTCTCTATCACTGTCTCAAAACATGTCCACATCAACGTTTTCAGTCTTGTCTCTATCACGCTCTCAAAATGTGTCCACATAACCGTTTTCAGTCTTGTGTTGTCTCTATCACTGTCTCAAAACATGTCCACATCACTGTTTTCAGTCTTGTCTCTATCACTGTCTCAAAACATGTCTACATCAATGTTTTCAATCTTGTCTCTATCACGGTCTCAAAATGTGTCCACATAACCGTTTTCAGTCTTGTGTTGTCTCTATTACTGTCTCAAAACATGTCCACATCAGTGTTTTCAGTCTTGTCTCTATCGCTATCTCAAAACACATCCACATCATTGTTTTCAGTCTTGTATTATCTCTATCGTTGTCTCAAAACATGTCCATGTTACTGTTTTCAGTCTTGTCTCTATCACTGTCTCAAAACAAGTTCACACCACTGTTTTCAGTCTTGTGTTGTCTCTATCACTGTCTCAAAACACATCCACATTATAATTAATAATAATTACAATATTTATATAGCGCAAAATCTTGATAAAATCAAATCTAAGCGCTGAAACACACACACACGCACGCACGCACACACACGCACGCACGCACACACACGCACTCACGCGCGCGCACGCACACACACACACACACACACACACACACACACACACACACACACACACACACACACACGCACACGGCTATAAATGGGGAGAAAGAATAAAAGCAAAGGAAAATTATAGAGAGCATATTATATACAATTATATATTACAATGTGATTCCCCTCCGAGTGGAGACAGGCTGCAGAGGGGATTGAGTGAGGTCAGGATTTTATGCAGAGGAGAAAAGGTGAGTTTTGAGAGCGGACTTGAAGGAGACAAAAGTAGGTTGCTGACGGATTGAGAGAGGAAGTTTGTTCCAGGAGAGCGGACCAGAAACAGAGAAGGCTCGTGGACCATAGGTATTGAGTTTAGTGCGTGGAAAGCGAAAAGTCAGAGGATCGGAGGCAGAGCAGAGGGTACGTGAGGGAACATAGATCTCAAGTAGGCTTGACAGGTAATCGGGGGCTGCGTTATTGAGGCTTTTGTAGCACATGGTGTCTAGTTTGTACTGTATGCGCTTTGATACAGGGAGCCAGTGAAGTTGTGCCAGGAGAGGAGATATGTGGTCAGCTTTTTTCTTTTTGAGTACAAGGCGTGCAGCATTGTTTTGAATGCGCTGTAGGTGTGTGAGTGTTGGAGGCAGGAAGACCGGACAGGAGTGAATTGCAATAGTCAATGCGAGACATTATGAAGGAGAGAACGAGTTTTGCAGTTGTTTCCACAGAGAGATACTTCCTGATAAGGCTTATACGATGGAGGTATAGTAGCAAGATCTGGCAGTTTGAGAAACAAAGTTGTTCATGGAGAGGATAGAGTCAATGCAGACACCAAGGTTTTTAGCTGAATCAGAAATTGGGACTATGTGTTACATAATGGGAGAGAAAGAGGAGGCAGCTGAGAAAGTTTCTGACGGGTGCCAATGAGGATAGCTTCTGTCTTGTCATCATTTAGCTGAAGTTTTGTGTGGTGTTTTACATTACTGTTTTCAGTCTTGTATTATCTCTATCATTGTCTTAAAACATGTCCACGTTCCTGTTTTCAGTCTTGTCTCTATCACTTTCTCAAAACAAGTTCACACCTCTGTTTTCAGTCTTGTGTTGTCTCTATCACTGTCTCAAAACACATCCACATTACTGTTTTCAGTCTTGTATTATCTCTATCATTGTCTCAAAACACATCCACATTACTGTTTTCAGTCTTGTGTTGTCTCTATCACTGTCTCAAAACACATCCACATTACTGTTTTCAGTCTTGTGTTGTCTCTAGCACTGTCTCAAAATATGTCCATACCACTCTTTTCAGTCCTGTCTCTATCACCGTCTCAAAACATGTCAACATCACTTATTTTCAGTCTTGTCTACATCACTGTCTCAAAACATGTCCGCACCACTGTTTTCAGTCTTGTGTTGTCTCTGTCACTGTCTCAAAACATGTCCACACCACTGTTTTCAGTTTTTTTCTCTAGAACTGTCTCAAAACATATCCACATCTATGTTTTCAGTCTTGCCTATATCACTGTCTCAAAACGAGTCCCCACACCACTGTTTTTAATCTTGTACCCATTGCTGTCTCAAAACATGTCCACACCACTGTTTTCAGTCTTTTCTCTATAACTGTATCAAAACATGTCCACACCACTGTTTTCAGTCTTGTCTCTATCGCTGTCTCAAAATGTGTCCACATCAATGTTTTCAGTCTTGTCTCTATCACTGTCTCAAAACATGTCCACATCAATGTTTTCAATCTTGTCTCTATCACGGTCTCAAAATGTGTCCACATAACCGTTTTCAGTCTTGTGTTGTCTCTATTACTGTCTCAAAACATGTCCACATCAGCGTTTTCAGTCTTGTCTCCATCACTGTCTCAAAACATGTCCATATCACTGTTTTCAGTCTTGCCTCAATCACTGTCTCAAAATGTATCCACATAACAGTTTTCAGTCTTGTATTGTCTCTGTCATTGTTTCAAAACATGTCCACAACACTGTTTTCAGTCTTATCTCTATCACTGTCTCAAAACATGTCCACACCACTATTTTCAGTCTTGTCTCTATCACTGTCTCAAAACATGTCCACATCACTGTTTTCACTCTTTTGTTGTCTCTATCGACGTCTCAAAATATGTCCACATCATTATTTTCAGTCTTGTCTCTATCATGTCTCGAAACATGTTCATACCACCGTTTTCAGTCTTGTTTCTATCACTGTCTCAAAACATGTCCATATCAAAACATGTCCACATCACTATTTTCAGTCTTGTCTCTATCATGTCTCGAAACATGTTCACACCACCCTTTTCAGTCTTGTCTCTATCACTGTCTCAAAACATGTCCACACCACCCTTTTCAGTCTTGTCTCTATCACTGTCTCAAAACATGTCCACACCACCCTTTTCAGTCTTGTCTCTATCATGTCTCGAAACATGTTCACACTACTGTTTTCAGTCTTGTCTCTATCATGTCTCAAAACATGTCCACACCACCCTTTTCAGTCTTGCCTCTATCACTGTCTCAAAACATATCCACATCACTGTTTTCAGTCTTGTCTCTATCATGTCTCAAAACATGTCCACACTACTGTTTTCAGTCTTGTCTCTATCATGTCTCAAAACATGTCTACACCACTCTTTTCAGTCTTGTCTCTATCACCGTCTCAAAAAATATCCACATCATTGTTTTCAGTCTTGTCTCTATCATGTCTCAAAACATGTCTACACCACTCTTTTCAGTCTTGTCTCTATCACTGTCTCAAAACATGTCCACATCACTGTTTTCAGTCTTGTCTCAATCACTGTCTCAAAACCTGTCCACACTACTGTTTTCAGTCTTGTGTTGTCTCTATCATTATCTCAAAACATGTCCACATCACTGTTTGTGGTCTTGTTTCTATCATTGTCTCAAAACATGTCCACAACAGTGTTTTCAGTCTTGTCTCTATCACTGTCTCAAAACATGTCCACACTACTGTTCAATGTTGTCTCTATCACTGTCTCAAAACATGTCCACACTACTGTTCAATGTTGTCTCTATCACTGTCTCAAAACATGTCCCCACTTCTGTTCAATGTTGTCTCTATCATTGTCTCAAAACAAGTCCACGTCACAGTTTTCAGTCTTGTCTCTAATGCTGTCTCAAAACATATCCACAACAGTGTTTTCAGTCTTGTCTCTATCACTGTCTCAAAACATGTCCGTACTACTTTTCAATGTTGTCTCTATCACTGTCTCAAAACATGTCTACACCACTGTTTTCAGCCTTGTCTCTATCATGTCTCAAAACATGTCCACATCAATGTTTTCAGTCTTGTCTCTATCACTGTCTCAAAATATGTCTACACCACTCTTTTCAGTCTTGTCTCTATCACTGTCTCAAAACATGTCCACACTACTGTTCAATGTTGTCTCTATCACTGTCTCAAAACATGTCTACACCACTCTTTTCAGTCTTGTCTCTATCACTGTCTCAAAACATGTCCACACTACTGTTTCAGTCTTGTCTCCATCACTGTCTCAAAACATGTCCACACTACTGTTTTAGTCTTGTCTCCATCACTGTCTCAAAACACGTTTGTTTTCAGTCTTGTCTCTATCATTGTCTCAAAACATGTCCACACTACTGTTTTCAGTCTTCTCTGTATCATTGTCTCAAAACATGTCCTCATCGCCGTTTTCAGTCTTGTGTTATCTCTATCATTGTCTCAAAACATGTCCACACTACTGTTTTCAATCTTGTCTCTATCATTGTCTCAAAACATGTCCACACTACTGTTTTCAGTCTTCTCTCTATCATTGTCTCAAAACATGTCCTCATCGCCGTTTACAGTCTTGTGTTATCTCTATCACTATCTCAAAACATGTCCACATCAATGTTTTCAGTCTTGTCTCTATCACTGTCTCAAAACATGTCTACACCACTGTTTTCAAACTTGTCTCTATCACTACATGTATCTCAAAACTCTCTACACCACTGTTTTCAGTCTTGTCTCTATCACTGTCTCAAAACATGTCCACACTACTGTTTTCAGTCTTGTCTCAATCACTGTCTCAAAACATGTCCACACTATTGTTTTCAATCTTGTCTCTATCACTGTCTCAAAACATGTCCTCACGACTGTTTTCAATCTTGTCTCTATCACTGTCTCAAAACATGTCCTCATGACTGTTTTCAATCTTGTCTCTATTACTGTCCCAAAACATGCTGAATACGAACGGGAACCACACTCAAGTGTCTAAACTGCAGTGTCAACTCTCCTCGTATGGGTACACTGTGAATTCTTCATTGGTACATAACAACTTCTTGTGTCATCAGGATACCATCCCCCCCCCTCCCTTCCCATAAAGCAATCATCATCACCATGTTCCCTGCCGCATGGTGTTTGTGACCTATGACCCTCCACACGAATCTATCCTCTGTCGCTGTAAGTACATCTCCCACCCTCTCTGTCTTCAGCCACCCTGCAAGTCCGTCCAGTATTTTCTCCCTGGGTCTACCTTGTGTTCTCTTTCCCTCTAGCTTTCCTGTTGTGGCCAGGTGTTCTAATTCCCCTTTCCTCATAATATGTCCTATAAATGTTGCTTGTCTTTTCCTAATCTTCTTTGTTAATGATCTTCTTATGTCTGCCTCCTTCAAGACTGTCTCGTTTGTTTTCTTCGCTGTCCATGGAACTCTCAACATTCTTCTTAGAAACCACTATTAGTTGCCTCAATTTTTGTTCTGGCTTTGCGTGTTGACTGCCCACGCCTCACAACCGTACAACAGTATCTGTTCTATACAACATTCAAGAACTCTCACTCTGATGTGCATCTATGTCGGGTGAGATGACCATTCCCAGATGTTTAAACTTATCAACCCGTTTCAAAGTTGTGCCATTTGCTGTTATTTTGCATGAGGGGATTTCTTGTTTTTTGCTGATTACCATGGCTTCAGTCTTTTTGCTATTTCCAATAAAGCAAACACACACAAAACAGAAAGTGTTATAGTTGCTAAAAGCCCAGCTGACAGCACAGAGCCGCACTAGAGCTATGACCATCTAAAAAAGAACACCATTCCTCACTGGAGGAAAAAAGAGAACCGGAAAAGATAATCAAGTACATACATCAATGAATAATCACACATTGTCTACTTATATGCCCCTGGTGTTGACCTCTGTCCAATTTATCACCAGGGGATTTAAAGAGACATACTTGAATATAAATACAAATACAAATATGGACACTAAAACGTAAAAAAAAGGCCGAAAATACTAAAAATTGGTTCTGCAAATCACATATCCTTACAGCCAAAACTGCACACAATATATGTATATACCAAATTATCAATCCTAAGAGAAAGCATGTAAGACTTTATATCACACACATACAGATGAATGGATCAGCAAAGCTGAAAATGATAGGAACAAATGATAGAAAGTAAAAGAGCGGGAGAGAAACAACAACAACAACAACAACAAAAAAGTGACAGGAAAAAGGAAATTTCTAGCACAGAATTTCCTGATGGTGGGGATACTATTCATACTGAACAAGCTCCCGGCATCTCAACAGGGGTTAAACAGAAATCAAACCAGAGAACTCAGAAATATTTCATAAAAGAAGTTCTATCATTTAAACGCCCCTGACTTCGATGTAAAATCTTCCCATCATCTGAAAAAGACACCGAGTTTTTACACAACATACATCTACAAAACAAACAAAAAATTCATCACAAAAAAAAAAAAGAAAAACACAGAAGATGAAGGAAACAAACCACACACACACCAAAAACAAGCCAGCAAACAAACAACAAAAACTAAACAAAACAAAACAAAAACCAACCTAACATTAACAGAATATCAGATTATACTTTTTCCTACAGCACAAGATCCCAGGAAACAAGACCTTCAGTATTTTGCACGTGACAGAAAAGAAACAACAATAGAAAAAGATTGCCCAAATATATGCTGACATTAATGGCAATATCAATAATAACAGTTTATCATAAAACATGCACAGACACCACTGAAACCATATACGAAAGACGAGAATGATGTAAGACGTTTATTTAACCCAAAGACAAGACATCTGTCACAACAAAACAAGACAATATATCACACGACATAAAGAGATTTATCATGACAAAAAGAAAGCGCGGAACAGCGCACCGAGAGATCTATTACAACAACATGAGACATCGTATCACACAGCGCAATACGATGTTTACCCCCACAGCATGAGATATTTGTTGCAACATTAATCTTTCTTTGTTCTTTTTTTAAAATTTGTTTTATTTGTTTTCTTAACATTACCCTGGTCTTCTTTTCTATTTTCCTTTTGAAAGAAAGATTACTTCATGCTGACAGAGCAGGATAAGTTGTCACACTGTCTGTTTGCATCATGTCTGTCTCATTGTCTGTGACATAAAATATGTCAGCAAACATTTTTCAGCTGTTTTTAGGGTGTCTTTTGACACATGTGATTCATAGATCCTTGTCAATGACAGTCGACATATTTTGATGCAATGTGATTCATAGATCCCTGTCAATGACAGCTGATGTATTTTGATGCAATGTGATTCAAAGATCCCTGTCAATGACAGCTGATGTATTTTGATGCAATGTGATTCATAGATCCCTGTCAATGACAGCTGATGTATTTTGATGCAATGTGATTCATAGATCCCTGTCAACAAGTCATGTATTTTGACGCAATGTGATTCACATATCCCTGTCAATGACAACTGATCTATTTTGACACAATGTGATTCATAAATCCCTGTCAAAAAAAAAAGTGATGTATTTTGACACAATGTGATTCATAGATCTCAGTCAATGACAGTTGACATATTTTGACACAATGTAATTCATAGATCCCTGTCAACAAGTCATGTATTTTGACACAATGTGATTTATAGATCCCTGTCAACAAGCCATGCATTTTGACAATATGATTCATAGATCCCAGTCAATGACAGTTGACATATTTTGACACAATGTGATTCATAGATCCCTGTCAAAAAGTCATGTATTTTGACACATTGTGATTCAAAGATCCCTGTCAATGAAAAGTGATGTATTTTGACACAATGTGATTCAAAGATCACAGTCAATGACAGTTGACATATTTTGACACAATGTGATTCATAGATCCCTGTCAATAAGGCGTGTATTTTGACAATATGATTCATAGATCCCTGTCAATGACAGTTGACATATTTTGACACAATGTGATTCATAGATCCCTGTCAATGACAGCTGATGTATTTTGACACAATGCAATTCATAGATCCCTGTCAATGACAGCTGTTGTATTTTGACAATGTGATCCATAGATTCCTGTCAATGAAATGTGATGTATTTTGACACAATGTGATTCATAGATCCTTGTCACCGACAATTGATTTATATTGACACAATGTGATTAATAGATCCCAGTCAATGACAGTCGACATATTTTGACACAATGTGATTCATAGATCCTTGTCAACAAGTCATGTATTTTGACAATTGTGATTCAAAGATCCCTGTCAATAAGTTGTGTATTTTGCCACAATGTGATTTATAGATCCCTATCAATAACAGCTGATGTATTTTGATACAATGTGATTCATAAATCCCTGTCAACAAGTCTTGTATTTTGCCAAAATACGATTCATAGATCCCTATCAATGACAGCTATGTATTTTGACATAATGTGATTCATAGATTCCAGTCAATGACAGGACATATTTTTACACAATGTGATTCATAGATCCTTGTCAACAAGTCATGTATTTTGACACACTGTGATTCAAAAATCCCTGTCAATAAGTTGTGTATTTTGACACAATGTGATTCATAGATCCCTATCAATGACAGCTGATGTATTTTGACACAATGTGATTTATAGATCCCTATCAATGACAGCTGATGTATTTTGACACAATGTGATTCATAGATCCCTATCAATGACAGCTGATGTATTTTGACACAATGTGATTCATAGATCCCTGTCAACAAATCATGTATTTTGACACAATGTGATTTATAGATCCCTGTCAACAAGTCATGTATTTTGACACGTGATTTATAGATCCCTGTCAACAAGTCATGTATTTTGACACGTGATTTATAGATCCCTGTCAACAAGTCATGTATTTTGGCACGATGGGATTTATAGATCCCTGTCAACAAGTCATATATTTTGACGTGATTTATAGATCCCTGTCAACAAGTCATGTATTTTGACACGTGATTTATAGATCCCTGTCAACAAGTCATGTATTTTGGCACGATGGGATTTATAGATCCCTGTCAACAAGTCATGTATTTTGGCATGATAGGATTTATAGATCCCTGTCAACAAGTCATGTATTTTGGCACGATGGGATTCATAGATCCTACCAATGACAGCTGATGTACTTTGACACAATGTGAACCATAGATTCCTGTCATGACAAGTGGAAAAAGCCGAAGTATTGACTGGAATGGTCCAAACTGTCAAAATCTTTAATGGGAAATACTTCAGTTATCTGAATGATGATTTCAAATACATTTAGCGAAAAGGTGTGCTGTTACACAACTGTCCTAATTTACACATATGACTACATCAAGACCTACATCAGTGTAGTTTACAGTTGTAACGGTTAAATGAATATAGTTAAACTTTTGGAATCAGGCATAAAAATGTTGGGGAACACAGTGATAATTACTATACCTCACATGTCAAATTAATGAACCAATGTGAGCCCAGTCTCATTAGTCTGTTTTGATGTTTTGAAGAAGAAAATCATCAACATAACCATCACTAAAATCAACTGACTTTCCAACAGATTCAGTACAAAACATGTGAAATGGGAATGAAAAGAAGACCGTTCATATGGCTTGACCAGCTTGTTTCAAATTTAGGAGAGAAATAATTGAATGATGCAAAACACAGAATACATTAACTAATCTCAAAAATAAAACCTGTTTCCAAATTATTTAAATTAACAATCTACAAAAGACATCAAAAACTAATTTTCCCCATGAACAATAAAGTCCAACTGGTTCCATAATCTTACAAATATTACAAGTTCCATATCTCCACAGTTAACTCTGTGAACTGTTTCAAACTATTCCTACAACCTTCTACACACTAAAAGCAACTTGTTTCCACAATTATATGTAACTCTGCCTTGTTTTCAAAATATTTTAGTTATCTAAATCAAAAGAAACAAATAAACAATAAAAAAAATAAGCTAAAGTACATGTATTCTAAGCTGTACAGTATATTGCTCCACAATAAAGCAGAAACTGATTTCCACCACCTGAAAAGAAAAACAATCCAAAAGCATGCCATACTCTGTTTTCTCTTAACAACAAAGCCTGATTAGGTTTCAGCACATATTTCAGCAAACTAAAAGTAGGCATACATAACATTCTGTTTTTCTTAAAAAAACAAAGCATTTTTTCCCCAAAGCATTTAAACATTTTCAAAAGACATCACATGCTCTTTTTCTCAAAATATATCCTAAACTGATTCAAACACAAGTTTTTCAACATTCAACAACTTGGGGAAACCAAAGACAAAATCCACAATAAATACAGCAAGACTTATTCTGCCATGTTAACATGCCGCTTTGCGCAACACTGCAGTTCAATCTCAGTACCCATGCTTTCAGCGATCTTTTAACCATGCAACATTTTATATGCAAAAAAATATAGTTTCTTTTTAATTCATTTCAGTCATAAAAAGTCTACCTGTAAATACTCTCTCCTCTCCCCCCCTTCCCCTCCCCAGATCTTGACCAAAGTGCGTAAGTACATTCGCGTACTTAGCAGAGGGCAACTAGGGCGAAGTGAGGAAGTGGAAAGAAAAGCGCAGAAAACAAGCACTATGTACATGTACCAGCGCTGTCAGTAGAACACACAGTCCACAAAACCAATCAATACCAAATAGTCCTCAGTGCCCATAAGTCCAAGTGACAAAAGTTAGTCAAACTCCGCAAACACTTAGTTTGACTGACGACCAAACTTGGAAATACCGGCTCTTTTTGAATGGAAGAATGGTCGCTGCAGCGGTGAGGTCTGTGCAAGTAGCAGCCTGCAGGCCCCAAAGTAGTGGATCAGCTTCATAATATATTCTTCATCAAGATTACATCATAGATACTTTACATACTCTGTACACACATTCACTTTTTTGCATCACTCTCTCCACTTCAAACACCCACTATTTCCAACACCGCAGTCACTTTCAGCCTAAAACTCCCCAAAACATGCACTCTAACTTCATCCCCGAGCATTTTTCGTTGTTTCTCTTTTTTTCCAAAAAAAAATTTAAACGGCTTCACATCACAACTCATTAAAATTATCGGGGAAAAAATGGCGCACACTTACAGTACAAAAAATCCATGTCAGCCCTGAAGTTGGTGTGAGCGCGGCAGTCAACTACAAAGTGACTGCACACCAACACAGTCACATGACCACCACTCAGGTCAGTACTTACCGCTCAACTCACTCCAAAAGTAACTTTGGCCTCAAAAAAAGAGAAAAGAGCGAGACAGGTTGGAGTCATGAGGGACATAACTCCAGACTCGACCATGACCTGTCTGGTCACACCAGGCAGCTGAGCCAGTCTGCCGCGCTCACACACACACAACACTCACTCACTCACAGACAGACGCTTAAGAGCAACAAGAAGAGAAAAAACATAGACCACACACACACACACACACACACAAACACACATTCATGCACACCCGCCACTGCACACACACACACACACACACACACACATATACACACACACGCAGACGCTGAAGAGCAAAAAGAGAAAAAACATAAGACCACACACAGAAACTCACGTGCACACACATGATTCAACACACACACACAGACCACACATGCACACACATGCACAAGATGCACACGCGCACACAGATGTGAAACACGTAGGTGATGCTGTGAAATGTTACCTTGCTTCCGCCGGCTCATGCTTGTAGGTCTCTG
This sequence comes from Monoplex corrugatus, assembly GCA_030674185.1. Taxonomy (NCBI): domain Eukaryota; kingdom Metazoa; phylum Mollusca; class Gastropoda; order Littorinimorpha; family Ranellidae; genus Monoplex; species Monoplex corrugatus. The sequence goes on from CM060313.1 coordinate 40,403,083, forward strand.
TCAAGTTATGTCAATTGGAACAGGAAGCCTGGCAGTACAGTGCTTGTAGTTTGGGTAGGCAGGCAGGCACAGTAGTAACTGCCTGGGGACACCTACAACATCAACAGGGTGCAACCACCATCAACAACAAGAAGGCAGAGAGAAGGGGAGCGGGGTTGGGGAGACGGAGAACGAGACTGAGAAATAAGAGAGAGAGAGAGAGACAGATAGAGAGAGACCAGTAGCAGTGACCAACGAGACAGACTAAACAGTGCAACTAGTCGTAACATGTAGTAACTCGACAACTGGGTCAGTACGCCTGTGGCCAGCCAGGGGCCATAACCCAGTGACCAGGGGAGAGGGAGACAACAGCCTTGACAAGGTGGCCGTTAGGTCAGTGGCCACATAGACCTACAGATGGACCAAGCGGGCGCACGACAGTCACTATGCAGCCTGCCGCACAAACCTCTTTCCACCACCATGTCGGGCAGGGAGGGAGAGGAGAGGGGGGAGTGGGGAGGGCAACAGGGGGTGGAGTGGGAAGGGAGAGAGAATGGTAAAGGAGGGGAGGGGGAGAAGCAGCAGCAAACAGTGGCAGCTGATTCCAAGAGAGCCACAGCCATAAATTATTAATGAGGCAGAGCAGACCCAGACGGATCAATACAGCAGGCTGACACTCACAGATCTCAATGCTATGGCCATGCCATCAGACCTCGCTCTCTGCCTATCCCCCCTCCCCCCACATCCCTTCCTCCCTCCACCCATACCTCCCCCCACGTACCCACCTTCCCTCTGCTGCACCAACGCTACCCCTTGTCCTACTTCTTGCTGCTTCTTCCCTGGCGCTTTGTGTCTCCTGACACTACCCGAGATACCCCACGTCAGGCAAGGGATCAAGTGACTGCAGCAAGGATACAGTCTCACACGGTTGTAGAGCCAAGAGAGGGAGATACTCCACTCCATCGCTACAATCCACTCTTCTCTTCTGTCTTGCTTTTATTTTTTCCCCCTCTTTCAAACCCCCCCCCCCCCCCCTTCACTTCAGCTTAAAGGTCTGAAAGGATCAAGAAGCTATGGCCATTTTGTGATAATGTGTCGCTGATGAGGGTGAGGGTGAGGGCAAATAATGCCAGATGGTTCGTGACATTCAGACAACTCGTCAGTGCCACACGATAGACAGACAACTTTGCCAATTCCACATGACAGACAACTTACCAATGTGACATGACGAACAGACAACTTGCCAATGTGACATGACAGACAGGCAACTTGCCAATGCCACATGGCAAACAGACAACTTGCTAATGCCACATTACAGTCAGACTTGCCAATGCCACATGACAGACAATCTGCCAATGCCACATGACAGTCACACAACTTGTCAACGCCACATGACAGACAACTTGCCAATGCCACATGACAGTCAGACAACTTGCCAATGCCACATGACAGTCAGACAACTTGCCAATGCCACATGACAGAAAATTTGCTAATGCCACATGACAGACAGACAACCTGCCAATATCACACGACAGTCAGACAAGTCGCCAAAACCGCATGGCATGGATAACTTGCCAATGCTACATGACAAAGTGTCAGTCAACTTGCCAATGCCAAATGACAACATCAGGCGTGACAGTCAGACTGGAGTCTGGCATGACAGCATCAGACATGATGAGGTCCAAAGACAGAACTAGACATAAATCACATGACAAAAGTCAAAAACGAGTCAGATGATAGTTAGACATGACATTTGCATGACAGAACCAGAACTGATTGTATCAGACACAAGGTCGAACATGACAGTCCTATGACAATGTCGAACATGACAGATATGACAGTCATATGACAGACAACATGCCAGTGTCGTATGAAAGCTGTGAGACCATATGGCAGGGCCACAACCACAGATTTTCATAATCTTTTCCAGCGTGAACCAGGCAAGCGAGAGCCAGCACCTGGTGAGCTGGTCAATCAAAATGGCCAACAGTGACATCCCCCATGCGTACAGTGGCTAAGGCTCAGCAGTATAGTGCCAATGCTCCCACTGAGCCCACACCAAGCTACAGCATGGGTAGGAGCCAAGTACATTGAGAACACAGCTGTGAACTGACATCTACGCCATGATCTCGCAGTGTGGCCACCTGTGTTGAACATAAAACCACTGAGCTCTCGTGGCTATAATATATCCACCCAGACTTCACTGTCATTAATGAATCAATGACTCTCCCGCCGAGCTGACGGATTAGTAGGCATACTGATCCGTTACCGTCTCGTATGGGTTTTCAGGTGGGATACACGATCTAAGAAAGCGTACTGATCCTTTGTCGTCTGGTATGGGTCTTCACATGGGATAGACGATACAAGTAGGCATACTGATCCTTTATAACCTGGTATGGGTCTTCATGTGGGATATACGACCTAAGCAGGCATACTGATTCATTATTACCTGGTATGGTTCTATTGTGGAATATACATTCCAAGTAGGCATAATCCTTTATCGTCTGGTATGGGTCTTCATGTGAGATATACAATTCAAATAGGCATACTGTTCCTTTATCGTCTGGTATGGGTTTTCATATGAGATACACAATTCAAATAGCCATAGTGTTCTTTTATCGTCTGGTACGGGTCTTCATGTGAGATATACAATTCAAGTAGGCATACTGGTCCTTTATCGTCTGGTATAAGTCTCCATGTGGGATATACAACCTAAGTAGGCGTACTGATCCTTTCTCGTCTGGTATGGGTCTTCATGCGGGATATACAATCCAAGTAGGCATACTGGTCCTTTATCGTCTGGTATGGGTCTTCATATGGGACATACAATCCAAGTAGGCATAGTGTTCCTTTATCGTCTGGTATGGGTCTTCATGCGGGATATAAAATCAAAAAAGGCATACTGATCCTTTATCGTCTGGTATGGGTCTCCATGTGGAATACAAGACCGATTCTGAAGGCGCATGTTCTTCCATAGGTGCTGACATGGGAATGGGTCTTGCAGCTTGTCTGAGCATCACAAAGAATTGTGTGAAGTGCGGAGAAAACGTGCAATCCTCTCTCCCTATTCTCTCACCTACTGACGCTCGTAGTTCCACAGGTATTGTAACAGCCATTTGCAAGTGTTTGTTCAGAGTATCCACCTCGAAGCCTCTTGCTCAACCACCTCCCCAGGAACCACGGAGGTCTCTACCGAAGGGTTTGAAATCATCTTCTTGATGGACTGCCTTGATAGGGCTAACGAGATCCAACTACCCAGGTTTGATTTAAATCTTTTCTGTAGGTTTAGTTCAAACATGATGGCGACTATAACCTTTCCAATTCTGTGAGCTGCATCAAGACCACGGCTCAAAATCTCTTAGAGAAGGAATGGGAAAAAGAAAATCAGACCAGTTGTTTCTTTTTAATCAAATAAATAACTAAATAACTAAATAAATAGTAATTCAAAGAAAAAAAATTAATAATAATCAAACTCCAGGACCAGCTGGAGGAATTCGAACCAAGACTCCAGAATTTCTCACTCTTTAGGTTGGGTGCTTTATCCATTATACCACAGCCCCCCCCCCTCCCCCCCCCCCCTATATTTGCAACTGTGTGTGTGTGTGTGTATGGAGACAAACTCATCATATTTAGCAATACAGTCAAGCCATCAACCTTTCACACAAAGAATCTCCTGAAGAATCCTATCTCCAACCAAAAACTACTTGCCCAGTGCAGTCAGGACAGTATACGAGCACTATCCTCATTTAACCCTTCAACTCCCGCACCCTGTGCACCAGCATCCTGCATTGTCAACCATGCCAGCAAAGCAAATACTTGGACCCTTTGATTCCCTCACCCTATCCACCAGCTTCCTGACCCTTTGATTCCCGCACCCTATTCACAAGCATCCTGCAGGAAGCTGTTGGATAGGGTGAGGGAATCAAAGAGTCAAGTTTTTGTAGTTGGTAGTTAGGGTGCGGGAGTCAAAGGGTTAAAGACGATGGAGATGGTTTGGGCACATCATCTGAACATAGCAGGCTAACATCACCCGGCCTGCCCTTCAGTGGACACCACGGGGAAGACGTAAAAGAGAAGACCAAAAAAACATGTGGGGACGACTAGGAAACCTCAAGGCCATGAAACACACCTGGGGCACTGTTCATATGCTGGAGAGGCAAAACTTCGATGCTGCCTTACATGCAAATGGCATAATCGTCAGTAAAGATCACCAATGAAGTGGTGACCGTTGGACTTTGCAAAACAGTGAATATAAGTCATAGACGAGGAGATGGTGACCGCTGGACTTTGCAAAACAGTCAGCATAAATCAGTGATGATGAAGCAGTGACGACTGCATTTTGTAAAACAAAATATCAATATCAAGTGATTTGGTGAAACGAAAGAAAGCGATAGGCTACAACGTTTCCCAGTCATGAATTCTTAATTAACCAAGTGGACTGGAAACATTGTTTCAATTATGCCATCATCAAAATCGTCATCAAATTTCGTCATCAATACCGAATGTCGTCATCAAACTATGGAGTTGAGTATTTGTTTTTTGATTAAGTTTTCTGCATTAAATTTTACAATATATTCTGTCTTCTGTGTACCTTTGACAAAGGCCAGTTGGCCGAAAATTCTGGCCTGTCTAATTTTGTCTTTTCTTGGTCTGCCTTGTTATATATCAAATTAGCGTTCTGATTCATCATCATCATCATCATGTGCCCTGTCGCATGGCGTTGGCGACCATGGACTTCCAACCATCTCTATCTCTCGTTGCCCCAAGCATCTCCCCCACCCTCTTCATCCCCAGCCACTCTGCAAGTCCGTCCAGCATTCTCTCCCTGGGTCTACCTGGTGCTCTCTTTCCCTCCAGCTTTCCCGTTGTGACCAGGTGCTCCAAATCCCCCTTCCTCATAAAATGGCCTACAAATGTTGCTTGTCTTTTCCTAATCTTCCTTATGAGTGATCTACTTGTGTCTGCCTCCATCAACACTGTCTCGTTTGTTTTCTTTGCTGTCCATGGAACCCTCAACATTCTTCTGAGAAACCACATCTCGGCTGCCTCGATCCTGCTCTGGCTTTGCTTGCTGACTGTCCACGCCTCGCATCCGTACAACAGTATTGGTTCTATATAACATCCAAGGACTCTCTTTCTGATGCTAACTGATAGGCATTTGTTGGTAAGAATGCTTGTCATCTTCTTGAATGCTGTTTTGGCTTGGCCGATTCTGCCAGCTATTTCCGATGTGCATCTGCCGTCTGATGAAATGACCGTTCCCAGGTATTTGAACTTATTAACCTGTGTCAAGCTTGTGCCATTTGCTGTTATTTTGCAGGAGGGGATTTCATGTTTTTTACTGATCACCCTGACTTCAGTCTTCCTGCTGTTTAGTTCCAACCCCTTACCTTTGCTTTCTGTTTCTAGTATATTCACAAGGTTTTGTAGGTCTCTTTCATTTTCTGCAATTAGCACTGTGTCATCTGCGTACCGAATGTTGTTTATCATTTTCCCTCCAACCTTTAAGCCAGGGTCTTCTTCTAGGTTTCTCATGATGTTTTCGCTATATAGTGAAAACAGATCTGGTGACAAAACACAACCCTGTCTGACTCCTCTTTTGATGTTTTGAAAAGAGCTTATATTGTTTTCTATTCTCATTGCAGCTGTTTGTTCCCAGTACATGTTCCTGATTATTCGTAGATCTTTTCCATCGACACTGAGTCTCTCCAGTTGGTTGATCAATTCATCATGTCGTACCCGATCGAAACCCTTGGTATAGTCAACAAAGCATAAATACAAATCCTTATTCATCTCAATTGACCTCTCTATGATAGTTCTTAGGATGTATATGTCATTAATAGTTCCTTTCCCCTCCACAAATCCACACTGTTCTTCTGCTATTTCTCTTTTGATTCTATTCCTTGTCCTCATCATGATTATTCTTAACAGGATTTTTGTTACATGACTCATCAAATTGTGCGATGGAGTTCGCATTCTATAGCCCTCGTCTTCTTTGGAAGTGCAATGAAAATTGATTTTGATATATCTTTGGGGATTTTTCCAGTGTCATAAATTTCATTTAGGAGGACTGTTATTTTTTTAATACCAAATTCCTCCAGGGCTTCAATCATCTCTGTAGTAATATTGTCTGGTCCTGGGGCTTTTCCTGGTTTCATCTTTTTCAGTGCTGCTCTAACTTCATCTTTCATTATGGGTGGTCCTTCAAATTTCTTTTTTATAATGTGTTCTTCGTTTCTGTCATCCTCAAAAAGGTCTTTAATGTACTCTCCCCATCGTTCTGATTCATTTCTGTATATTTCGGTTTCTTTGTGCTTCGAAAAATTAGAGCGATATTGAAGAGAACGCAATAAAAGAACAAAATCACAATCTAGAATCACTGAATTCTGGTGGCTACCACACAGCGATGTGGACTGTCTTTTCGTTTCATTTTCGTTAAGTCTACATGGTCCGTGAACATGCAGTAAGACACACCGAATTTTCGGTCACTTGGTAGAATTCGGTCCAAAATAGACCAATCGTGTACTTCACACGTTGGAGATGGTAACTGAGTATCACGACGCTAAACCACAGCTATGGTATCTGGCACAAATGTACAGTTACTTGTTTGTTGTTTAGTTTTGTTCTGTTATTGTTTTGTTGTTGTTGTCATCTGTTTTGTTTTTCTTCTGAGGAAAGGGGGGCGAGATTGGATTACTTGTTTTTCCACCAAACCATGGTCTATGATCAGACCAAAAACGAGAGAATTCTCAGCCTGTGATTAAGCAGAAACCACGGAGTTCTCAGTCTGTGATAAAGCAAAAGCTACAAAATCAGGACAGCAGCTAATAGCAGTACACACTGTCCTTTCTGCTTTGGCTGTGAACTTGCACATAAACTACAGACTTATGGCGGCTGGCACACATCTCCTGCTTTTTCGCTCTCTTTCCCTTTCCCACTCTCCGTTTTTTTAAATAACAGAGATTCTTTTCATATCGAGCACAGAGAGCTGTCTGTCTGTCTGTCTGTCTGTCTGTCTGTCTGTCTTCTATCTGTCTGTCTGTCTGTATGCATGTGACAAAAACCTGTCAGCAGATTTTTCTCAGCCGTGTCCAGATGGATCTTTACTACACTTTGATCCAAGGTGTCTATCGTTAACGAGTTACGAACACGTGGTTTTGGAAATCATGCAGCCAAGTTCAAGGCCACGTGAATCAAAAGCCTAGCATCAGCACTTTTTTAAGGAAGATGAGTACACAGTACTTTCTCAGAAACTTTTGATAATATCAAAATTGCATTTTTTTTTTTTACTGTTGTGATAGTCTACCGCTGCCGTCACCTCACATCCAGCTTCATTTCACCTGAGGTTTCTTCAAGGTCAAGGACACGTTGAGAAATACAAAATTGGACTTCCTGTTATAATCCTCGTACGATTAAACAGAAATATTTCGAGAATGGCTTGGCCATCTTGCTCCATTTACCACAGCATACTTTTACACCTGTCTCTCTGCGCCATATCAAAGCACACCTCCACATCTACCTGCATCACACCAAAGCACACCTCCACACCTGTCACTCTGCACATCAAAGCACACCTCCACAACCGTCACTCTGCACCACATCAAAGCACACATCTACACCTGTCATTCTGTACCACATCAAAGCACACATCCACATCTGTCCCTCTGCACCACATCAAAGCACACATCTACACATGTCACTGCACCACATCAAAGCACACATCCACATGTCTCTCTGCACCACATCAAAGCACACATCCACACCTGTCACTGCACCACATCAAAACACACATCTACACCTGCCACTCTGCATCACATCAAAGCACACATCCACATCTGCCTCTCTGCACATCAAAGCACACATCCACACCTGTCATTCTGCACCACATCAAAGCACACATCCACACCTGTCACTCTGCATCACATCACAGTACACATCTACACCCGTCACTCTGCATCACATCAAAGCACACATCCACACCCGTCACTCTGCATCATATCAAACCACACATCCACACCTGTCACTTTGCGTCACATCAAAGCACACATCCACATCTGTCTCTCTGTACCACACCAAATCTCACATCTACACCTGTCACTTTGCGTCACACCAAAGCACACATCTACACCCGTCACTGCATCACCAAAGCACACCTCTACACCTGTCACTCTGCATCACCAAAGCATACCTCTACACCTGTCACTCTGCACATTTCAAAACACACCTGTACACCTGTCATTCTGCACCACATCAAAGCACATTTTCACACCTGTCACTCCGCACCACATCAATGCACACATCCACACCTATCTCTGCATCACATCAAAGCACACCTCAACACATGTCTCTCTGCACCACATCAAATCAGACCATCACACCTGTCTTTCTACACATCAAAGCATACCTCCACATCTGTCTCTGCATCACATAAAAGCATACCTCCACACCCATCTCTGCACTTCTTCAAAGCACACCTCCACACCTGTCACTCTCCACACTTCAAAGCACACCTCCACACCTGTCACTGCACCACATCAAAGCACACCCCCACACACTATCTGTGCACCACATCAAACCACACCTGTCTCTCTGCACACCAAAGCACACACCCCCACACCTGTCTCTACACCACATCAAAGCACACCATCACACCTGTCACTCTGCACCACACCAAAGCACACCTCCACACCTGTCACTCTACACCACATCAAAGCACCATTCCATTTTGATCTTTGCAGAGTTTCAGGTGCCATAAGGAAGTCGTCTGACTAACCAAGTTACTTTCTTTTTATCATCATTTTATACCCTGCTGTCTCCAATTTCCCTGGGGGAAAAACCGCTGAGGTGAGGGTGAGGGTGAGGGAGGGGGCTGGTGCACTTGTACGAATGAATGTGGACACGCCTGTGTGCGTGATGACCGCAAAAAAAAACAGGCAAGTACTTTGACGTACAGTGAACCAATGGATGCATGGGAAATAGACAAGAAAGAAAATGCATGGGAAACAGACAAGAAAGAAAACAACAGACATATTAATGTCCACTGTATACAAACACTATCACATTATAAACAGCACACACACACACACATTAATACCCACTGTATACAGACATTATCACATTATAAACAACAGACACATCAATGTCCACTGTCTGTATACAGACAATATCACATTATAAACAGCAGACACATTAATGCCCACTCTATACAGACACTATCACATTATAAACAACAGAAACATTAATGTCCACTGTTTGTATACACACAATATCACATTATAAGCAGCAGACATTAATGTCCAGTGTATACAGACAATATCACATTATAAACAGCAACAAGACACACTAATGTCCAGTGTATACAGACAATATCACATTATAAACAGCAACAAGACACACTAATGTCCAGTGTATACAGACAATATCACATTATAAACAGCAACAAGACACACTAATGTCCAGTGTATACAGACAATATCACATTATAAACAGTAAACAGAACACATTAACGTCCACTGTATACAGGCAATGTCACAGTATAAACAACAGACACTTAAATGTCTATAATATAAACAACAGACACATCAATGTCTACAATATGAATTGTCTACAATATGAACAACAGACACATTAATGTTTGCTGTCACTGTACACAGACAATATCACATTATAAGCAGCAAACAGACACATTAATGTCTACTGTCACTGTACACAGACAATATCACATTATAAGCAGCAAACAGACACATCAATGTCTGCTGTCACTGTATACAGACAATATCACATTATAAGCAGCAAACAGACACATTAATGTCTGCTATCACTGTATACAGACAATATCACACAATAAGCAGCAAACAGACACATTAATGTCTACTGTCACTGTACACAGACAATATCACATTATAAGCAGCAAACAGACACATCAATGTCTGCTGTCACTGTATACAGACAATATCACATTATAAGCAGCAAACAGACACATTAATGTCTGCTGTCACTGTATACAGACAATATGACACTATAAGCAGCAAACAGACACATCAATGTCTGCTGTCACTGTATACAGACAATATCACATTATAAGCAGCAAACAGACACATCAATGTCTGCTGTCACTGTATACAGACAATATGACAATATAAGCAGCAAACAGACACATTAATGTCTGCTGTCACGGTATACAGACAATATCACATTATAAGCAGCAGACACATCAATGTCTACACTCACTGTATACAGACAATATCACATTATAAGCAATAAACAGACACATCAATGTCTGCTGTCACTATATACAGACAATATCACACTATAAGCAACAGACAGACACATCAATGTCTGCTAGTGCTACCACTGTATACAGACAATATCACATTATAAACGTCAAACAAACACATTACTGTCAACAACATAAACAACAAACACATTAATGTCTGCTGTCACTGTATAAACTTACATGTTCAAACCAACACTGTGAAGAAGTAGTTGTTTACATAAAATGTACGCCAATGTCATGCCCACTCTTCTGTATCTGTAAACACCTGCAAAATACCAAAAGCACACATTATGTCCATAACAAGTGGAACATCACACACATTAATACATTTCCAACATCTGTAACATGCAGCTGTCTCATTCATCTGTAACAAATGGAAATACCTAATATCACACCCATTGTAACAACTAAATCGTCCCAATATCACACCCATTTGTAACAAATGTAACATCCTGATGTCACACCCAGTTTTATAACTCTAATACCCCAATATCACACCCATTTGTAACAACAAAGACATCCCAATATCACACCCATTTTTAACAACTGTAACATCCCAGTATTGCACCCATTCTTATAACAACTGTAACATTCCAGTATCACACCCATTTCTATAACAATTTTAACATCCTTATATCACACCCCTTTGTAACAACTGTAACATCCTAATGTCACACCCATAATTTAACAACTGTAACATCCCAGTATCACACCCATTCGTTAACAACTGATACACACAACATTTACAACAACAGTAACATCCTAATATCACACCCATAACAACCAAGACATCACACATGTGTAACAATTGTAACACTCAACATCTACAACATCCTACAGTGACAAGTTCCCAACAATCATCAGTAATGCAACAAACATGTAACAGGACATACAGCCAGTACCAACAAACATGTAACAGGAAATACAGTCAGAACCACCAAACATGTAACAGGACACAATCAGTACCACCAAACATGTAACAGGACACACAATCAGTACTACCAAACATGTACCAGGACATACAGACAGTACCATCAAACATGTGTAACAGGACATAAAGTACCACCAAACGTAATACGACACAAAGACAGTACCATCAAACATGTTACAGGACATAAAGTACCACCAAATATGTAACAGGACATACAGTCAGTACCACCAAACATGTAACAGGACATATAGACAGTACCACCAAACATGTAATAGGACACAGTCAGTACCACCAAACATGTAACAGGACATACAGACAGTACCACCAAACATGTCACAGGAGACACAATCAGTACCACCAAACATGTAACAGGACATACAGACAGTACCATCAACAAAGACAGTACCATCAAACATGTAACAGGACATAAAGTACCACCAAATATGTAACAGGACATATATACAGTCAGTACCACCAAACATGTAACAGGACATGCAGTCAGTACCACCAAACATGTAACAGGATGTACAGTCAGTACCACCAAACATGTAACAGGACATACAGTACCACCAAACATGTAACAGGACATACAGTCAGTACCACCAAACATGTAACAAGACACACAATCAGTACCATGAAACATGTAACAGGACCTACAGACAGTACCACTAAACATGTAACGGGAAATACAGTCAGTACCATCAAACATGTAACAGGACACTACCACCAAACATGTAACAGGACATACAGTCAGTACCACCAAACATGTAATGGGACATAGAATCAGCACCACCAAACATGTAACAGCACACACAATCAGAACCACCAAACATGTAACAGGACATAAAATCAGTAACAGCACACATGTCGCTGTGCGATTTCCCCAACTAATCACGCTGTCTCTCTCTCTCTCCCTCCCTTCCACCTTCCAGTCGTCTTCTTACCCCCCCCCCCCTTCCCCCCTTCCCTTTCTCCTTGTTAAAACAAAGTCACTTTCCTTGTTAAAAGGAAGTCACCTACCCCCTTCCCCCTGATTAAAAGACAGTCAACGCCTCTACCCCCTACCCCTGCTCTTATTAAAAGACAATCACCCCTTTCCCATCCACCCTCACCCCCCTCCCCCATGTCCTCTTGTTAAAATCCAGTCATTACATGCACGTCAGGCTTGTCAATGGCGGCCGGTGCCGCCAGACGCTGTATCAATTCCTGCAAAATGCAGCTAGCTGGCTATACGTATCACACTCACACCTGAACAAGACCTGTGTCTGAGAGAAAAAAAACAAAGCACCCTTCTTCACCTATCTATGACACTTGCTATACCTGGTATCACAGAGAGAGAGAGAGCGAGAGAGAGAAAAGAGAGAGAGAGAGAGAGAGAGAGGAGAGAGAGAGAGAGAGAGAGAGAGAGACATTCACACAAAGATATAAACCTTCGCTGAACCTTTGTGAAACTTCCCCATTCTAAGAGATTAAACTACACTTGATATCACACACACACACAAAGATCTAAACCTTCGTTGGACGTTTGTGAACCTTCCCCGTACTAACAGATTAACTATGCTTGATATCACACACACACACACACACACACACACACACACACACACACACACACACACACACACACACACACACACACACACACACAAAGATCTAAATCTGCAGTGGACGTTTGTGAAATTTTCCCATACTTGGAGATTTAACTACACTTGATATCACGCACACAAAGATCTAAACATTCACTGGACGTTTGTGAACTTTCCCCATACTAAGAGATTAAGTATGCCTGATATCTCTCACACACACACACACACACACACACACACAACACACACACACACACACACACACACACACACACACATACACACACACACACACACACACACACACACAGATCTAAACCTTCGCTGAACCTTTGTGAAATTTCCCCATACTTGGAGATTTAACTACACTTGATATCATACACACAAAGATCTAAACCTTCGTTGGGCGTTTGTGAACCTTCCCCATATTAAGAGATAAAATATGCTTGATATCACACACACACACACACACACACACACACACACACACACACACACACACACACACACACACACACACAGATCTAAACCTTCGCTGAACCTTTGTGAAATTTCCCCATACTTGGAGATTTAACTACACTTGATATCATACACACAAAGATCTAAACCTTCGTTGGGCGTTTGTGAACCTTCCCCATATTAAGAGATAAAATATGCTTGATATCACACACACACACATACACACACACGCGCGCGCACACACACACACACACAAATATTTAAACCTGCAGTGGGCGTTTGTGAACCTTCCCCATATTAAGAGATTAACTATGCTTTATATCACACACACACACAGACACAAAGATCTTAATCTGCAGTGGACGTTTGTGAACCCTTCCCATGCTTGGAGATTCAACTACATTTGATATCAACACACAAAGATCTAAACCCTCGCTGGACGCTTATGAACATTCCCCACACTAAGAGATTATACTGATATCACACACACATAGAGACAAAGATCTAAACCTGCCCTGAACGTTCGTAAACCTTCCCCCCACTAGGAGATATACCATACTTGGTATCACACATAACCAGACACAAAGATCTAAGTCTGTGCTGGAGAGTTATGAATCTTCCCTGTACAGTGAAACGTAGGCCTACTTATTGTACTTTGACATCACACAAACTCGGACACAAAGATTTAAAACTTCGTAAATTCATTAGACACTGGACAGCTGTGAACCTTTTCCTTACTGTAACACGTAAGCGTCCTGCTCTTGATTATCACACACAACCAGATACAGAAGTCTAAACCTTCACTAAATAGTTGTGAGCGTTACACCTTCTTCACCTCACTATGAGATCATACTTGATACCAGACACAATCAGACAATAGCCAAGACGATCTAAACATGCACTGGACAGTTGCCAGGGGAAGTAGAAAAGGTCCTCACGGTGAGACAGATGACTAATATTACTACGAAGGCTGATCCAAAGTCTTGTCAATTACGCTGCCATTTTTGAATTGTTTACTGTAAATACTTTTTGCACATGTAATCAGGTAAAGTACTATACTTGTACAATCAATACACACAATCAAAATGACGCTACACCTAGTTTCACTGTATTCGTGCTCTCAGTATATACACAATTATAATGAGGTTATACCTAGTTTGTATTTGTGCTATCAATATATACACTCATAATGACGATTATCTAGTTTGACTGTATTTGTGTTATCAATATACACACACAATCATAATGATGCAATACCTAGTTTGTATTTGTACTATCAGTATACACGCAATTTCAATGATGCTATACCTAGTTTGTATTTGTGCTATCAGTATACACGCAATTTCAATCATGCTATACCTAGTTTGTATTTGTGCTATCAGTATACACGCAATTTCAATCATGCTATACCTAGTTTGTATTTGTGCTATCAATATACACACCATCATAATGACGCAGTATCTAGTTTGACTATATCTGTACTATCGATACACACATATGATCATAATGACTCTATACCTAGACGGTATTTGTGCTATCAATATACACACAGTTATAATGACGCTATACCTAGTTTGACTATATTTGTGTTATTAATATACACAAAATCATGATGACGCTAAACCTAGTTTGTATTTATGTTATCAATATACAATGACGTTATACCTAGTTTGACAGTATTTTGTGCTATCAATATACACACAATCATAATGACACTCTATCTAGTTTGTATTCAGTCACTGGAAATGTGATATAACTAACTCTACGTCCAAAAATGGATCCTAGCACAGAGCAGCTCTCAGATGCTATGTCTTCACACAACTCAAACTTGGCAGCTCTGTGTGGAGACAAATGCACGTTCATGAGAACACGTTTACTGTTGGACTGATAGTTTCAAACGACGAAAACCTGACCTGAAAGACGAGTGCCGATGTGGGCGTCCAAGACAGGCCTGAAACGAGCAACCTGTTCTGCTCGTAAACAGAGTAGTTTAATTTAACTCGATCGCGCATATTTCAGTATGGGAAATAAGTGAAACTTATGGTGTTTCATATGAAACAGATCAACAGCTCGTGCAGTGTGATCTTAAGAAGAGGAAAGGGGTTGTCAGATGGATATCTCATCTTTTGACAGAGGAGCAGAAAGAAGCAAAAGGCTTCCCAGTTCTAAGCATTGGTTGAAATGTTTGTGCCAGAGGGCCCCAAACGATTACGAGACGTAATCACAAGTGACGAAACACGGACGACCTTCTGTGGCATTCCAAACAAACGGGTCAGTCAAATGTGGGTGGAAGCAAATGACAAAAGACTTGTTGCACTGAGACCTGGTTTTCTAAGCCGAAAGAAACTTTTCTACATTTTGTCTAACTCCCAAGGCTCTGTAGCGGTCGATATTCTTTGCCTGTAAAGTCTACTGTTATGGGAAGATACTATGTTGAAAATGTTTTACCCCAAGTTGTGCAGCCCATCCATGAGCAGCATTCAGATGTGGATACCACCAGAATGCTCTTTTAACATGACAACACAAGTGTCCATAAAACCAAGGTCACTGTGACCTACCTAAAACAACAAACCATACAAGTACTCATTCATCCAACCGACAGTCCTGATCTCATGTGACTTCTGGTTGTTTTCCTCTCTGAAGCAATACCTGGCAGGCAATAAGTCTTCGGGAATCCAGGACTTGGAAAAAGCAATGGAATCACAGCTTGCTACCATATCTCAATCTGACGATCAAAAAGCATCTGACTCTTCACTGAGGATGCTAAAACTATGTGAAGAAAGGAGAAGAGTACTTTGAAGGACACCGAAAATGCCTTTACGTTGGACTTCCCATTCGCTTTTCTCAGTAAGTGACAATTTTTCGATCAGCTCCCGTCTATTTTACATACCACACACAATCGGTCACAAATGAGCAAGATCTAAGCCTGTAATGGACAGCTTTGAATGCTACATCTTCTTCCCCTGTGAGACTTACTTAACATACAGGACTAACTATATTCCACACATGCCATAACCTTTACACCTCACATAACCATACACAAGTGAACAAGATCTAACCCTGCACTGGCGAGCTGTGAGCCTTCCCCTCACTGTAAGCCTTACTATGTTATGTATATACCACTTACTATATTCCACATACACCACAAACTTTACACCTCACACAACCACACACAGATGAACAAGATCTACACCTGCCTCCCCCTAACAGTAAGCCTTACATACACCACTTATTATAATCCACAGACACCATAACCTTTATACCTCACACAACCATACATAGGTGAACAAGATCTAAACCTGCACTGGACAGCTGTGAGTCTTCCCTTCACTATAAGCCTTACTATATACCACTTACAACATTCCACAGACACCATAACCTTTACAACTCACACAACCACACACAGGTGAACAAAATCTAAACCTGTATTGGATAGCTGTGAGCCTTCCCCTCACTGTAAGCCTTACTATATACCACTTACTATATTCAGCATACACCACGAACTTAACACGTCACACAACATATACACAGGTGAACAAGATCTAAACCTGCATTGGATAGATCTACGCCTACCCCTCACTGTACCACACACAACCTGACACAAATGAACAAGATCTAAATCTGCAGTCGATAACTATGAATGTTTCATCATCTTCATCTCATCATCGGATTTGTTATTTCCTACATTTTATCTCAAAACTATTTTAACCTCAGAATGTTCGATGTCATACTTTGATGATGAGAGGTAATATGCATACTTGCTGTCAGTCTGTGTTACGATATGTTATGATTGGTTGATTGACTGCACATTGCCCATGACTCGTATCATGGCCAGCTTGGCTGTAGTTCCACGAGGCACATTTAGTTTTCTGAGGAGTGACTGTACACGTCCATAACTAAACTGGTGGCCAACTCGCTTGTGATTCAACGTAGCCCACTGGAAAAAAATCCAGAAATCCTCAGCACGAGTGGCATGAGACCGGATATAGTTCTCCGCACCCATTCAGCAAAACAAACGATTTTGATCGAACTCATTATGCCAACTGAAAGTAAAAACGGAGAAAACCCATTCCTACAAGAATGAAAAATATACCAGTCTAGCCAGCAACTTCAGAAAATCCGACCTCTAAGCCAAAGTCCCCGCCATAGAGGTCGGACCAAGGCACATCTGCCTAAGACCTTATGAAACAAATCTCGATTTCTGGAAAGGACCAGAACCCTAAAGGCAATGGTAGAAACAGTTGATGGGAGTTCCAGCTGGATCTGGTCGAGGATAAACAAAAGTGAACTTCGTAAGGTATAAACTGTCCCTATGTACAACAGGTGTCTGACAGCTAAGCGGTTAAGACATCTGTCACAAGAGTGACATGGTCATGAGACACCTGGCCACTTTGAAGGCAGATTTTGAATCCTGGTGGGAAAACAAGGCAGCAGCAGAAGGGCATTAAGGAGTCGTGACCTAGATGCGGCCCGATCTCCTTAGAGTGCCAGGAGTTCAGGGCTGAAACACTTCCTATGTTACAAGGGAATGATAAGAATGATAAGAAATCACATCTAGTCTTCTACACAAGTAACTGAGGCCAAAAGAAAGAACCAAACAACTAAACAATGTAGAACAAGGTTCACTGTACCATCTGTCTCTCCAAGTGAGACAATGAGACAGGGGGGGGGGGTCTGTATGTGTGTCTGTGTGTTTGTCTGTGCGTATGTGTGTCTGCCTATCTGCCTATCTGTCCGTCTGTCTGCCTGTCTGATGCAAACTAGCTTGTCTAGCCTACATGTCTGACTGTTTCAGTGAGGGAGCTGTCATCCTTGTAGATATCAATATCAGTCAGTGCTTAGGTCTTGGGAGTGGTCCTATGGATCTACTTTCACGTCATGTTGGTACCATCAGTACTGTGTATGGATTGCTTACTCTGTTACCGCCCGACTTGTCTGTCAATTACACTGTCATACTGACACACGCAGCATGCAGCCGTCCAAATACAAGGTGTAATGGTACCATCAGTACTTCAAAGATTGCTTACTGTGTATCTTTCTGTACCAGTTACATTCGCAATACTAACATACACAGCATGTATCCCACTCAAATACAATTCGTAACGGATTGTTTATTGTGTATCTTTTTGTACCACGCCCAACGCAATAATAACATCTACAACATGTATCCATTCAAATACAAATCGTAATGGTACCACCAGTACTTTACTGATTGCTTAATGTGTATTTTTCTGTACCAATATCACCACAACACTAACACACACACAGCATGCACCTGCTCAAATCACCATCATGTGCCATGCCGCATGGCGTTGGCAGTCCAGGCCATCCATATGAATCTATCTTTCGTCGCTGCAAGTATATCTCCTACCCTTTCTGTTCTCATCCACTCTGCAAAACTAATATTTTCTCCCTGGATCTGCCTGGTGCTCTTTCCCTCCAGCTTTCTTGTTGTGACAAGGTGCTCAAATTTCTCTTGCCTCACAAAACGTCCTATAACTGTTGCCTTTTCCAAATCTTCTTTTACTTCTTTCAAGACGGTCTTGTTAGTTTTCTACAGAATTATTAACATTCTTCTTATAAACCATATTTTAGATGCCTTAATCTTGTTTTGACTTTGTATGTTGATTGTCCAGGCTTCGTAACCCCACATCACTACTGGTTATATTCAACACTGAAGAACTCTCTTCTTGATGTTAACTGATAGGCATTTGTTGAAATGAATGCTTTTCGTTTTCCTAAATGCTATTTTAGCTTCGTCAATTCTGCTGGATATTTCTAACGTGCATTTGCCGTCTGGCGGGGACGACAGTACCCAGGTATTTAAACTTTGGTGAGATGACAGTTCCAAGATATTTAAACTTATCAACTAGTTTCAAAGGTGTGCTATTTCCTGTTATTCTACGTAATGGGATTGCTTGTTTTTAACTTATTATCATGACTTCATTCTTCTTACTATTTAGCTTTAGCCCTTTACTTCTGCTTTCTATTTCTATGACATTCACAATATTCTGTAGTTTTTTTTTCAGCAATTAGAACGGTGCCATCTGCATAACAAAGATTGTTTATCATTTTTCCTCCAAACCTAATCCCAGGACATTCTTTTAGACTCCTCATGATGGTTTGCTGTGAAGTAAAAAAAAACTCACAGCAAAAACAAATCTGGTGAAAACTCACAGCAAAAACAAATCTGGTGACCCAACATATCCCTGCCTAACCCCTCTTCTGATATTTTTAAAAGAGTTTATATCATTTTCTACTCTCACTGCTGCTGTTCGTTCTCAATACATATTCCTTATTATTCTCAGATCCTTTCCATCAATATCGAGTTTTTCTAGTTGGCTGATCAATTCTTCATGTCTAACCCCGATCAAAGGCCCTGGTATAATCAACAAAATTTACCTATAAATCATTTTTCAGCTCAACCAATTTTTCTATGCGTTTTTAGGATGTATATGGCATTAACAATTCCTTTCCCTTCAACAAACCCACATTGTTCTTCTGCTATTTCTGTTTTAATTCTGTTCCTTGTCCTCATCATGATAATTATTGATACAATTTTTGTCATATGACTCATCAAGCTGATTGTACGATGAAGTTCTCATTCTATAACCCCTGCTTTCTTTGGCAGTGCAAAAAAACAACTGATTTTGACATGTGATTAGGGTTTTTTGGTGTCATAAAGTTCATTTAGGAGGACTGTTACTTTTTCAATACCAAATTCATCTGTAGCATAAATCATTTCTTAAGTAACACCGTCTTTGTCTGGTTCTGGGGCTTTTCCCTGTTTAATCCTTTTCAAGGCTGCTCAAACTTCCCCTTTCATTACTGGGGGTCCTTCAAAGTTCTTTCTTATGATATGTTCCTCCTTTCCTGTCATCGTCATAAAGATCTTCAATGTACTCTCCCAATGTATCTAACAGTTTTGTCTTTTTCCATAATAATCGAACCATCTTTTGATTTTAAGCACCCATTTAATGTGCACGCCTTTTTCCTGTGGGCAATGTTTTCAATGTTTCTGAACATAAACTTAGGATGTTTTGTGTTGGTCTTCTTTTTCTCTGCACTTTGTTTCTCCCAAGCTTCCTTAGCTTCACTGCACTTGTTCCTGGTGTGTTTTTTTTATCTATCCCTTTATCTTCCTTCGTTCATCCATCACGCCTAAAACATCTTTTGTCATTCAGTTCCTCTTAGCTTTTCTTTCAACTTTAGGGTTTTTTTCAAAAGCTTCTTTTACCGAGTTTTTCAAATTTGTCCATCGTTCCTCACTGTCCCCCGTGTCTTCCAGAGCAGTGAATCCAGCTAAATTTTACAGGAATTGATTCATCTGTCTTCTCTTTTAAGAATCCAAGATTCAATCTGATGTTACTTTTGGTTTGATTTCTGCTCTTAAAATTTCAGTCTGCATCACTGTTGTAGTCTGCGCCTGGTACTGTTTTTGCTATCAGTAAAGAATTTCTAAAACTCGAATAGATGTTATCAATTAGGTTTCTTGTGCTATCTCCTGGATTCAACCATGTCCATTTTCTTCTGTTAGGTTGCTCGCACCAGGTGTTTCCTATTACGAATTCATTTATTTGCGCCCACCCATCAAGTTTTTCTCCCCTTTCATTTCACGTACCAAGGTCATGAGGTCCAACTATGTCACGGTTGTTTTTTCCTGTCCCACTTTAGCATTAGAATCTCCCAATATTGTTGAAATGTTCTGTGATTTACATTGAGCCCTGGCTGTTCCTTCTTCTACATAGAAGTTGTCATTTTTCTGTTCAGTGATCGCGGATGATGGTGTTTATATTTGGATGATGTTGAGATTACACGACCTGCCTTCCAATCTAACTAGTAAAACGCGGTCTGATATAACCCAGTATCCTTTAATAGACTTTGACTTGTCATTGTCCATTATGATGCCTATCCCTCTTTCATGTGTGTGCCCACCAGAATATATTTATGCATGCCCGATGCTATCATGCCTAATCTCTTCTGTCTCACCTCTCCTATTCCTATAATACTGATGTTCAATCTCTCTGTTAATATCCTGACATTTTGTAATTTTCCCGTATGGAGCATTGCTCTACGATTCCATGCTGCAACCTTTGTAATTTTGAATCTGATCGCAGTAACCTGAAGACGATCGGGTGTCATCTGCTCAGCATGACTTCCCCTACCGAACACAGGTGCCCCAGTGGAGCCCCTATTCACATCAATCAGTTATAAGGTGTCTGGCTATGATTCACTTGGGAAGATATTATGGTGGTTTTCCCGTTCCCTTTAATCTGTTTGTGCATCGACTCGTTATTGCCTTTGTCGATCCCATGACTACCCATAAGGCAGTGTTCGTGATTTTCCGTCAAGATTTACTCCTTCAGCCTTGGTCTCTTCCGAGGCAACCACAAGGCAATGGTGATTTTTCTGTCAGGGTTTACTCCCTTAACCTTGATCTCTCCTGAGACAACCGCAAGGCAGTAGTGCTATTTACCCATAGCTGGGGGTCTGGTTCGTTAGCAGCAGGGTATATCCACACGCCGATGGGCCTGCCTGCCACACGTCTGGGGCCAGACCTCTGGGTCCCTCTGGAGTTCAGCTTGAGTCCATGAGGGGCTCAGTTACCGTAAGTCGCCATGGGGAGGCACTATGTAGGGCTTGCTGATGGAGAGGTTATATGCTGACAGACACGCACTCTGCTCTCCTTTTCGCAGAGCTGCAAGCAGCAGCGCTAGCCAATTATAAGTCATAGTAGTTCCATCAGTACCTTGATGGATTGCTTACTCATTGTTGTGTGACTTTTTCTCCCCAAGTTACATTTCAATACTGATCCAGCCAGCATGAAGCCATCCAAATACAAGTCCTATCTGTTGATGGTACCCTCAGTACTTTAATCCATTGCCTGCTGTGCTTGTTGACTTTTCCATCAATTACACTGCGATACTGACACACGCAGCATAAAGCCGTTCAAACATAAGTCAATATGGTACTATCAGTACTTTCACCGATCACTTACTGAGTGACTTCATATGTATTAACTACACTACAACACTGACTCACACAGTATATACCTGTTCTAATCCACAAGTTATGATAGTACCATCAGTACTTTTATAGACTCTGCACTGTATGTAACTTTTCTATCAATTATACTGCAGTATGTACCCGTTCTAATACACAAGTCATGATGGTATTACCAGAACTTTTAAGGGCGACGACACGCTGTGGCTCTTCTGTCAAGTATTATTCAATACAGACAGAAGATGTATATACCAGTCCATAAACAGGTCATGATGGTAGATCATTTCAATGTTGATGGAAACCTGATGAAGGGCAGAGGATGGGCTGGGAGAACAGTGATGGGGATGATAAAATGTTAGATATTGGATCGTCCACTGACAGGTTTTCTATGACATCAATCTATGGGGCGTTAGTACAGTGTCGTCATACAGTTTACTGTTGACATCAATCTATGAGGCGTTAGTTCAGTGTTGTCATACAGTTTACTGTTGACATCAATCTATGGGGCGTTAGTACAGTGTTGTCATACAGTTTACTGTTGACATCAATCTATGGGGCGTTAATACAGTGTCGTCATACAGTTTACTGTTGACATCAATCTATGGGGCGTTAATTCAGTGTTGTCATACAGTTTACTGTTGACGTCAATCTATGGGGCGTTAGTACGCTGTTGAATACTGGCTGTTTTCTGTTGACATCAATCTATAGGGCGTTAGTACAATGCTGTCATACTGTTTACTGTTGACATCAATCTATGGGGTGTTAGTACAATGCTGTCATACTGTTTCTGTTTTTTTCTAAAGGACACAGTCGATGAAGAGACAGGTTGCCTCCACAACATAACCTAAAATGTTTCAACGACAGATCAATGCAAGACTAGACATAGAAAAGATACTAAAGTAGTACCTAAAAATCCTACCAGCATATACGGCTTACGCACGAGTATAAAGCATATGCCAAGATCAATCTGAATCTTATCCATCACATGATATGTGTTGCATTGCAGTGCATATGAAATGTATTGCAAGCGTGGAGAAGCCATCTAGAGAAACTCAAACAGAAGGTGCAACATTGAAAATACCTGGCATGCACGCCTACTAATACTACTACAGATGAAGTGATGCAGACTGTACCTGTCTCACTTAGTGCCAATTATGCCATTAGCCGACGACGCAGCAACAAACGTTCTCCATATCTGTCTGTTCTGTTCCTGCCTTGTGTACAAGTGTACAGTACCCCAAGTGTGTTTCAGGGCGTTCAGTTCTCCTTGTACTGTTCATTGCCAAGGTATTCTTTGGTCTTCCTCTCTTCCTTCTGATGTTTCTTTCGTCTTCCCCTCTTACATCTTCCTCCTGGTGTTTCTTTAATCTTCCTCTCTTACAGCTTCCTTCTAGTGTTTCTTTCGTCTTCCTCTCTTACGTCTTTCTCCTGGTGTTTCCTTAGTCTTCCTCTCTCACGTTTTCCTCCTGGTATTTCTTTGGACTTCCACTCTTACATCTTCCTCTAGGTGTTTCTTTCGTCTTCCCTTCTTATGGTTCTTTCTGGTGTTTCTTTGGTCTTCCTCTCTTACATCTTTCTTCTGGCGTTTCTTTCATCTTCCCCTCTTAAATCTTCCTTCTGGTGTTTCTTTGGTCTTCCTCTCTTATGTCTTTCTTCTGGCGTTTCTTTCATCTTCCCCTCTTAAATCTTCCTTCTGGTGTTTCTTTGGTCTTCCTCTCTTATGTCTTCCTTCTGGTGTTTCTTTGGTCTTCCTCTCTCATGTCTTCCTTCTGGTGTTTCTTTGGTCTTCCTCTCTTATGTCTTCCTTCTAGTGTTTCTTTGGTCTTCCTCTCTCATGTCTTCCTTCTGGTGTTTCTTTGGTATTCCTATGTCTTCCTTCTGGTGTTTATTTGGTCTTCCTCTTGTTTTATGTCTTCCTTCTGGTGTTTCTTTGGTCTCCCTTTCTTACGTCTTCTGTCTCGTGTTTCTCTAGTT
This sequence comes from Monoplex corrugatus, assembly GCA_030674185.1. Taxonomy (NCBI): domain Eukaryota; kingdom Metazoa; phylum Mollusca; class Gastropoda; order Littorinimorpha; family Ranellidae; genus Monoplex; species Monoplex corrugatus. Next base: position 40,427,291 of record CM060313.1, read on the forward strand.
TTCCTCTCTTACATCTTCCTTCAGGTGCTTCTTTGGTCTTCCTGTCTTACGTCTTCCTTCTGGTGTTTCTTTGGTCTTCCTCTCGTACATCTTCCTTCTGGTGTTTCTTTGGTCTTCCTCTCGTACATCTTCCTTCTGGTGTTTCTTTGGTCTTCCTCTCTTAGTCTTCCTTCTGGCATTTCTTTCGTCTTCCTCTCTTACGTCTTCCTCCTGGTGTTTCTTTCGTCTTCATCTCCTTGTGGTGTTTTTTTTGTTTTTGTTTTTTTGGGGTCTTTCTCTCTTACGTCTTCCTTCTGATGAGAATCTTTGGTCTTCCTGTCTTACGTCTTCCTCCTGTTGTTCCTTTAGTCTTCCTCTCTTACATCTTTTCTGGTGTTTCTTTGATCTTCCTCTCGTACATCTTCCTGTCTTATGTCTTCTTTGTGGTGTTTCTTTGGTCTTCCTCTCTTACATCTTCCTTCTGGTGTTTCTTTCGCCTTCCTCTCGTACGTCTTCCTTGTGGTGTCCAGTGAACAGCAGTCCAGGTGATGTCACCTCGCTGTCTAATGATATGTGCCCAACCCATTTCCATTCTCTTTTCATAATGACAGCGTCCATACTCTCCTGCCTCCATTGGGTAAATAGGCGTTCCCTGGAGCAGGTGTTGGGCTACATGATTTGTATGATTCTTCACGTATCTGTGCAGACTGTGCAGCAATGTAACGCCTGTACCGTGCAAGCCAAACAATGTATATACACACCCAACAAAACACTGCTCAAAACGCTTACAATCACTCTTTTTAACGAGTCTTGCGGGTCAATATTTCTTCTCAGGTTTCAACATCGTTTTATCACCCAGAACATTGTTACAGGTATGTGACCGCTTTATGCTGGGTAGTCTATGCTTATGGTACAGATGTGTGACTAGTTTGTGCTAGGTAGTATGTTTATGGTACTGGTGTGCGAGTGGTTTTATGTTGTTAGGTAGTATGTTTATGGTACAGATGTGAGACTGGTTTATGTTAGGTAGTCTGTTTATGGTACAGGCGTATGGTCTACGTTGGTCTATGTATAATAAGGTGACTGGTTTATGTTGGGTAGTCTGTTTATGGCACAGGTGTGTGACTAGTTTTATGTTAGGTAGTATGTTTATGGTACAGGTGTGCGACTGGTTTATGTTAGGTAGTCTGTTTATGGTACAGGCGTATGGTCTACGTTGGTCTATGTACAATAAGGTGTGTGACTGGTTTATGTTGGGTAGTCTGTTTATGGCACAGGTGTGTGACTAGTTTTATGTTAGGTAGTATGTTTATGGTACAGGTGTGCGACTGGTTAATGTTAGGTAGTCTGTTTATGGTACAGGCATATTGTCTACGTTGGTCTATGTATAATAAGGTGTGTGACTGGTTAATGTTGGGTAGTCTGTGTGTGGTGTAGGCATACATACAGCTGATTTATGTTGGAAAGTCTCTACATTACTGAATGATTTTCTTTTGAATGAAACCATGGACAGTGGTGCTTATCTAATGGCTGTCTCGAAAGGCATTTTCAAATTAAAACAAAACAAAACAAAACTGTGTTATTCATGCTATGCTAAGCCGTCGTTAACTGCTAACAATGTCACATCTGTCTGTCATTTACTGTTGATAATGTCACATCTTAAACAACAGTCTGCACTGAAATACAGACGATTCCTGATTATTACAAATGCCACCCCCCAGTAATGATGGACATCACCCTTAAGCTTGAGACCCCTCTCTCTCTCTCTCCTCTCTCTCTCCTATTATACTTCTCAACACACACACACACACACACACACACACACACACACACACACACACACACACACATACACACACACACCACATACACACACACATACACACACGCAGATAGACACACAAAGACACAAAAATATACATACATACACACACACACACACACACACACACGCACGCACGCGCGCGCACACACACTCACACACACACACACACACACACACACACACACACACACACACACACACACACACACACACACGCACGCACGCACACACATTCTCTCTCTCCCACCACACCCCTCCACCCGTCCTTTTTGTTCAATAGTTTTCTTTGTTCAATTCTTTTATTTCTTCCTTCAGTTTCAAATGTTTCTTCTATCCCTTTATTTCAATGGGAAAATTGATTCAATTAACACGAGGCTAAGCTTTCTCCTTTGGGAGGAGTTGTGTGTGTGTGTGTTTGTGTGCACGTGTGTTTGTACGGGCATGCATTTTTTTGTTTTTATGAATTTTCCATTTGTTTATTTAGACAGAGAAAGGGAGAGGAGAGAAAAAGATGGACACGAACAAAGAGCCACACACATTTCAAGTGTGTTTGTAAAAATGAAGTGTAACTCTATGTGTATGTGTGTGCGCGCGATCGTGGGCATGTTTTTGTGTTTGAGTGTTTGTTTGTTTTGAGTGTTTGTTTGTTTGTTTGTTTGTTTGTTTGTGTGAGTGAGAGAGAGAGAGCGATCTCCGAGCATGTGTGTGTGTGTGTGTGTGTGTGTGTGTGTGTGTGTGTGTGTGTGTGTGTGTGTGTGTGTGTGTGTGTGTGTGATTAAGTGAATGAGCAAGCGAGCGAGTCAGTGAGTGAGTGGGTGAGAGAGAGAGAGAGTGTGTGTGTGTGTGTGTGTGTGCGTGCAAGCGTGCGTGCGTGCGTGTATGTGTGTGTGTGTGTGTGTGTGTGTGTTTGAGGAGAGAGAGAGAGTGAGTAAGTGAGTGTGCGTACGTGTGTGTGTGATGCGCGCGTATATGTGTGCGTGTGTGTGTGCGTGTGTTTGTGTGTGGGTATGTATGTGTATAAGCGCGCCCGCGTGTGTGTGTTCTCTTTTTCCACAAATTTGTATCCCGAAAACATACAAAATGGGAAGGTGTCCGGTGGACCTGCCTGGCCAGTACCTGCGAGCAAATCTTACAGAGTAGGCTACAGATCTGCCCCATCTCCCTGGTCAACAGGCGTGCAGACCTGCCAGTGCCTGAACACAACACACACACACACACACACCACACACACACACACACACACACACACACACACACATACACACACACACACACACACCACTCCCTCGTGTGTATACACAGGCAGGACATCAACTAAGAACAGTAAATATCCTATAAGCTATGTAGTGTTCGTTTGCTTATGTAAACAGGGAAAATACACACTACAACCCACCCCTGAAAACGTAGTATGGCTGCCTACAGAACCACAGTATGGCTGCCTATATGGCAACCCCCCAAAAAAATAGCAAAACACACACTCACACTATGACTGCCTACGAGAAGGTAGCATAACTGCCTAAAAAAAAAAAAATGTAGTACTTCTGCCTACACGCCGCGCCAAAAACAGCAAAACATGGCTGCCTACGAAAACGTAGTATGGCTGCCTAAAAAAAAACCGTAGTATGGCTGCCTACATGGCGCGCCAAAAACAGCAAAACACATACTATGACTGCCAAGGAAAACGCAGTATGGCTGCCCACATGGCGCGCCAAAAACAGCAAAACACATACTATGACTGCCAAAGAAAACGCAGTATGGCTGCCCACATGGCGCGCCAAAAACAGCAAAACACATACTCATAGTATGACTCCTATGAAAACGTTGTATGGCTGCCTACATGCAGACCAAACACACACACACACCACACACACACACACACACACACACACACACACACACACACACACACACACACACACACCAACAACACATAGATATATATAAAATGACTCCTACGAAAACGTAATATGGCTGCCTACATGGCAGACCAAAAACAGCAAAACACATACAGATAGTACGACTCCTACGAAAACGTAGTATGGCTGCCTACATGGCCGACCAAAAACAGCAAAACACATATAGATAGTACGACTCCTACGAAAACGTTCTCTGACTGCCGAC
>CM060313.1:40436215-40441215 GCA_030674185.1 Monoplex corrugatus
TATCTTCACAAACACCTGATAATGGTTACCTTCACAAGACATCTGATAATGGTTACCTTCATCTGATAATGGTTTCTTCACCTGGTATATTTATCTTCGCCTGATAATGGTTACCTTCAGAAGCATCTGATAATGGTTATATTCACAAGACACCTGATAATGGTTATCTTCACAAGACACTTGATAATGGTTACCTTCACAAGACACATCTGGTAATCGGTTATCTACACCTGTATATTTATATCTTCACTTGATAATGGTTATCTTCAGAAGGCATCTGATAATGGTTATTTCACAAGACACCTGATAATGGTTATCTCCACAAGACACTTGATAATGGTTAACTTCACAAGACATCTGATAATGGTTATTTCCACCTGATAATGGTTTTCTCACAAGATAACTGATAATAGTTATCTTCATCTGATGATGGTTTTCACTTGATAACGGTTATCTTCACAAGAAACCTGATAATCGTTGTCTTCATCAGGTTATGGTTATCTTCACCTGATAATGGTTATCTTCACAAGACATCAGATAATGGTTATATTCACAAGACATTTGATAATGGTTATCTTCACAAGGCATCTGATGACAGATATCTTCACAAGGCATCAGATAATGGTTATCTTCGCATCTGATAATAATTCGTTACAGGATGTCTAATAATAGATATTTCACAAACACCTGATAATGGTTATCTTCACCTGATAATGGTTATCTTCACAAATATGTATAATGGTTATCTTCACAAACACTGAAAATGGTTATCTTCACACTTGTAATGGTTATCTTAACAAGAACTGATAATGGTTATCTTCACAAGACACTGATAAATGGTTATCTTCACAAGTCAAGTGATAATGGTTATCTTCACAAGACACTATAATGATTATCTTACAATTCACGTGATAATGGTTATCTTCACAAGACATCTAGTAATGATTATCTTCAGAAGACACCTGATACTGGGTTATTTTCACATCTGATAATGGTTATCTCCATCAGATAAGTGTTATCTTCACAAGACACCTGATATGGTTATCTTCAAAAGACACCTGATAATGGTTATCTTCGTCTGATAATGGCTATCTTTGCCAGATAATGGTTATCCTCACTGAAACGTGATACTGATTATCTTCACATGAACAATAGCTACCATACATGCACTGATAGCAAAATCAACAAATACATTACAAGTGCTTTAACGAACTTTTATAGATTTAATAGGACTCAGCAAAAACATGAGAATCCAACATGAAACGAGAATCAGAACACGTGTTTTAATACAACCAGACAAGACAAGCGCAAATTTGTTTGGCCGACTGGCCTTTGTCAGGCGTAAAGATAAAACAACAGATAACAAACACAAAAAACTTCTCCTGCACGTCCAGACAGGGGAGCGTGCATTTTTTTTTTTTTTTTTTTTTTTTTTTTTTTTACGTGCAAGTTTCTGTGTTTGTTGTTTGATATTTGTTCTTTGTTGTCAAAGCCAAAACAGCATCAATTCAAGAAGACGACAAGCATTCTTACCAAAAATGCCTATCAATTAACATCAGGAAGAGAGTCCTTGAATGTTATATAGAACCAATACTTTGTACGGATGTGAGGCGTGGACAGTCAGCAAGCAAAGCCAGAGCAAGATTGAGGCAGCCGAGATGTGGTTTCTCAGAAGAATGTTGAGAGTTCCATGGACAGCAAAGAAAACAAACGAGACAGTCTTGATGGAGGCAGGCACAAGTAGATCACTCATAAGGAAGATTAGGAAAAGACAAGCAACATTTATAGGCCATTTTATGAGGAGGGGTATTTGGAACACCTGGTCACAACGGGAAAGCTGGAGGGAAAAGAGAATGCGGGATGGACTTGCAGAGTGGCTGGGGATGAAGAGTGTGGGGGAGATGCTAGGGGCAACGAGAGATAGAGATGGTTGGAAGTCCAGGTCGCCAACGCCATGCGGCAGGGCACCTGAATGATGATGATGATGATGTCTTACGTTTATGCTTGGCAAAGGATAGTTGGCCAAAAACTTGCGACTGTCTGTCTTGTATTTAATACGTGTTCTGATTCTGTTTTTGTGGGAGTTTTTGTATCTTGTGTCTGTTATAATCTTACGCTTGACAAAGGCCAGTTGGCCGAAAATTTGCGCCTGTCTTGTCTTGTTCTATTGAATAAGTGTTCTTATTCTTTTTTCGTGTTTTTTCTGGTTCCGGAGTTTTTGTTGTTGTTGTCGTTTCTTGTTTGTTTGTTTGTTTTGTTGTTTTGTTTGGCTTTTTTGTTGGTGGTTTTTTTGTTTTGTTTTTTTTTTCTTTCTCCTGTCTGTTTGAACACATGTGGTCACACTTGTTCTGGACTTAGATTTGATGTCTCTGATATCGTTTTATCATCAGCTCTCGATACCACGTTCAAAGAGAAAGCCATTTCGTGAAGTGAAGTGCATGCACGGTTATCACAATATCAGAAATTAAGTGGTGTTGTGTGTGTGTGTGTGTGTGTTGTGTGTGTGTTGTGTGTGTGTGTGTGGGTGTGGGGTGTGTGTTGTGTGTGTGTGTGTGGTGTGCGTGGAGTGCGTGCGTGCGTGTGGTGATGTTGGGTGTGTGTGTGTGTGTGTGTGTGAAAGACAGAAGATGACAGCTTGGGTCAAGGATCACACGTCTAGTAGGCTGAGTATACCCAAAGCTCATCATCCTCTGTGTGTGTCTGTCTGTGTGTCTGTTTGTCTCTTTCTGTTTGTCTGTCTGTCTGTTTGTCTGAGTGTAGGTGAGACAAAGAGAGGATGACAACTTGGGTCAAGGGTCATACGCCTAACAGGCTGATTATACCAAGCTCACATCCTCTATGTGTGTATGCACGCACGTTCGTTATTTCTTTTAAAGTCTATTCACATATTATGCTTTGTGTGGGGTGGGGGGGGGGGGTTAGTAGGCGAGACGGTGAGAGGATAACTACGGTCAATCATCATACCTCCTAACAGGCTAAGTATACCCTAGCTCATCATCCGCTGTGTGTGTATGTGTTTGTTGTGTGTGTGTGTGTGTGATGTGTGTGTGTGTGTGTGTGTGTGTGTGTGTGTGTGGTGTGTGTCGCGCGCGGTGTTGTGTGTGTGTAGAGGGGACAGAAAGAGAATGTTAACTAGGGTCAAGGGTCACAAACCTAACAGCATTCAACACGTAATGAGGCCATTCTATTCGACCTTGCTATGTTTTTATAAAGCAGTAAAATACTGGGGACTGTTACACATAGCTTTAAATTAATGCCTACATAGTGTAACGCACTTTATGTATAATGTACTCTCTCTCTCTCTCTCTCTCTCTCTCTCTCTCTCTCTCTCTCTCTCTCTCTCTCTCCTCCTCCCTCCTTTCAAACTTTTCAATAAGGGGCCAACATAAAGCCTGCATGAATGAACCATTTCGTATTCACAATCTACAATCTACTCTTATGACCACTCCTGGAAACTCAAAATTTCCATGAATAAGTTTTTCTTATTTTCTTAAACAAATCTGTAGAAAGAGGCATACATGTCCCCTGATATTTGTGGCCCGTTTCTGTGCCTAAATTTGTGTGAAATATACAAGCAATCAATTCAGAAATTAATTACCACATTGCTCTTCTGTTCTTGTTGTTTGTTGTTGTTATTACTGTTAACCCTTTGACAACCGTACTCTGTACTATAGCATCCTGCATTGTCAACCATGTTAGCAAAGCGAAAACTTAACCCTTTGGCTTCCACACCCTGTCTATCAGCAGCCTGCACTGTCAACCATCCTAGCAAAGCCAAACATTAACCTTTGACTTCCACACCCTGTCCACCAGCATCTGCATTGTCAACCATGCTAGCAAAGCGAAAACTTAACCCTTTGGCTTCCACACCCTGTCCATCAGCATCCTGCACCGTCAATTATCCTAGAAAAGCGAAAAATTAATCCCTTTGATTTCCACACCCTGTCCACCAGCATCTGCGCTGTCAACTATCCTAGCAAAGCGAAAACTTTACCCTTCGACTCCCTCACCCTATCCACCAGACACCTCCCTCACCTTATCCACCAGCTTCGAATGGTGGATAGGGTGCTTAAGTCAAAGGACTGATGTTGCTGTTTTCCCGTTTTCTTCTAATTTTTGTTGCTTCTCTTTTTTTTTTTTTGTTGTTTTTTTTGTTTCCCCCCACCAGCCCCCTCTCTTTACGTTTACTTTTCCTGTTTTACTTCTTTCCTCCTGTCTTTGTAACAATTACTTATTTCCTTTCATTGCCCTCTGTACCCCATCCTCCATTTCCGTGTAAGGCTCACTTGTTGCTTTCCCTCCTCTCCTTTATTGCTTTTTTTTCTGCCTTTGTAATTTGTGCTTGTTTGCTTGTCTCTTTTTCCTGTATCCCTCCCCCCCCCCCCCCCCCCCATCCCCCCCCCACACCACACACTTTATAACGCTTGCTTGGTTTTTTTTTTTCCTGTACTGGTCCCCCCCCCCCCCCCCACACCACACACACACACACTTTATAACGCTTGCGTGTTTTCTTTTTTCTGTTTTGCTCCCCCCCCTCCCCCCAACAACACACACACACTTTCTTAATAACGCTTGCTTGTTTTCATTTTTCCTGTATCCCCCCCCCCCCCCCGCCAACTCACCTCTTTGTCATTGTAACGCTTACTTGTTTCCTTTTGTTGTCCCCCCCTCCCCCTTCCTTTCAGGGTAATGCTTATTTCTGGTCGTAGCTCCCCCCCACCCACCCACCCATGTCCATCCCCATTTTCGTGTAATACTTGCTTGTTTCCCTTTCTTTTCCTTTGTTGCTTCTCCTCCCCCCCCCCCCCCCCCATCCTTTCCTAATAATGTTGTTCGTTTCTTTTTTTCCCCATTTTGCTTTCTTCACTCTTTCCTTGAAATGCCTGCTTGTTTCCTATTTCTTTGTCGCCTTTCCCCCCTTTTCCTTGTAATGTTTGCTTGTTTCCTTTCCTTTGTAGGAGACCCATACTTTTTATTCTTTCATAATCTATTTTTATCGT
>CM060313.1:40446215-40448715 GCA_030674185.1 Monoplex corrugatus
ACATCACACAACTGACCACAAAGTGAAACACCTTCTGACCATAAAACAACTGACCACAACACTATTATGACCATATAACTGGACAACAAACAACCAGAAAGAAACCAAACTATTTCAAATAATCTTCTATTTTAACAAAACGCAGCCAATTTCTTGCTACCTTACTGACCTTTCATAACATGGCTGATGAAGGTGACTCAAAATTATATTACAACCAAGAAAAACATACAGCCTAGACTTTTACATATAGCCTGGATTTTTACATGTAGTCTGGATTTTTACATGTAGTCTGGATTTTTACATATAGCCTGAATTTTTACATGTAGTCTGGATTTTTACATAAAACCTAAATTTTTTCATAATTATAGCAAGATTTACATATAGCCTGGAATTTTACATACAGCCTATATTTTTATATAAAGCCAAGACTTTTACATATAGTCTGGATTTTTACATACAGCTTAGATTTGTACATATTGCCTAGATTTGTACATATAGCCTAGATCTGTACATGCAGCCTAGACATTTACATATAGCCTAGATTGTTACATATAGCCTAGATTTTTACACACCACACCATTCCACACCTTACCATAGAGCATACCACCCTTACCACACTACACCACACCATACCACTCTTACAACACACCACACACTCTTACAACACACCACATCACACCATACCACACCACACCAGACACCAAACCACACCACACCATGTCACATCTTACCACACCACACACACCATCACACATCACACCACACCAAACCACACCATGCCATATCTTACCACACCACACCACGCACCAAACCACACCATGCCACATCTTACCACACACACACCATCACACCATACCACATCACACCAAACCACACCATAACACCATAGACACTGTTTAGCACTGTACTACATTATCCCTGCACTTAGTGGAGCGCCCAATGAGACCACACAGATGAAGTCATCACACTAAGATAATTCCATATATACTCACCCAAATCTGCCAGTTAATACATTAATAAGAAACACCCGAGGGTGTGGATGGGACCCAGAGCACCAACGCCTCGCCACGCTCCAGACAATCACCTCCCGACCTCCTGACGCCACTCGTTCGCCATTTCATCAAGCAAGGAGAGACTGTCCATGTGTTGCATGATCCATTCTGATCCAGTCATCATTTATCTTGTTTACAAACCGAATGGCAAGGTAGGAAGGTAACAAACCCCGAAACACAGCCACACAACGCGCACTAACCAGATCCAGCTCAGCCTCTGGACCAAGAGAGAATGGAAGAGCCCTCGCCTCACTCTGGGCCTTCATCTCTCAATTGGGCAGACCACCCTGCCACAGCTCGCATAGCTGCCAGCTCCTTTCCCCTTACTATGGTCTTGACAATTAGCAGTCGGAAGCTCCCAACGCTGCCTGACTTCAACCAATGGAGTTGTTTGAATGGCTGCAAAAGTGGCCAGGCACGATGCTCCAGACACAGCCCATTTTGCTATTCAGCAAGGTTTGACATGCCCCGAAAGGAATCCCACGTTTGCCGTCTTTCTGATCAACGAGCAGGTCTTTCCCTGCAGCCATCAGACACGATTCCCTGAAGTCAGTGGCCAGGCAACGAACCAAAGTTAACACATCATCCTAAATCTGCCAGCAGTTATCTGGCGACTCCCTGATTCTGCGCAAAACCCTATGCACTGGCATGGTCTTGAAATGGGGAGGGGGGGGGGTTCTATAAAACACCAAGCTAACCCCCAGAATGATGGACACATTAGGATGGTCGGCGAAAAGGCTAGTTTTTAATGATGCCACAGGGCAGAGTATGAGATCAAATCTTCAGTCCACTGCAATATAAAAAGAGCAACCCTGCGACCACACTAGTCACCATCATGTAATGATTAGTTCAGTGGATTACTGAATGGAAGGTTGTGGATTTGAATCCTCCATCAGTCTATGGATTACTGAATGGAAGGTTGTAGATTTGAATCCTCCATCAGTCTCTTCAAAAATCATTGTGGAATTTTTCGACCCCAACCGGCTCCTACCCAGAGTTGAGCATGCTATGGGCTCAGTGGGAAGTCTGGGACCATACAGTCAAGTCTCATACACTTTATGGCTGTGTTATTGAAGGTGGTGTTCAAATTTTCTCACCACAACCACAGGTGTTCGTATTTCATGCTCCCGGTTCACGTCAGGATACATTATGACAGTAAGCATATATTAACAGCCCTGTCACACGGTCTCAATCCCAGATCGAACTCCATAGTGTTATGATTACAACCACTGTTGCGTTATAAAAATAAATGAATAAATAAATAAAAAAGTGACAACTTCTGTAGCCACTAAGATGGCATAGAAACAAAAACAAAAACAAAAAGGGGGGGGGGGGGTATCACAAAGGTGATCTCCCTAAGTGTGACGATCCTCAAAATAAAAACCAACAACAACAACAACAAAAATCCCTGAGACCGCAGATTAAGTTCTCAAAACTGCAGAACCCCC
>CM060313.1:40451215-40496215 GCA_030674185.1 Monoplex corrugatus
ATAATGTGTATTTACTAGTTTTTATATTGTATAATATTTAATTCATACTTAGTGACACAGAGCTATGTGCAGGTTATACATAGTGACACAGAGCTATGTGCAGGTTATACTTAGTGACACAGAGCTATGTGCAGGTTATACTTAGTGACACAGAGCTATGTGCAGGTTATACTTAGTGACACAGAGCTATGTGCAGGTTAATGTTGTATTGACTAATGTTTATACTGTATATTATTTACTTTACACACTAAAGGACAGAGCCATGAGCAGGCTAATGTATTTACTAGTGTTTATACTGAATAATATTTACTTCATTTACACAAAGGTATGTGCAGGTTGATACAGTTTTTATTCATGTTTATACTGTATATTTGTTTCATATTGAGCAACAAAGAATTATGTGCAGGTTAAAGTATTTACTAATGTTTATAATGTATAATATCTACTTCATAGACATAGTGAAACAGAGCTATATGCAGGTTAATATTGTATTTATTAGTATTGATATTGTATAGTATTTACTTCATATATGTAGTACACAGGGACATGTGCAGGTTATTACTGTATTCATCACTGTTCACATTTCATAACACTCTTTTTACTAGCAATCATATTTCATAACATTCATGTCTTAGTGCTGTTCATATTTCATAATACTCATATTTAGTACTGTTTATATTTCATGTCATCCATATTTACTAGTATTCATATTTCATAATATTCACATTTACCACTAACCACTTTTCATACTGTTCATATTTCATAATACTCATATTTAATACTGTTTGTATTTCATATCATCCATATCTACTAGTGTTCATATGTCATAATATTCATATCCAGATGTGTTCATATTCCATATTTATCACATACACACTGACATAGTGCTACATGGATGTTAATGTTATGTTTATTAGTGTTCATATTTCATAATAGTCATATTTATCACTGATCCTGTTTGATAAAATTTCTATTTACTAGTGTTGATATTTTATAATAATCTCATCTACTAGTGTTGATATTTCATAATATTCATATTTAATAGTGTTCATATAAATACTTTTCACATTTACTAGTGTTCATATTTCATAACATATTGACTAGTGTTCATTTCATAATATTCATATGTACTAATGTTCATGTTCCATAGTGTATACTAATGTTCATATTGTGTAATGCTCATATTTACTAGTCTCATACTTCACAATATTCACATTTCCTAGTGCTGGTATTTCATAATATTCATATTTATACGTGTTCATATTGCATAATATTCATACTTACCATTGTTCATATTTCATAATATTCACATTTACAAGTATTCATATTTCAAAATATTCATATTTACTAGGGTTTATGTTTCACAATATTCACATTTTCTAGTGTTGATATTCCATAATATTCATATTTATTTGTGTTCACACTGCACAATATTCATATTTCCTAGTGTTCATATTTCATGATATTCATACTTACTAATGTTCATGTTATTTATATACATATTAATAATTGTGCTAATATTTCATAGTATTTACTCCATACACACTGATAATATAAGTAGGCTGGTCCATACACTGAAGTTTATACTTACATCATACTACCCATAGAGTACTGTTATACATGTTCTATGACGATCTATTATACTAACTAAAGTAACTTACATCAACAGTAAATATACTGTACAGAGATACAGTGTGCTACTAAATAAAGTGACTTACATCAACACTAAATAAACTGTACAGAAATATAGTGTGCTATGAACTAAAGTAACTTACATCAACACTAAATAAACTGTACAGAGATATAGTGTGCTAGCTTGACTTATAACTAAAGTAATGACATCACAACACTAAATAAACTGTACAGAGATATAGTGTGCTACTGACTAATAACTTACATCAACACTAAATAAACTGTACAGAGATATAGTGTGCTACTAACTAGAGTAACTTACGACCAACACTAATATACTCTACATAGATATAGTACTACTAACTAAAGTGACTTATATCATCACTAAATAAACTATAACATACAGTGTGCAGGTTATGTTGTGTACAATTGTACACTTACATACAGAGTGAAGATATGTGTGAAATTGTACATCTATAACCTCTGGCACATTCACAACTGCAAAACTTGACCCCTTTAACTCCCTCACCCTATCCACCAGATTTCATTAGGAAGCTGGTTGATATGGTGAGGGAGTCAAAAGGTTTAATTTCAGCTTTGCTAGCATGGCTGACAATGCAGGAAGCTGGTGGATAGGATGACGGAATCAAAGGGTTAACGTACACTGAAAATGACCTGAGTTACTGTAGGTTACTGAGAATGACCGTTGTTACTGTAAGTTACAGTTCAAAATCATCAAAACCCACACATTAATTGATCACCATCATCATGTGCCCTGCACTGTGACACCAGCAATCCTGGCCCGCCATACGAACCTATCCTTTGTTGCTGCAAGTACATCTCCCACCCTCTCCGTCCTCAGCCACCCTGCAAGTCCTCCAATATTTTCTCCCTGGGTCTACATGGTGTTCTCTTCCCTCCAGCTTTCCTGTTGTGACTAGGTGCTCTAATTTCTTTCCTCATAAAATGTCCAATAAATGTGGCTTGTTCTTTTCCTAATCTTCTTTATTAATGATCTTCTTGTGTCTGCCTCCTTCAAGACTGTTAAATGGTATTCAAGACTGTTAATGGCAACATGAAATATTATCACCAAAACCACATACATTCTTTGGTATCATAGATGTATACACCGCACAACACTGTATGGTGCATTCACTAAAATCCAGTTGTTTGAGGGTTTTTTCTAAGTAGTCCACCAGCTCAGTTGTTGAATGCCATGCAGGTAATACAGAGGGTGTGGGTTCAACCCTCAGGCAGACCATGGTCAGCTCAGTTAATTAGAGCAACATGTTCATAACTCAGAGCTCATGGGTTCAAACCTGATGTGGGCCATGTTTTTTTTTTGCTGCTGGGTTTTCTTGTGACAGAGTCACAGACTCAATCTAAGCCTGCAACATTGAGACCTGGCCTATCTGATGCCCATCTCAATGTTTCCATCATTCTGGTGGTATCAGCTGTGTTTTAACCCTTTTGAGGGTTAGATTTGTATTCCCTAAATGTGTGTTTATCAAAGTTTTACACACCGATGTTATATATATGACAAAGTTCTGTTTGCTAAGGTTGCATCCACTAAAATGACAAAAGTTGTCTTCACTAAAGTTATGATTCCTAAAATTCCATACACTAAAAATGTATTCACTAAAGTCCGGTTCACTAGTCTAAAGTCTGATACACCTACACTGCACACAGGTGCGTGTAGTTTGTTTTATGCATACTTAACCCTTTGACTCCCACACCCTGTCCACCAGCATCCTGCATTTCAAACTATGCAAGCAAAGTAAAAACTTAACCCTTTGACTCCTGCAGTCTATCCGGGATACCAGCATCCTGAATTGTCAACCATGCTAGCAAAGCAAACTCTCAACCCTCTAACTCCCTCACCCTATCTACCAGCTTCCTGCAGGAAGCTGGTAGATAGGATGAGGAAGTCAAAAGAATAAGTTTTTGTAGTTGGTGGATACGATGCAAAAGTCAAAGGATTAATAATATTTATTAATGCACTCTGTAAAATGTACGTAGATTGATGTTACATTTATTAACATTCCACATAGGTATAATTATATCTATAAATGTTGCAAATATTGACATAGCACTACAAGATCCTATATAAGTTGTATTCATCAACCTTCATTACAATGTTAACTGTAGTAAGTTTCATGTTTACTGAACTCTATAAAGATGCTAACATTACTCAGTTTACACCACCTAAAAAAGAAAAAAGGAAAAAAAAAAAGAAAAAAACAACAACAAAAACTGGCTAAATCATCTATTTATTAAATATAGATTTACCATCACAACACAAATTACGATTAAAAATGCAATGAATAGCCACATCATCAATTCATTAAATCTCTATTTACTATTATTACTTAAAGCACACCTAAAAATGCAATAAGTAGTGAAGTAATATATTTATTGAATCTGTATCTATACTTATTACTTAATAATTAATCAATGGACACACCTAAAAATGCCAGGAACAGTTAAATGATCAATAAAAAATAAAACATTCAGTGTTATCTCGGTGCCTTCCAATCTCACTACACAAAATTGACAGTCAAACTGGTCAGAGAACAACAGTGTGTTTGTAGCCTCCAGGCAACTCAACTGTCAATGAGTATTTACTGGATCCCGTCACCATTGGGGGAAGGTAAAGCAGCAAAGCAGAGGACATGGGCACCGTCCTCATAATGCTGATCCTGTGAAAATAAGTCTCTACCACCTCACTCCCCAACAACCTCAGGGTTATGGGACAATCTACACTGTAATATACAATCATGTTTTATCAGACAATTACATGTGCATATGATATTTATCAATAGGTAACGCTTATATCTACTGATATTTAATAATAATAATAATAATAAGAGACCATTTATAAGCGCACATCTCTGCCTACGGCGGAGCTTATGACGCTTTACAATCATTCACTCACAATATTTCAATCTCTCGGACCTCACGTACATACACTAAATACACAATACAAAATAATAGAATAAATCCATAAAAATACTACATACGCTACAATCATACACGGATTCTCACGCAAGTCCAAATGCACCCCACAACCCCCACGGCTATACCCCAAAGTACTGTGAGGCACATTGGGCTCTATAATCACCCACCCCCACCCCCCCACCTACCTACTATAACATACACACACACTAACACACCTTTTCTACTATTAGGCTGGGGGAAATGAGGTTGAACTTACTGATAATATTTTTGAAAGAGGTGAGTTTTTAGAGCTGTTTTGAAAGAAGAAGTCGATTTTAGGTGTCGGATTTCAAAGGGAAGAGAGTTCCAGATAGTGGGGGCTGCGAAGGAGAAAGAGCGATGTCCAAATGTTTTTGTGCGTACGCGTGGAACACGGAGCAATCTGGTATCAGCAATGGAGCGGAGATTTCTAGAAGGAGTGTACACAGAGAGAAGATCAGCCAGGTAGCGAGGAGAGAGATCAGAGAAAAAAGAGTGGCATAGTGAGGCAAGCTTATAGTCAATGCGAGCTTGAACAGGCAACCAGTGAAGGGATTTGAGAATAGGTGTGACATGATCATGCTTGTGGGAACGAGAAACAAGTTTAGCGGCAGAGTTTTGTACTTTTTGAAGTTTGTCTAATTGATTTTGAGGACAGACAGAAAAGAGGGAGTTACAGTAGTCTAATTTGGAGAGAACAAAGGCAGAAAGAAATGTTTTGGTAGCGTCTTCTAAAAGTAAGTGGCGAATATAACTAATGCGTCTAAGGTCAATGTATGCTTTGCGGCAGACTGTCTGTACATGTGTTGAGATACTCATGTCTTTGCTGAAGTGGAAGCCAAGATTTCGTGCGGTAGAGGAAAAGGGAATATCTGTTGATCCAACGGTAAGAGATGTAGGAGTGGTCGACGGCAGAGACTTAAAAGAGGAAGAACAGAGGACAGCTTCAGTTTTCTCGTCATTTAGTTTTAGCTTGTTTTCAAGCATCCAGATTCGTATGTCGGTGATACAAAGTTCGAGAGAGGAAATGGCTGGGTTAATGTTCTCGGGAGGAGTAGAGAGTTCAAGTTGAGTGTCATCTGCAAATGATTGATGTTCAGGAGAGTGAGACTGCATCAGGCCGGCAAGTGGTTGTGTATAGAGGACAAAGAGCACGGGGCCCAACACAGATCCCTGTGGGACCCCATACAATAGTTCTTCAGATGTAGAGTTGAGGTTATTGACAAAGACTGATTGTGTTCTTTCTGTGAGGTATGAACGGTGTGAGAAATGCCGTAACTGTATTGGAGTCTGTTAAGCAAAATGGTATGGTCTATTGTATCAAAAGCAGCTGAGAGGTCCAGTAAAGTTAGTAGAGAGACGTTTCCAGAGTCAAGAGCTAAAAGGATGTCGTTAGAAATTTTGAGGAGCGCAGTTTCAGTACTGTGATGAGGACGATAAGCAGACTGAGAAGGAGAGAAGAGGTCGTAGTCATTAAGATATGTAAGTAATTGTTGGAGAACGACTTTTTCAAGAATTT
This sequence comes from Monoplex corrugatus, assembly GCA_030674185.1. Classification (NCBI taxonomy): domain Eukaryota; kingdom Metazoa; phylum Mollusca; class Gastropoda; order Littorinimorpha; family Ranellidae; genus Monoplex; species Monoplex corrugatus. The sequence continues at coordinate 40,457,343 of CM060313.1, forward strand.
TGGAAAAGAATGATAGGTTAGAAACCGGTCTGTAATTTTTCAAGTTGTTTGGGTCCAAGGATTGTTTCTTGAGGAGAGGTTTTACAACAGCTATTTTAAGACTTGATGGAAATATACCGGAAGAAAGAGAGGAGTTGATGATTACAGTGAGAGTTGGGAGCAGATCATCAAGAAACTGGAGAAACAGAGGGGTAGGAATGGGATTGAGGGAACATGAAGTGGGTTTTGATTTGAGAATGATGGTTTTAAGTTCAGACTCAGTAACAGGGTTAAACATGCAGAAAGTTGAAGTGGGGGTGGTGGAGGTAGGTCTTTTTACCAAAGGGGACAACGTGGCCTGATCTAATTCTTTTCTGATGTTTATTTATCAATAGATAACACGTATATCTACTGATATTTATCAATAGGTAACATACCTACTGATATTTATCAATAGTTAACACATATCTACTGATCTTTATCAATAGGTAACACTTATCTGCTGATATTTATCAATAGCTAACAGTGTGTCAATGAATGAATACAGCCGTTATGAAAACACTACAACAATCAGTGTGTCAATGAATGAATACAGCCTCTTTGAAAACATACAACAATTGGTGTGTCAATGAATGAATACAGCCTCTTTGAAAACACTACAACAATCAGTGTGTCGAAGAATGAATACGCTTTATACAGCCTCTTGAAAACACTACAACAATCAATGTGTCGAAGATTAAATACTCTTTATACAGCCTCTTGAAAACACTACAACAATCAGTGTGTCCATGAATGAATACAGCCTTTATGAAAAAACTACAACAATAGTGTCAATGAATGAATACAGCCTCTTTGATAACACTACAACAGTCAATGTGTCAATGTAATGCCAGTCACCACCTACACCTTATAATCACTGCACCCTGATCAGTGCCTGAGTGATAAGCATCAGTGGGAACATCTGAAAAGAAAAAAAAAGAAGAAATCTTGGGGTAATTCAATGTATGCTCTGCCTGAACATATTTTTCTCAATTAACACTTATGCAATCTGGCACATTTTCATATGCAATCTGGCACATTTTCATGCATTAAATTACACATTCAGTGGCTAACAAAATTATTTTCAGGCATGAAATCTCACATTCACTGCTCGAAAAAAGATATTTTCTGTACAATTTCACTTCTTCACATGAATATATTAAATCCCAAATTATGCTAAATTATACTTAACAAGTCAGTAGTCTGAAAACTCTGGAGTTTTGTGGGGGGTTTTCCAAGAAAAAGGCCCCCCAAGTTATCTGAGGAATTCTGTTCTTTCTGCCATGGAAATCTGCAGATGTGAAAAGATTTCCCAGCCCTGGTAAGAGGTGCCAGCACAGGAGGTAAATGGTCAATACCTGATAGAACCATCACCTGATCACTGACCATCCTATCCCCTGTCATTCCCACAAGTCACTCACTTGGTTAGTTAAGAGTCAAATGGTTAATACTGAAGCCCTTTACTACTTTTTGGTTAGGAGGGTCTCCTCTCTCTCTCTCTGTCTCTCTCTCTCTCACACACACACACACACACACACACACACACACACACACACACACACACACACACACACACACACACACACACACCAGTCTCAATCACAATCCTTTATTTCAATATTTCCATCCACCAAAGTTACAAATCTGGTGGAGACTGTTTAATTTAAGATGGATTCATCACTCAGGACAATTCCATATGTGCTCCACCCAAATCTGATAGCAATTATTTGACAGATGCCTTGAGCCTGTGCAAAACACTAAGAGCTGACAAAGTCTTGGTATGCAAAAGGAGAGTGATGAGTGACCTATGAAACACTGCGCTGACACCACCAGAATGAGAATGATGGAAACAATTAGTATGCCCAGTGAACAGGCCAGTTTTTATACTGCTGGAAGGAATTGAACTCAAGACATATGTGATCCTATGTACACAAATTTCATTGACAGAACCAGCCACACTGCACCAAAAAAAAATATATATATATATATATCTGCCCCAATCCTCTAACCCTCGACCTCCCGCACCCTGACCATCAGCATCCTACACTGTCAGCCATAACCGCAAAGCAAAAGCTTAACCCTTTCACTCTCACCCTAACCACCAGCTTCCTGCAGGAAGCTGGTGGACAGGGTGAGGGAGTCAAAGGGTTAAGTTTTTGCAGTTGGTGGATAGGTTGCAAGAGTCAAAGGGTTAAAGAAAAGAAAAAAGCAACGGAGATTAAAACTCAGCTATGGCCTGCTTCTTGACAAAGGTCATGTGAAAAATATTTTCATGCAGGATGTGTTTTAAGACTCTTTTATAGTGTCGTAACAGTAACACTGAAAGTGTCAGTTTTCTTGAAAAGGGTGACTGTCACATATGTCAAGTCTTGGCCTTTTAAACTACATTTAAACAATAAATTGAAATAAAATAACAGCATCAAATGTCAGAAAACAATACGATAATGAAGCTCACATTGTTTTCATTTTGAAATACACTCTAATTCTCTATCTTCATTTCTTTCATGATTTAACTATCTTGAGGGTTGTCCTGTAAATATGTCCACTGTGAGACAGAGAGAGATAGAGTGAGAGAGAGAGAGAGAGAGAGAGTGAGTGCATGAGCGAGTGAGACAGACAGACAAGCAGGCAGACAGACAGACAGACAAAGACAGAGAAAGGTATTATTCATTCTAAGAATCTCCTTTCTTTCTTTTTACACACACAAAATCAATTAAAAAAATACTGATCATGCACTTTTCAATGTCACCATAAACTTGAAGGATCAAAAGGTTCACAATAAACCTTGACATAAAGTGAGGACAATGGCAAACTGTATTAATGATGGTGAAAACAAAATTCAAATTTTATCAAAAGTTCCCCAAAAAATACCATATAAATCAAGTTATAGGAATATGTACTAATCATTCGGTTTATGTACACAAGTACTGATAATTCAAATTGTGCAAGAAAATGGTACAAATAAGAACTGACAACTAAAGTTATGTAAGTACTTATAATTCAATTTATATTTTATGTAATTAAGGATGTATAATTCATATTATGTAGGTACTTATGATTCAAGTTATATCAGTAAGTACATAAAATTTCAGTTATGTAAGTACATGGTTAAGTAAGGATAATTCAAGTTTTCTGAGAACTTATAATTCAAGTTATGTAATGAAGTACTCATGATTCAAGTTATGTAACTAAGTATTTATAATTCACATTACATAATTAAGTACTGATAATTCTGGGATTCAAAGCACTAGGATAATTCCATATGTGCTCTGTCCAAATCTGCCAGTAGTTATAAGCCAGACTCCATGAAAGGGCACTAAAGTCTGTGTAGTGGCAACGCCTTAAAATGAAAAGGGCAGTGCGATCTATCAACCCTGACAATCATCAGAATGACTGAAACATTCAGACAGTAGACAGCAAATGAGACAAATCATTTAGACGATTAACAAACCAGACAACTTTTAGTTGCAGGGAGTGGTTGAACTCAAGAAATGACAAAGGAAAACTTTCCACCAAACGGATTAAATGCAAAAGGAAAAAAGCAGACATTAGTACAGCTTGACAATCAAAGAGAAAAACATACACATTAGTATGGCTTGACAATCTTATTTAATTACAATTTCAATTTTCCTTTCATAAACTGGGTGGAGTGGGGACAGCACAATGTGACATACAGACACAGGTTTGTTTGTACTCAACGAATAAAACAGATATGACACAGACACACAGACTATCTGTACTAAATGAATAAAACACTCTCTCTCTCTCTCTCTCTCTCTCTCTCTCTCTCTCTCTCCCTCCACACACACACACACACACACACACACACACAACACAACACACACACACACACACACACACACACACACCACACACACACACACACACACACACACTTGTCTGTACTAAATGATTAAAAACTGACATGAGACAGAAAAAATATACAGACATAGACCTATACCTGCTCTGAGTAGAATAGGCAGATACAGACACAGAGCTATCTGTTCAAAGTAGAATAGAGATACAGACAGAACAGACCTGTTCTGAGTAGAACTGACACAGTCACAGACCTATCTGTTCTGAGTAGAACAGACACACAGACACAGACCTATCTGTTCTGATATGAACAGACACAATCAGACACAAACAGAGACCTATCTGTTTGAACCAGAAAGAACAGACATAGACCTAACTGTTCAAACTGAAAAAATAAAATTTTTTATTTTATTATTAATTACAATATTTATATAGCGCAAAATCTTGATAAAATCAAATCTAAGCGCTGAAGAGAACAGACAGACATAAACCTATCTGTCCTAAATGAAAAGAATAGACAGAACACAGACACAGACAGAGACCTTACTATTCTAACTGAAAAGAATTGACAGAAAACTGAACAAAAAAGACAGAACACAGCACACAGGACACAGACAGAACACAGACAGACACAGACTTATCCGTTCTGTCTGAACAGAATAGGCAGAACACAGACAGACAGAACACAGACAGACACAGACATACATAAAACAACTCTGTGGCCCAGGTACAAAAGTCACACATACATGCAAGGGAAGCAACTGCTTCAATTGTTCCAGTGCAGTTTTCACACAAGGTTTTCTTGCTATCATTATATTTTATGGTCTCCCCATCTCGGGGTCTTGGTTGTTTCATTTACACGTGCAGACCCTATCCCCACACCGACCATCATGTCTAACATCTATTAAATGTCTGGAATACAGGAATGGAGTTCCTTTCATTACGACTAATTCCTGAAATTATTCAGTATGAAGCAGGATTGAGGCTTGGTGTTTAAACTGATATGTTGTTTGATGGATCGATGGCTGTGAAAAGATCTGTGATTGTGAATGAAAGAGGCTTAAGACAGTTAAGTTCAATCAAGCAGCTTGGAGCAAATGCTCTTCAAATGAGGGGGGGCATATTCTTTTCTCTCTCTCTCTTCTCTCTCTCTCTCTCTCTCTCCACACACACATGCACGCACGCACACACACGTACGCACGCGAACGCATGGACACACGCATGCACACGCACACGCACACACACACACATAATACACACACACGCACATATATGTGTGTATACACACACACACACACACACACACACACATGAACCCAAGTCATTTTTAACCCCATTATAGTTCATCAAAGGCAGCAGGATCAAAAGGTGGAAAAAGACCACCATGAACATGTATGACTATTAGGGGCAGACAGACACAGAAGGATGTGTGCACAGAACTGTCTAACTGTGAAAGTGTATTTTTCTACATAATTTTGCTAAGAACAACTCTTCAGCTGGTGCATGACCATCAAGGTGCCATAAAGTGCCTGCTGCATATGGAAAGTGGATTTATCACCTCATCCTATAGACTAGCACCCAGACCACATCTCAAGATCTAGTAGAGGGAGGAGAAAAAGCCCTGTCTAAACCAGACTCAAACCTGGGTTTCTAACATTCTAGTGGGAATTTTACCACTGGGTCGCACACTCTACACTAGGCACAAAAAAGGGCAAACCAAACAATACTAGTTACTACTTACTATAACCACTACAGTACAAATTTCAGCCCAACACAACGTCCCATCCAACACAATGTCCCATTCAACACAAAGTCCCATCCAACACAATGTCCCATTCACCACAAAGTCCCATTCAACACAAAGTCTCAGCTAACACAATGTCCTATCTAATACAATGTCTTATCCAATATAAAGTCCCACCCAACACAATATCCCATTCAACACAAAGTCCCATCCAACACAATGTTCCAGCCAACACAAAGTCCCATCCAACACAATGTTCCAGCCAACACAAAGTCCAATCCAACAATGTCCTATCCAATATAAAGTCCCATATAACACAATCTGACAATGTCTCATCCAACACAAAAGTCCCATCCAACACAATGTCCCATCCAGCACAAAGTCCCGTCCAACACAAGGTCCTATCCAATATAACCCTTTGACTCCCAGACCCTATCCATCAACAGTAACCCTTTGAATCCCTCACCCTATCCACTAGCTTCCTGATAGGGTGAGGGATTCAAATGGTTTAGTGTTTGCTTTGCTAGCATGGTTGGCAATGCAGGATGTTGGTGGACAGGGTGTCGCAGTCAAAGGGATATAGTCCCATCCAACAGGTCTCATCCAGTATAAAGTTCCATCCAATTCAATAAGTGCATTGTAGCCAAGCGTGTAAACATCAGACTTCCAACTGGAAGGTCCTGGGTTTGACCTGCTTAGACACAATCACCTGGTGAGTAAAAGGTGGAGATTTTTCCCTAGACCTCTCAGGTCAACATGTATATAAGCCTGCCAGAGTTTAAACTCCCTACATGTTTATATAGTATATATGCATGCAGAATATCAAATATTCAAGCTGAAGACCCTGTTAAAGTGTTAGTCATGTCAGTAGCTGGTGGCTTATGGAAACATGAAAACATCCAGCATGCACGCCCACCAAAGATGCACATTGTACAACACAGTGGAATGTGGTCAGCTCACCTAACAGCTTGAGTTCTCCATGCTCCACTAAAAGGTCTGATTATGTGTAATGAGCAGTGAGTCCAAATATGCGAAGAGAATAGCACTATACAAAAATGATTTAGTAATATAAGGTATAATTCAATACATATCACCAGCCTGTGCTTAAGTATGCTGCCACTTAAAAAAGTAGTGTCAAGCTATATCCTTTACAATTATAACAAAGCTTTGACACCTGCAAGTATGCTGTCACTTAAAAAAGTAGTGTCAAGCTATACTATTAGTATTACTAAGTATGTCACTGTCAAAAATAAGCAATGTGAAAATTGTAGCAAAGCTTTTATACCTAAAAGTATACCCTCACTTAAAAAAGTAGTGTCAAGCTATATCCTTACTATGTTTAAGTCTGACAATGACCAGCACTGCTATCACTAAAAGTTAAACAAAGGTTCAACACCAACAGACAGCTTGAACAGACACACCGGTCACTAAGTCCTGCAGTCCAAAACAGTCAGCACAGTATTCTGTACTCACTCACTAACTCACTGTACTAGTTTTCATCTTACGACAAATAAATAAATGCTTAAATATCAACAAAATTTGCAGTCTGTCAAATGCACTTATCCATCTAATTAAATGATCATTTTGGAACTTCTCCATCACATGGCATCTGTGGGTCTGTGTACATGGAATTTACTCACAGCATGAAAACATTACCTGAAGAAACTGAAACAGAAACTAGTATATTCAAAAAAATCTTCCACAAGCCTCACATTTCCTTGCATTACGAATACGTTCTAGTAAATTTCCTTCATACACTGATTACTAATATGTCCAGTAATTACTGTCAGGAAGTCTGTGAGTGACAGTATGAGTAGTATAAAGAATTTGTATCTGTCAGTGACAGTATAGTAAAAAAAAAAAAAAACATAACATTGTGCTTCTGTTGGTCTTTTGCCCTGTCCTAGGATTCAGATCAGCTATCTGCAATTACTCTTTCAAGATAATAAGTACATATTTTTGAGTATTTTTTTTCTTTTTTCTTTTTTTGTTTTGTTTTGTCTTTTTCAAAGGCGTGGGAAGAGTCATACTATAATAAACTATACACATGCCTGCATATAAAATATATCAATATGTAATGAGAGAAATAACAGCTGTGCTCTTAAAGGCCTCAGCTGCATCAGTAGTTGTTAGCAAAATCAGCAACAGCTGCACCAGTGACAACTTCATTTTCCAACAGAAGTTATTAGTTAAAAGCCATTTTTCAAACATGTTGTTGCTTGCAGTTGCACACTGGGTGTCTTCTTGTTTCCATAAGCCAGCTACTGACAGGAATTACAGTATATTTAATGTGCATATTGTTTCCGTGCCTATACACATGAAGGGGGTTTACCGTTTAGGCACAGGCAAATCTGCACACATGTGAAACTGAAAGATCAGAAAAATCTCCAGTTTTTACCCCCACCCTATGCTGGGTGTCTAAGTGAACTGAACCCAAAGACACTCCAGTTGAACATTAGACCTTCATCCACACACATGTTAACAACAACAACAGCAACAGCACTACCTATATCAGATTGTGTGAGTGTGTGTGTTCGTTCGTTCCTTGATTTAACGTCTTTTCACTATAAGTGATATTACTATTATAAGACGGGTAAAAATTAAAATGGCATGGAGGATGATTTTTTTTTTGGGGGGGGGGGGGGAGGGGACAGAGGGGAACAGAGTAAGAGGCGGAAAAAAATTAAAAGGAATCGGCAAGGTCTTTAGAAAAAGGATACGGATGAACAGAGAAATGAAACTAGAACAACGCTAACATCAAACGAAAAAGAAAAATCGTCATAAAAAGAAAAAAACAAAACAAAATAAGATAATGATAATTAAAATGATAACCTTAAAGTAATGCATTAACAGGACTGAACCAATGATTCTGAAATTTTAACTAACAGAACTTGATCTGATATTACTTCTTTAAAATGCTTTTCAAGATAGTTTCCTTGTGTAAACGTGTGTGTGTGTGTGTGGGTGGGTGTGTGTGTGTGTGTGTGTGTGTGTTGTGTGTGTGTGAGTTGTGTGTGTTGTGTCTGTGTGTCTGTGTGTTAACAACAGCAGTGGCACAATCTATATTAGATTGTGTGTGTGTGTGTGTGTGTGTGTGTGTGTGTGTGTGTGTGTGTGTGTGTGTGTGTGTGTGTGTGTTAAGTGTGTGTGTGTGTGTATGTATGTGTGTGTGTGCGTCTGTGTGTGCAACTGTGTGTGTGCGTGTGTGTATCTGTCTGCCTGTCTGTCTGTGTAAGAATGTGTTTGTTCATACATGCCTGTTTTGACTGTTATCTGAGCATGTTTTGTGTTTGCTCGATCTGAATCAGTGAAAACACAACGCTCTTCACTTTCTCTCTCTCCTGATGTTTGGGTGTTTACTGTTTATCATACTTTATGAGTGTATTTCAAGTTTCTCTCCGTCTTGCTGTTTCTGGAGTTTTGTAGTTCATGTTTCTCTCTTCTTGTTTAAATCATTTTGTTTCAGTGGACAAACATACATGTTTCATTCATTTTGTTTCAGTGGATGAACATAGTCATAAAACTTTAAAAGAGTTATCATCACCATCCATCGCAATTTACCAGCATCATCCACAACAGCAGTTTACATGTGTCATCAGCACTGTAATCAAAGCACTAGGATCTCATCATGAGAAACAACTACACACACACACACAGAGAGAGAAAAGAGAGAGAGAGAAAAGAGATAGATATAGGATCAGTTTTAGACAGCATCAGTGACATTTTCTGAAAACCTATGACTTCTTGCCACTTCCACTGGTTCTACACTTTAGCACTTACTAGTTACTGTACAAACATGAAACATCAGTCTGGATAAGCTCTATGTCTGTTTCAGTGTTTGCTTCATACATTGATAGTAGTAACTGGCTAAACTATAATTATGTTATGATGTGTGTACAAATTCAGTAAGTGAATAAATGTGACATGTCACTGTCTCTAGTGTCAGTGTCACTTGATCTTATGTCAGAGTGTTGTAGTGTACATACTTATTTTGTATACTGATAAATTACAATGATGTGGTATGCCTGGTTCTCCTTCTGCCTTCCAATAGGCAACCACCATCCACTTTTTCATCATTCTTGTTACATATGTGGAGTGTACATTGTGTTTATTTTAAAAAGTCTTTTTTTCAAAGTACTTTTGCCTGGGGCAATTCCTTCAGTGCCATGGTTATTTTACATTACCTTTGTTTGCCATCTTATCCAAAAGATTAGTAACCAGACCACCACCCAAGCTCTAGTCAATGGGGGAAGAGGGGAGGGGTCCCTGTTCAGCCACGGGGAAGGGGGGGGGGAGGTTCCCTGTCCAGCCATAATCTTAGTGCTGGAACATAGGCTTCTCTTGCATAGCTGAGAAGGTATTTTATCCACCATGCCACAACACCCTCTCTGCTTAATTCTTAACACCTCACAGGCCTAAATAGGCCTATTGGCTGAAAAAAAAAGTAAAAATCATAAAACAAAGCGAAACGTCCATATCACTATCATGACTATTAGTATTACAGTATACAATGATGAATGAGTATGATAGAGGCCTACCACTACGACAGTGACTAACTTTGCACACTGCCTTTGAATCCGTTACACAACAGCCCTACGGAGATCAGCCCCAAACACAACATGAAGTGATCGCTGACAACGCGCCTACAGACGCATTCACTGACAAAGATCGTGATTTTGCCAGTTGTATCATCAACGAATAAGTTTGTACAAACTCGACATATTACGCGATTGAAATATGTTTATAACAAACAAATCAGTCAACATTCGGATTACGTGTCTTCGAGTCTCACGCAGGAAATATAAACTGTCAAAATCGGATCTTATCTGAGCGTAAAACCGTTACATTTCGACATTACATCACGATCTAAACGAAATGGGAAAGTAGCAGACCATTTTGTTTTCACAAAGCGCGACAACTCTTGAATGTGTGTGCTGTGGCAGGTGGCTGGCTCTGCAGCTTGGCGCAAAGCGACTGGAACCAAACCACGCACAGTGATCGTTTGTTTTCAGCGTGTCACTCAGTCTCAACAATCATTTACTTACCTACCTTAGTCTCGCTCCTTTCTTCTCAGCCCGGTACAGTAGCAGCATGGCGGGGACGGATGGTCGTAGTCAGGGGAACACCTGTTCCTCTTCCACAAAGAGCTCGCAGAACTTTTCCATCCTCTGTCCCATCAGCTTCACACTGCGCATGCGCCTGATCAAAGTTGTGTGGACAAAGTTCATGGAAAACCGACACCCTCCCCCTGTTCTTGTCACCCCTACCTCCTTCTACCCGGCCTCAGGCGAACAGACGCAAGGTTAAATGTTCAGAGAAGTGATATGCATCATCAGCAACACAACGAATCGACAATAGCAACTTTTCGGAGCCTATACGACCATATTCATGTCAACGTAAAGAGTTGCGTTGATGGATCGATGGGAACATGACTGAGGAGTAAGCGACATCACGGCACTAACTGATTACTGAAGGCGCACACACAACTATGCACGGCAAGCGACACGTCTGTTGCCATACAGCAGGCTGACAAAATGTCTGTCACCTGATAACTGACAGCTGCCATGCCATATTCCCCGCTGTCGGTTTTAAAGAAGTCGATGGCAGAAGGCGCGTGTGTAGAATCGTAACTATCAAATGGCACGTTTGGCCTTGATATAATTAGTTCATTCCTGCAGTGTTTCTTTGATTGTTTGTTCACACTCAGTCAGTTTGATCTTCTTCTTCTTTTCTTTTGCGCGTGTCTGCAAGTTCTTTTCTGAATTAACTCCATGTTCTGATTCAAGTTCCCTGTGTTTCTGGGTTCAAGTTTTTTGTTTTGTTTTGTTTTACTTCCGGCATCTGTCACATTTAACCGGCCTGCATACATCATCATGTGTCCCTCTGAAACACGTGGAGGTGGAGGGAGGGGGGAGCTGAGAACTTAGGTGGAGGTAGAACATGAAAACTCAGCAAAACAATGTACATCAGTCCCAAGTATTCTTCATTCATGTTTCTTTATTATCGTTGATGTTGTTGACGTTGTTGTTCTTATTATTATTCTTTCTTCTTTTTCTTTTTCTTCTTCTTCTTCTTCTGCTTCCTCCTCCTCCTCCTCTTCTTCTTCATCTTCGTCTCAATCTTCTTTTCAGTCCTCCTCCTCTTCCTCCTGCGCTTCCTTCTTTTTCTTTTTCTTTTTCTCCTTCGTTTTCTTAGTAGTAGTGATAGCAGTAGTAGTAGTGGTAGTAGTAGTAGTCTACTTCCTCTTCATCTCCATCTCCTTGTCCTTCTACTTCTTCTTCCTCCTCCTCCTCCTCCTCTTCTTCTTCTTCTTCTTCTTCTCTTCCTCCTCCTCCTTCTTCTCCTCCTCCTCCTTCTTTTTCTTCTTTTTCTTCTTCTTCTTCTTCTTCTTCTTCCTTCTTCTTTTTCTTCTTCTTCTTCTTCTTCTTCTTCTTCTTCTTCTTCTTCTTCTTCTTCTTCTTCTTCTCAACCTCCGAGTTTATTTAAAGGATAAAACTAGTGATGAAGTAACATCAGCTAAAGTTGACTGGAGCCAGACTGGACCTACAATGAACTCAATACGTGACAACGTATGCAAATAGGTCTGTTGTAACCTGCCGTAAAAAACACGGAAACCAGTATTACAGACGTCTTATGAAATATCTGTGATCAGCACTGGTCTTCACATAGCTCATGGCCTGATAACTACTCTCACAAGTTAACAGATATCACACACACACACGTACACACACACACACACACACACACACACACACACACACACACACACACACACACACACCACTCACACACACACACACACACACACACACACACACACACACACACACACACACACACACACATCTACCTATCATCATAACCATAACTGACAAAAACATCAGGATGAAAGACAGCTCTCCTGATATTATTCCAAAATATAATTACAAGCGTGCAGACTGGTCCTTATTTCGAACTGCTCTTCTAATCAGGATTACAGACATTATGAAAGTGAAAATGTAGACATTATGTTTTCTAAATTCCAAGAGTCAATTCTAGCCGCTGCAGACGTATCAATTCCGAAACTCAAAACTTCTAGATCGAATAATCGATTGGGTAATGTTTGGTGGACAGAGGCATGTGAGAAAGCAGTTCAATATAAAAGGGAGTAATTCAAAATCTAGGCCTACATCAAAAGCCGGAAACCTGAAGATCATGTGGAAATGAAAAAAGCTAACATCCAATGTAACAAAATCATCGCTGAAGCGTATCATTCTGCACAAAAGAAATTTCAGATTTCAAAGATTTCCATAAAGTCTGGACGAAAATGAATCAAATGAAGAATGGAACCAACTTACCTAGGTGTCCGATAATGATAGAAACATGTAACACATTTCCTTCAGACATGGACAAAGCAGAAACCTTTGTGGAATTATTTGCTAAAAACAGTAAAGTTGAAGGTTTATCTCCTGACTGCAAACATCACAGAGAAATGGAAGATAACAACTCAATCTATACTGATCCAGTGCCTCAAAATGATCTCTGGTTTAATTCTCCAATCACCTTAGAAGAGCTGAAAAACACAATACTGTCTCTACACAACAAAACGAGTTCGGTAGGTGTTGATGCAGTTTCGACTGAAATGATTAAACATCTCCCTGAAAACTACCTTATTTTCCTACACAAAATTTTGCAGAAATGCTGGGTTAGCGGAACTGTACCACAAATCTGGCAACTGTCTATAGTTATACCGATATTAAAAGCAGGAAAATCGAAAACTGATAAAAAAACAGTTACAGACCCATTGCTTTGACGTCCCACACGAGCAAACTAATGGACAGATTGATCTTAAACAGACTTTTACACTACTGTGATAAAAATAACGTTATTCCGGTAAACCAGGCGGGTTTTAGAAAAGGGAGATCCGCAGTTGAACACCTGGTTAAACTTACAACTCAGATCAAACAACAGTTTGCCCGCAGAAAAAGTGTTTTAGCTACTTTCTTTGATGTAAAAAAAAGCTTACGATCAAGTTTGGCATAAACGTTTATTGTTCAAGCTAAAATATGTTGGTTTATCTGGCAATATGTACAATTATATCAAATCTTTTTTAGCTAATAGAACAATACAGGCTAGAGTGGGAGCTAGTTATTCTACTTCACGACGCCTCGACATGGGGATTCCACAAGGTTCAGTGATAGCACCTATTTTATTTAATATCCTTATACAGGATCTTCCTAAAGCTCTTTCAAATCGTGTTGTTTTAGTACAGTATGCTGATGATATGTGCACTTGGATGAATATCACTTTAAAAAGACAACTCCACAGAGAACACGGAATTACATCAGGAAATTGTATCAAATTGATCTTGATAACCTTGGAAACTATATGTTAGAAAATGGTCTGTTGGAAACTATATGTTAGAAAATGATCTGTCGTTGTCGGCAGAAAAAAACTAACATGATGCTGTTTGATCCTGGTGGTAACTCAAATAACTTGCCTACTTTCAAATTGCTTGGTGAAGTGTTAAATTACAAACAGGTTGTAAAATTTCTGGGAGTTTACATCACGTCGAAATTAAGCTGGAATGTCCATTTTGATTATATTTTAACAAAAGCACGAAAAACCTTAAATTTTCTAAAGATAATAAGCAAATTACCCTGGGGAATGGATACAAATATACTGATACATCTGTCAACAGTGCTGGTCAGGTCTAAATTATCCTACGCGCAAGAAGTTTTTTTCAATGCACCTAAATATTTACTAAAAAAGATTCAGAACTTGGACTGCAAAAGTCTTAAAATTGCACTAGGTGTACCAACTCATGCTTCTACTCTGGAAACGTACAAAGTTGCTGGAATTCTACCTCTAAACAACCATCGTGAACTAGCTACAGCAAAGTTTGCAATTAGAACTACTTCACAAGCGCATAATTTTGTGAGCAAAGAAATTAAAATCAGGTCTGATATTGACTTTCCAAAACGAGCAAAAAACATTTCATCACAAATTACAACCGCAACTTACATATCTGACCTGATCAAACAATCCAGCATAACTATGGATGAAATAGCCGAGAAACCAACGTTAACGCCTATCCCTACATGGGAAATGCTAAAGGCCACGTTTGATCTCGATTATGCAGACGTTAAAAAAGATGATAATGTCAACATTACGCTATCCACAGCTTGTGAACACATCGATGAAAAGTACCGTACCCACCTCCACATTTTTACTGATGGGTCAGTCTTAGCAAATCAGAGCGCTGGAGCAGCGTTTTATGTTCCAAAATTTAACATTAAAAAGTCTTTTTTCATTGGGGCAAATATATCTATATATACAGCAGAATTGGTCGCTGTTGTTCAAGCGTTGCATTATTTAATAAGCCTTCGGCCTGTGTCTTTCAAAGTAGTTCTCTTTGTTGATTCAAAATCTGTGTTATATGCCTTACAGTCTTTTGATACAGACACAAGACCTGATTTAATAATTGAGGCAAATCATCTAATACACTGTTTACAGATAAATGGCTCGGAAATCAGTTTATGCTGGGTGCCTTCTCACGTTGGTCTTCACGGCAACAACGTAGTTGACAGAGCAGCTAAATCCGGTGCACTCCGTTCTGAAAATTCCATAGAATTACATGTTAACACCTCGGTAAAAGAAGCTTACAACTCGCTAGAATTAGTATCATGGATTCGATTTCATGAACATTTAAATGAAAAATTTGTGTCTCAAAAAAGAATCAAACTTTCAGTTCAAAATATCTGTAAAAAAAATGCAGTATTCTTCGTTATATCATTTGAGATTAATTGTTACCACATATTTTCGTATTCAACTGAACGCTTTGAAAACAAAATATTGTAAAAACGTTTTATGTATTTGCGTGGAACAATTCACATTGTATCACTGTTTGTTTTACTGCAGAAAGCTTCGTTGTTTTTTACCAAAGATGTTTACACAAGGAAACTATCTTGAAAAGCATTTTAAAGAAGTAATATCAGATCAAGTTCTGTTAGTTAAAATTTCAGAATCATTGGTTCACAGTCCTGTTAATGCGTTACTTTAAGGTTATTATTTTAATTATCATTATTTTACTTTGGTTTGGTTTGGTTTTTATGACGATTTTTCTTTTACATTTGATGTTAGCGTTGTTCTAGTTTCATTTCTCTGTTCATCCACATCCTTTTTCTAAAGACCTTGCCGATTCCTTTTAATTTTATTCCGTCTCTTACTCTGTTCCCCTCTGTCCCCTCCCCCCTCCCCCTCCCCAAAAAAATCATCCTCCATGCCAATTTTACCCGTCTAATATCACTTATAGTGAAAAGACGTTAAATCAAGGAACGAACACACACACCGTGTTTCTCTCTCTCTCTCTCTCCCTCTCTCTCTCTCTCTCTCTTTCAGTCTCTGTCTGTGTGTCTGTCTGTCTCTCTCTCTCTCTCTCTCCCTCTCTCGCTCTCTCTCTCTCTCTCTCTGTCACGCTCTCTCTCACTCACTCTCACACTGTGTGTGTGTCTCTCTCTCTTTCTATGTCTCTCTCTTTCTCTGTTTGTCTGTCTCTGTCTGTTTGTCTGTCTGTCTGTCTCTCTCTCTCTGTCTGCCTGTCTCCCTCTGTCTCTCTGTTGTCTGTCTGTCTGTCTCCCTCTCTGTCTGTCTGTCTGTCTGTGTGTCTCTCACATACGCACACACACACACTCTCTCTCTCTCTCTTCTCTCTCTCTCTATCTATGTATTATATAATATATATATATATATAGTATATATATCTCGCACACACACACACATACATACACAACTCTCTCTCAAACACACACACACTCCACTCTCTCTCTCACACACACACACGCACACACACACACAAATACATATACTCAACACCACACACACACACCAAACACACACACAAACACAACACAAACACACACACAACACACACACACAACACACACACACTACACACACACACACACACACACACACACACACACACACGCACACACACACAAACACACACACGCATACACACACCACACACACGCACACACACACACACACACACACACACACACACACACACACACACACACACGACCCAACCTTTTCCTGGATTGGCCCAGAGAAACTGACACAGCAAGGGAGAAGAGATGAACATGACCCACTCTCAGACTGGTATGCTGGTGCAGCCTGACTACAAGACAGAAAGTTGAGGTCCCAACCACCTCACTCACTCACCGCCTTACGTTCACAGGGTTATGAGACAACCTTTTCCTTGTTCTTGTTGTTCTTATTGTTCTTGTTCTTGTTTTTGTTCTTGTTCTTGACGTCAACCAGGCCTGAGAGACACAAACACCTGCGGTGTCGGTCAGGAGATTTGAACAACATCCGCAATTGGACGCTTCCATGAAGTGAACTAGACTCGGTTGCGTGGTCCCAAGTCTTTCCAAAGAGCCCATAGCACGCCGAACTCTTGGTAGGCGATATGACCCCCCCCCCCCCCGTCCACACACACACACACACACACACACACAATGATTTTGATGGGATTCGAACCCACAACCCACAGTCAGTAGTACGTTATGCTAACCATTGCACCACGATGACTTGTCCACAACACAACTATTAACCTTTAACCTTGATTATGAATCATTCATATACAAATGTTTGCTGATTTGCCACGTTTGCGTGGTAATCCCCAATGGCCACTTTGATCAGCGACAGATACACGAACAGCAAATAACACTGATCCCTACCCGAGGTGTGGTCGACTTTGCAAGCTGAAAACGAAAGTCAAACATACAAAATGATCAGTTATGGGTATAACCTGAACAGCTAGTTTTCCGATTTGTACACGTATACATCTCAACGACGCATTCTTGTTCTGTTGTAACAATGAATGATAGTTTGGAGTACGTTCACCGCGGACTAATAAACAGTTGAAACCTACACGATTCCAAAACATACGGTCATCTGACGCTGCCATGCCCCTCCAAACGTTTTGTTTGAACAAATACGTCCCGCCGGTGCAAATTACTGCATACCATATACACAGGCCTAACCCTTTAGCCAATTAGTTCAACGTATCAGTCCTGCAGCCTATTAGAGCTCGGTGAGCTAGTGGTCTTCGTAATATTCTTTGTCCATGCAGATCATTTCACAGTAAGTGTCTGAGACAGACAGGCAAAGGAGACGGTGCTAGCGTTACACAAGGTTACCAGTCATTTCCACTGCCAAACACAGCGGGGGGATATACCAAGAAATCCACTATTTCTAAGAGATTTACTGTAACCAGGAGGTCCACTATTACAGAGAAGTCCACTGTTGCTTAGAGGTCCTCTGTGTCTGTGTATAAAAAAGTGACGGAAGTATTGCGGTGTTTGAAGTACTAAGTGATCTAGGTGTTGACAGAAACGAAGATGAAGGGTGTGACAGTGCTAACTGTGTGTTTGAACTTGAACTGCCTGCTGCTTTGTCTTCGGGTCACGTCAGGTAAACTTACTGCTGGCTTTTGGAATACTAAATTTATGTATTTATTTAAATCTTTTGTTTAAATATCTGAATATTTATTTGTTTATTTCTTTTTATGTTTGTTTGTTTATCTATCCATCCATCTATCTATCATATCTATCTATCTTCTATCTATCTATCTATCTATCTATCTATCTATCTATCTATCTATCTATCTATCTATCTATCTATTTTCCATCTATCTATCTATCTACCTACCTATCTACCTGTCTGTCTATCTGTCTGTCTATCTCTCTGTCTATCTCTCTGTCTATCTATCTATCTATCTATCTATCTATCTATCTATCTATCTATATATTTGTGTGTTATAGTTGTTTGTGTGAGTGATAATGATGGAAAAAATCTTTTTCTTAACTTTTTTTTCTTTCTTTTTTTTCTTTAAAAAAATTGTTTATACATTTTAAGTTTTTTTGACGTATCATCGCACGTAGGAACATTTCCTTCATGCTCATCTTTTTGGGGGGTTGGGGCGGGATCCCATTTTCTACACCAACTTAATGGCCACAGAAGCTGGTACAGATTTTACAATGCGATGAGGGTAATGATGAAGTGATGAGGATGATAATCATCAATGATGCTATGTAGTTTCACCTAGTATTAAGATTGCGTGACAGGGCTGTACTCTGCCCTTTCCATCATAACATATTCTGCCGTCAAGCAGGCCCGAGAGATACAGACATCTGCGACGTTGGTTAGAAGATTTGAGCAACACCCTCAGGGACGAATCCATGAAGTGGATGAGACTCGACTGTGTGGTCCCAGTCTTCCCAATGAGTCCATAGCACGCTGAACGCTGGGTAGGAGCTAGTTGGAGCCGAAAAATCCACAATGACTTCTGAAGGGACTGACGGGGATTCGAACCCACAACCTTCTAATCGATAATCTGTTGTGCTAACTACAATACCATGGCGACCGGCAAAATGATATTTCATAGTTTAAATTTAGTTAGTTACTACACACTGGCATTTTGTACAGAGTGGACAGTTTATAGTGTCTGTGTGTCCTTTGTATGGCTTCACACTTCAAGCCAATCTAATAACCCTTTGACTCCCGCACTCTATCCACTAATTGCCTAAATTTAACCCTTTGACTCCCTCACCCTATATTGTGAGGGATAGTGTGAGTTAGTCAAAGGGGTATTTTTTATGCTTTGCCTGCATAGTTAGCAATGCAGGATGCCGGTGGACATGGTGCTGGAGTCAATGTATTAACGAAAACAGTGGATAGATTGTCTCTAAAAGTTTTTTTCTCTTGGTGTGTGTGTGTGTGTGTGTGTGTGTGTGTGTGTGTGTGTACATGTGTATGCACGCACGCGCGTGTGCGTGCGTGCGTATGTGTGTGTGTGTTTGTGTGTATAGTATGTGTGTATGCTTGTGTGTGTGTGCTTGTATGTGTGTGCATGTTCGTGTATGTGTGTGTGTATATGGTGTGAGTGTATGCTTGTAGTGTGTGCTTGTATGTGTGTGCATGTTCGTGTATGTGTGTGTGTGTATATGGTGTGAGTGTATGCTTGTAATGTGTGTTTGTATGTGTGTGTGTGTGTGTGTGTGTGTGTGTGTGTGTGTGTGCGCGTGTGTGTGCGCGCACAGCGCGCGTGTGCGCGTGTGCGTACGAGTGTGTATGCGTGTATGTGTCAGCTATCTTTCTCTCATCTCCGTCCCCAGCTCTTTTGTCCCAGACAAATGACATCATTTGTATTAAAGAGTTATCTCTCTTTATCTTGAAGAGTTGTCTTACTTTAACTCTGACTGCTGGTCCTTTTGATAGAGCTGTGGACCCAAGATGTGGTGTCTCCCATTCAATCCAAACCTGCAGTGTTAAAAATCGGCCTGGTTACTGTCCATCTTAACGTTTCTATCGTTCTGGTGGTGTCAGCGTAGTCAAGTTCCATACGTCCCTTCCCTTCCGATTTCGAGACCTTGCCAGCTCATAGAGTGTTCCGCGTGCTCAGGTAGTCTGCCTGATAATAGCTGACAGATTTGAACGGAGCGCATATGGAATTGTCCGCATGCAATGAATCTCTCTTGAACAAACTCCAAATTCCAAACCAAGTTTGCTTGCAAAACTTATCACATCAGCGATGACGACGCGGATGTTGGTAATAATGGTAAGGGCTACGATTAATGTGAAGATGACGACGACGATGACGACGATGATGATGATGATGATGACGATGATGATGATGATGACCTAAGTTATCGATGCTATGACGAAAAAGACTATAGTGATGAAGATGGTGGTGCTGATGACTACGGTAACGAAGATGACCAAAATTAACGACGATTCGACGAAGGAGACAATAGTGATGATGACGGTGGTGAAGATGGTAATGACAGTGATGATGATAATGGCAGTGACGATGATGATAACTATGGCAATGATGATAGTGATGACCATGGCAATGACGATGATGATGACCATGGTAATGACGATAGTGATGACCATGGCAATGACGATGACGATGACCAAGGCAATGACGATGACGATGACTGTGGCAATGACGATGATGATGATGACCATGGCAATGACGATGATGACGATGACGATGGCAATGTCGATGATGATGACCATGCTAATGACGATGACATAATTATGGTAATGACGACGATGATGATGACCATGGTAATGACGATAATGATGATGACCATGGTAATGACTATGATGATGACCGTGGCAATGACGATGATGATGACCATGGTAATGACGATGATGATGACCATGGCAATGACGATGACGATGATGATGACCATGGCAATGACGATGATGATGACCGTGGCAATGACGATGATGATGACCGTGGCAATGACGATGATGATGACCATGGTAGTGACGATGACGATGACTGTGGCAATGACGATATCGATGACCATAGCAATGAAGATGATGGTGACCATGGCAATGATGATGTGGTGATGACTGCAGGGGACCTATCACAGACAGAGGACACGTTGAAGGAAGTGTCAGCATTACAAGATACCAACGTCACACTGCATTGTGACGTCACCACTTATGACGACATCAACTACGTACTGTGGAAAAAGGTTAGTGGGGTGAACAATCACTACATGCATCAATCTTTTGATGATGATGTACAGGGTGAATAATTACTACGTGTATCAATCTTTTGATAATAATGTAGGGTCTGTGTGGTGAACAATCATACTTGTATCATTTTTTATAACAATGGACAGGGTGAACAATCACTACATGTATCAATCTATTGATAATAATGTACAGGAGTCAACAATTATTACATGTATCAATCTTTTGATAATAATGTACAGGAGTCAACAATCACTACATGTATCAATCTATTGATAATAATGTACAGGAGTCAACAATTATTACATGTATCAATCTTCTGATAATAATGTACTGAGGTGAACAATCATTGTTGGAGTGAACAATCATTACATGCACCAATCTTTTGATATTAATGTACAGGGTGAACAATCATTATACGTACCAGTCTTTTGATAATAATGTACAGTGGTGAACAATCACTGCATGTATCAATGATTTGATAATAATATACAGGGATGAACAATCATTACATGTATCAATCTTTTGATAATAATGCACAGTGTGAACAATCACTACATGTATCAATCTTTTGATGATCATGTACAGGGTGAACGATCATCACATGCATTAATCTTTTGATAATAATGTACTACGGTGAACAATAATTACATATATCAATCTTTTGGTAACAATGTACAGGGTGGACAATCATTACATTATCAATCTTTTGATAATAATGCACAGTGTGAACAATCACTACATGTACAATCTTTTGATGATCATGTACAGGGTGAACAATCATCACATTATTAATCTTTTGATGATCATGTACAGGGTGAACAATCACCACATGTATTAATCTTTTGATGATCATGTACAGGGTGAACAATCACCACATTATTAATCTTTTGATGATCATGTACAGGGTGAACAATTATTACGTGTATTAATCTTTTGATAATAATATACAGGGTAAACAATCATTACATGTATTAATCTTTTGATGATCATGTACAGGGTGAACAATTATTACGTGTATTAATCTTTTGATAATAATATACAGGGTAAACAATCATTACATGTATCAATCTTTTGATAATAATGTACAGGGTGAACAATCAATTACATGTATTAATCTTTTGATGATCATGTACAGGGTGAACAATCATTAAGTTATCAATCCTTTAATGATAATATACATTGGTGAACAATTATTACATGTATCAATCTTTTGATAATAACGTACATTGGTGAACAATTATTACATGTATCAATCTTTTGACAATAACGTACATTGGTGAACAATTATTACATGTATCAATCTTTTGATAATAACGTACAGGGGTGAAGAATTATTACATGTATCAATCTTTTGATAATAATGTACAGGGGTGAACTATTATTACATGTATCAATCTTTTGATAATAATGTACAGGGGTGAACTATTATTACATGTATCAATCTTTTGATAATAATGTACAGGGGTGAACAATTATTACATGTATCAATCTTTTGATAATAATGTACAGGGGTGAACAATTATTACATGTATCAATCTTTTGATAATAACGTACAGGGGTGAACAATTATTACATGTACCAATCTTTTGATAATAACGTACAGGGGTGAACAATTATTACATGTATCAATCTTTTGATAATAATGAACAGGGGTGAAGAATTATTACATGTATCAATCTTTTGATAATAATGTACAGGGGTGAACTATTATTACATGTATCAATCTTTTGATAATAATGTACAGGGGTGAAGAATTATTACATGTATCAATCTTTTGATAATAATGTACAGGGGTGAAGAATTATTACATGTATCAATCTTTTGATAATAATGTACAGGGGTGAACAATTATTACATGTATCAATCTTTTGATAATAATGTACAGGGGTGAACAATTATTACATGTATCAATCTTTTGATGATAACGTACAGGGGTGAACAATTATTACATGTATCAATCTTTTGATAATAATGTACAGGGGTGAACAATTATTACATGTATCAATCTTTTGATAATAACGTACAGGGGTGAACAATTATTACATGTATCAATCTTTTGATAATAACGTACAGGGGTGAACAATTATTACATGTATCAATCTTTTGATAATAATGTACAGGGGTGAACTATTATTACATGTATCAATCTTTTGATAATAATGTACAGGGGTGAACAATTATTACATGTATCAATCTTTTGATAATAATGTACAGGGTGTGAACAATTATTACATGTATCAATCTTTTGATAATAATGTACAGGGTGAACTATTATTACATGTATCAATCTTTTGATAATAACGTACAGGGGTGAACAATTATTACATGTATCAATCTTTTGATAATAATGTACAGGGTGAACAATTATTACATGTATCAATCTTTTGATAATAACGTACAGGGTGAACAATTATTACATGTATCAATCTTTTGATGATAACGTACAGGGGTGAACAATTATTACATGTATCAATCTTTTAATAATAATGTACAGGGTGTGAACAATTATTACATGTATCAATCTTTTGATAATAACGTACAGGGGTGAACAATTATTACATGTATCAATCTTTTGATGATAACGTACAGGGATGAAACAATTATTACATGTATCAATCTTTTGATAATAATGAACAGGGGTGAACGATTATTACATGTATCAATCTTTTGATAATAATGTACAGGGGTGAACAATTATTACATGTATCAATGTTTTGATAATAATGTACATGGTGAACAATTATTACATGTATCAATCTTTTGATAATAACGTACAGGGGTGAACTATTATTACATGTATCAATCTTTTGATAATAATGTACAGTGTGAACGATTATTACATGTACCAATCTTTTGCTGATAATGTACAGGGTGAACAATTATTACATGTATGAATCTTTTGATGATAATGTACAGGGGTGAACAATCATTGCATGTATCAATTTTTTGATAATTATGTACAGGGTGTGAACAATCACTGCATGTATCAATAGAGATGACGTGTTCTAATAACTGGAAAATCTGTGTGCACCTGTACGGTCTCTGCTTACCTGCAGAGTCTCTATTTTACTTAAGAGTGTTTTTTACTTATACCACTACTACTATTACTACTACTTCTACTAGTACTACTACTACTGCTACTACTACAACTACTACTACTACAACTACTACTACAACTACTAGTACTATTGCTGCTGCTGCTGCTACTACTACTACTACTAGTGATGATAACGATAAAAATAACAATAATAATAATAATATTATTATGAACCATAATCATCATAATGATAATAATGATAGTAATAATAATGACAATAATGATAATAATAATAATAACTAAGAAATGAAAATGAATGTAGAAAGAAAAGCCAATATCAACCTGAATGAACAGAAGTATTCACTGATGTACAACAGTGGACGTGCACACACACACGCGCGCGCGCGCGCACACACACACACACACACACACACACACACACACACACACACACACATACACACACACACACACACACACACACAAACACAAACACACACACATACACACACACAAAACACACACACACACACAAACACACACAAATGCACACACACACACCACCACCACCACCACACCGCCATCACACCACACCACACAACACCCACCACACCACACCACACCTCACCACACCACAACACACCACACCACACACTCACACCTTACTTTACCTGTAGAGTGTCTGTCTACTTATCATCCCCCCCCCCCTTCCCAATCTCTGCCAGCTGATGATTATGTCCTTTTCTCACCTTGCCCTCCACCAGGTGATCACAGAGGACCATGAAGAGGTGTTGATCCACAACAACGACACCACCCAGGTGAACAAGTACGGGGTGGAACAGCCTCATGACCTGTTCATCATGGACCTGCAGGTGGAAGATGAAGGCCGCTACCTGTGCCAGGTGAACCAGAAGACCGCCACCACTCTTCTGACTGTGCTGGGTAGGTGTCCTGTATAACATAACTATGACCCATCGTTTTTTATTTAAATGGGTGTGACTTGCTGTACTGGGTAGGTGTGTTGTATAACATAATTAGAACCCATCGTTTAGTGTTTTAGATGGGTGTGACTTGCTGTGCTGGGTAGGTGTGTTGTATAACATAATTAGAACCCATCGTTTAGTGTTTTAGATGGGTGTGACTTGCTGTGCTGGGTAGATGTGTTGTATAACATAATTAGAACCCATCGTTTGGTGTTTTAAATGGGTGTGGCTTGCTGTGCTGGGTAGGTGTGTTGTATAACATAATAATAATCCCTCGTTTTGTGTTTTAAATGGGTGTCACTTGCTGTGCTGGGTAGGTGTTCTGTATAACATAATTATTATCCATCATTTTGTGTTTTAAATGGATGTGACCTGCTGTGCTGGGTAGATGTGTTGTATATCATAATTGTAATCCATTGTTTGGTGTTTTAAATGGGTGTAACTTGTTGTTCTGGGTAGATGTGTTGTATAACATAACCATGATCCATCATTTTGTATTTTAAATGGATGTGACCTGCTGTGCTGGGTAGATGTATTGTATATCATAATTGTAATCCATTGTCTTTTCAAAACATCAAAAGAGGAGTCAGACAGGGTTGTGTTTTGTCACCAGATCTGTTTTCACTATATAGCGAAAACATCATGAGAAACCTAGAAGAAGACCCTAGATTAAAGGTTGGAGGGAAAATGATAAACAACATTCGGTACGCAGATGACACCGTGCTAATTGCAGAAAATGAAAGGGACCTACAAAACCTTGTGAATATACTAGAAACAGAAAGCAAAGGTAAGGGGTTGGAACTAAACAGCAGGAAGACTGAAGTCAGGGTGATAAGTAAAAAACATGAAATCCCCTCCTGCAAAATAACAGCAAATGGCACAAGCTTGACACAGGTCAATAAGTTCAAATACCTGGGAACGGTCATTTCATCAGACGGCAGATGCACATCGGAAATAGCTGGCAGAATCGGCCAAGCCAAAACAGCATTCAAGAAGATGGTAAGCATTCTTACCAACAAATGCCTATCAATTAACATCAGAAAGAGAGTCCTTGAATGTTATATAGAACCAATACTGTTGTACGGATGCGAGGCGTGGACAGTCAGCAAGCAAAGCCAGAGCAGGATTGAGGCAGCCGAGATGTGGTTTCTCAGAAGAATGTTGAGAGTACCATGGACAGCAAAGAAAACAAACGAGACAGTCTTGATGGAGGCAGACACAAGTCGATCACTGATAAGGAAGATTAGGAAAAGACAAGCAACATTTATAGGCCATTTTATGAGAAAGGGGGATTTGGAGCACCTGGTCACAACGGGAAAGCTGGAGGGAAAGAGAGCACCGGGTAGACTCAGGGAGAGAATGCTGGACGGACTTGCAGGGTGGCTGAGGATGAAGAGGGTGGGGGAGATGCTAGGGGCAGCGAGAGATAGAGATGGTTGGAAATCCATGGTCGCCAACGCCATGCGGCAGGGCACCTGATGATGATGATGATGAATCCATTGTTTGGTGTTTTAAATGGGTGTAGCTTGTTGTTCTGGGTAGGTGTGTTGTATAACATAACTATGATCCATTGTTTAGTGTTTTAAATTGGTGTCACTTGCTGTGCTGGGTAAGTGTCCTGAGTAATAGAACCATGATCCATTGTTTTGGTGCTTTAAGTGGTGTCACGTATTGTGCTGGGTAGGTGTGTTGTATATCACAATTATAATCCACCGTTTGGTGTTTTAAATGGATGTCGCTTGCTGTGCTGGGCAGGTGTTGTGTATGACAGAATTCTAATCCATCGTTTGGATTTAAATGGGTGTGATTTGCTGTGATGGGTAGAAGTTCTGTATAACATAATTAAATTCCGTTCTTTTGTGTTTTAAATGGGTATCATTTGCCGTGCTGGGTAGGTCTGTTGTTTTATCTCTTTTTGTTTTAAATGTCTCCGTGTAAGGCTACCTCTAACTGTTGTGGGGCCACTGATGGTGATGGTTTCTATGATGGCCTTCAGATATGGAGGTTAGCTGTGAAATAAGCCAGGCTTGTCTTGACTGACTGGTGATGGTTTCTATGATGGCCTTCAGATATGGAGGTTAGCTGTGAAATAAGCCAGGCTTGTCTGACTGGTGATGGTTTCTATGATGGCCTTCAGATATGGAGGTTAGCTGTGAAATAAGCCAGGCTTGTCTGACTGGTGATGGTTTCTATGATGGCCTTCAGATATGGAGGTTAGCTGTGAAATAAGCCAGGCTTGTCTGACTGGTGATGGTTTCTATGATGGCCTTCAGATATGGAGGTTAACTGTGAAATAAGCCAGGCTTGTCTTGTCTGACTGGTGATGGTTTCTATGATGGCCTTCAGATATGGAGGTTAGCTGTGAAATAAGCCAGGCTTGTCTGACTGACTGGTGATTGTTTCTGTGATGGTCTTCAGATATGGAGGTTAGCTGTGAAATAAGCCAGGCTTGTCTTGACTGACTGGTGATGGTTTCTATGACGGCCTTCAGATATGGAGGTTAGCTGTGAAATAAGCCAGGCTTGTCTGACTGGTGATGGTTTCTATGATGGCCTTCAGATATGGAGGTTAGCTGTGAAATAAGCCAGGCTTGACTGACTGGTGATGGTTTCTATGACGGCCTTCAGATATGGAGGTTAGCTGTGAAATAAGCCAGGCTTGTCTTGACTGACTGGTGATGGTTTCTATGACGGCCTTCAGATATGGAGGTTAACTGTGAAATAAGCCAGGCTTGTCTTGACTGACTGGTGATGGTTTCTGTGACGGCCTTCAGATATGGAGGTTAACTGTGAAATAAGCCAGGCTTGTCTTGACTGACTGGTGATGGTTTCTATGACGGCCTTCAGATATGGAGGTTAACTGTGAAATAAGCCAGGCTTGTCTGACTGGTGATGGTTTCTATGTGGCCTTCAGATATGGAGGTTAACTGTGAAATAAGCCAGGCTTGACTGACTGGTGATGGTTTCTATGATGGCCTTCAGATATGGAGTTTAGCTGTGAAATAAGCCAGGCTTGTCTGACTGACTGGTGATGGTTTCTATGATGGCCTTCAGATATGGAGGTTAGCTGTGAAATAAGCCAGGCTTGTCTGACTGGTGATGGTTTCTATGATGGCCTTCAGATATGGAGGTTAACTGTGAAATAAGCCAGGCTTGTCTTGACTGACTGGTGATGGTTTCTATGACGGCCTTCAGATATGGAGGTTAGCTGTGAAATAAGCCAGGCTTGTCTGACTGGTGATGGTTTCTATGATGACCTTCAGATATGGAGGTTAGCTGTGAAATAAGCCAGGCTTGACTGACTGGTGATGGTTTCTATGATGGCCTTCAGATATGGAGGTTAGCTGTGAAATAAGCCAGGCTCGTCTTGACTGACTGGTGATGGTTTCTATGATGGCCTTCAGATATGGAGGTTAGCTGTGAAATAAGCCAGGCTTGACTGACTGGTGATGGTTTCTATGATGGCCTTCAGATATGGAGGTTAGCTGTGAAATAAGCCAGGCTTGTCTTGACTGACTGGTGATGGTTTCTATGATGGCCTTCAGATATGGAGGTTAGCTGTGAAATAAGCCAGGCTTGTCTTGACTGACTGGTGATGGTTTCTATGATGGCCTTCAGATATGGAGGTTAGCTGTGAAATAAGCCAGGCTTGTCTGACTGGTGATGGTTTCTATGACGGCCTTCAGATATGGACGTCAGCTGTGAAATAAGCCAGGCTCGTCTTGACTGACTGGTGATGGTTTCTATGATGGCTTTCGGATATGGAGGTTAGCTATGAAATAACCCGGGCTTGTCTGGACAAATAAGCAGTTTTAGATCGACTAGCGGTGGTCTCTATTAAGACATTGTGGGGTGGCAGTTGGAAAAGACCCAGATATGGTGCCTATGACAGAGTCATCAGGTGGATAAGAACCACATAAAACCGTAATCCCTTGCACTCAAGGGTAGGCCTTTTGACCATGAACTAAGGGCAGAATAACTCCAACAGAAACCCTAAAGGGCTGAAGTCAGAGGTACCAAACCGCAGACGCCTTCTAACAAACCATTGTGGGGGGGGGGGGGGGAGGAGGAGGGAGGGAGAGGAAGACAGGGACGACTGTAGAAAAAATGGATGGAATGGGTGGACAAGGTAGAAAAATGGAAGCAGATGTCATTTTCTGAGACCCAGACCACGGCACATAACGGCCAGAAGTGGCACAGGCTGATGTACACCACACCAACGGAAAGACCCAGGCTGTGGCACATAACCGCAAGAAGTAGTACATGCTAGTGTTCTAGCTCACCAAGGGAAAGACCCAGGCTGTGGCACATAACCGTCAGAATTAGCACAGGCTGGTGTTCACCGCACCAACGGAAAGACCCAGGCTGTGGTACGTAACCGCCAGAAGTGGCACAGGCTGGTGTTCACCGCACCACCGGAAAGACCCAGGTTGTGGCACATAACGGCCAGAAGTGGCACAGGCTGGTGTTCACCGCACCAACAGGAAGACCCAGGCTGTGGCACATAACGGCCAGAAGTGGCACAGGCTGGTGTTCTAGCTCACCGACGGGAAGACCCAGGCTGTGGCACATAACCGCCAAAAATAGCACAGGCTGATGTTCACCTCACCAAGGGGAAGACCCAGGCTGTGGCACGTAACGGCAAGAAGCGGCACAGACTAATGTTCACCTCACGAACGGGAAGACCCAGGCTGTGGCACATAACGGCCAGAAGTGGCACAGGCTGGTGTTCAGCTCACCAACATGAAGACCCAGGCAGTGGTACATAACCACCAGAAGTGGCACAGGCTGGTGTTCAGCTCACCAACGGAAAGACCCAGGTTGTGGCACATAACGGCCAGAAGTGCCACTGGCTGGTGTTCAAACTCATCATCATCATCATCAGGTGCCCTGTGTTCAAACTCACCAAGGGGAATACCCAGGCTGTGGCACATAACAGCCAGAAGTGACACAGGCTGGTGTTCACCTCACCAACGGGAAGACCCAGGTTGTGGCACACAACCACCAGAATAGCACACGCTGGTGTTCAGCTCACCAAGAGGAAAACCTAGGCTGTGACATGTAACAGCCAGAAGTGGCACAGGCTAGCGTTCACCTCACCATCAGAAAGACCCAGGTTGTGACACATCCACCAGAATAGCACACGCTGGTGTTTAAAAACTTTTGACTCCTGCACCTTATCCACCAACTGCAAAAACTCAACCCTTTCATTCCCTCACCCTATCCACCAGCTTCCTGCGGGAAGCTGGTGGATAGGGTAAGGGAATCAAAGGGTTAAGTTTTTGCTTTGCTAGCATTGTTGGCAATACAGGATGCTGGTGAACAGGAAGCGGGAGTCAACAGGTTAAGCTCACTGAGGTAGGTAACTGACGCTAGCGCTGATTACTACAGCAAAGATCAACAAGAAAAAACACGAAAGAAGAATACGAACGCGTAATTAATACAACAAAACAAGAGAGGGAGGGCGAGAGAGAGAGAGAGAGAGAGAGAGAGAGAGAGAGAGAGAGAGAGAGAGAGAGAGAGAGGAGAGAGAGAGAGGAGAAGAGAGAGAGAGAGAGAGAGAGAGAGAGAGAGAGAGAGAGAGAGAGAGAGAGAGAGAAAACACAGAAGCACGCAGAGGCACACTTGTGTCTGTGTGTTTCTGTGTATTTCTATGTCTTTGTGTGTTTCTGTATGTTTCTATGTGTCTGTGTGTTTCTGTATGTTTCTATGTGTCTGTGTGTTTCTGTATGTTTCTATGTGTCTGTGTGTTTCTGTATGTTTCTATGTGTCTGTGTGTTTCTGTGCGTCTTTGAGTGCTTTTGTGTGTTTCTATGTGTCGTGTGTTTCTGTGTGTCTGTGTGTTTCTGTGTTTTTCTTGTTTTGTTTTGTTGTATTAAATACGCGTTCGTATTCTTCTTTCGTGTTTTTTTTCTTCTGGTTCCTGTTTGCTTGAACGCGGGCAGTCACACTTGTTTTGGATTTCATTTAAAGATCAACAGGTCTGGGCACATGTCACATATGTCGTATTTTTCCTTGCAGTGCCCGCCATCAGTGTGGCGATGACCAAGGAAGGCAGCTTGGAGGAGGGAGGACCTTATAACCTGACATGTCACGCTCTGCACGCGCGGCCCCCCGCTTCTATGACGTGGTACAGGGGTACCGATGACGTCACCGCATTTGCTACCAGCTACACTTCCAGCAAGCAAGCCGATGGTGAGTTACTGATATCTGGGTGACCTTTGTGTGTGCGTGTGCGTGTGCGTGTGCGTGTGCGTGTGCGTGTGCGTGTGTATGTGTGTGTTGTGTGTGTGTGTGTGTGTGTGTGTGTGTGTGTGTGTGTGTGTGAGTCTGTGTGTCTGTGTGTGTGTCTGTGGGTTTACGTGTGCTTCTGTGTTTCTTTGTTTTGTTTCTCTGTGTGTCTGTGTGTGTCTGAGTGTTTCCGCGTGTTTCTCTGTGTGTTTCTCCGTGTGTCTGTGTGTGTCTGAGTGTTTCCGTGTGTTTCTCTGCGTGTTTCTCTGTGTGTCTGTGTGTGTCTGAGTGTTTCCGCGTGTTTCTCTGTGTGTTTCTCCGTGTGTCTGTGTGTGTCTAAGTGTTTCCGTGTGTTTCTCTGCGTGTTTCTCCGTGTGTCTGTGTGTGTCTGAGTGTTTCCGCGTGTTTCTCTGTGTGTTTTTCCGTGTGTCTGTGTGTGTCTGAGTGTTTCCGTGTGTTTCTCTGCGTGTTTCTGTGTGTGTCTGTGTGTGTCTGAGTGTTTCCGTGTGTTTCTCTGTGTGTTTCTCCGTGTGTCTGTGTGTGTCTGAGTGTTTCCGTGTGTTTCTCTGCGTGTTTCTCCGTGTGTCTGTGTGTGTCTGAGTGTTTCCGTGTGTTTCTCTGTGTGTTTCTCCGTGTGTCTGTGTGTGTCTGAGTGTTTCCGTGTGTTTCTCTGTGTGTTTCTCTGTGTGTCTGTGTGTGTCTGAGTGTTTCCGCGTGTTTCTCTGTGTGTTTCTCCGTGTGTCTGTGTGTGTCTGAGTGTTTCCGTGTGTTTCTCTGCGTGTTTCTGTGTGTGTCTGTGTGTGTCTGAGTGTTTCCGTGTGCCTCTGCGTGCTTCTGTGTTTCTCTCTCTCTCTCTCTCTCCGTCCGTCCGTCTGTCTGTCTGTATGTATGTGTGTGTGTTTCTTGTGTCTGTGTGTTTCTGTGTATTTCTATGTCTTTGTGTGTTTCTGTATGTTTCTATGTGTCTGTGTGTTTCTGTATGTTTCTATGTGTCTGTGTGTTTCTGTGTGTCTTTGTGTTCTTCTGTGTGTTTCTATGTGTCGTTGTATGTTTCTGTGTGTCTGTGTATTTCTGTGTGTTTCTATGTATTTCTGTATGTGTGTGTTTCTGTGTGTCTCTATGTGTCTTTGTGTGTTTCTTTATGTGTGTTTCTGTGTGATTCAATGTGTTTCTATGTCTCTTTGTGTGTGTCTGTGTGTTTGTGTGTGTCTGTGTGTTTCTGTGTGTCTGTGTGTTTCTGTGTGTGTGTGCTTCTGTGCGTGTTTGTGTGTTTCTGTGTATCTTAGTGTGTTTCTGTGTGTCTCTGTGTGTGTCTGTGTGTTTCTACCGTCATGCTAGCGAAGACAAATGCAGACATCGTTTCATTTCTTAGTGTCTAAAGTTAGTTTTGCATTTTTCAAGGTTTAGGTGCCCCCGCAGAATATCTATTGTTCTTAAAAGCATTTCATCGGAGACATAAAATATGTTTCAATATCGTCATACAGCCGTAAAGGTTGTGTTGGTGAACAAAGATTTCAAATGAAAAAAAATCGGGTTTGGTGTCGAGTTGGACAACCATAGTGAGTTGGATAATTAGGATTTCAATGGCAGATAACTGGAATTATTAGCAAGTTGGAAAACTAGGATTTGAATGGAAAATAACTGGATTTGGTAGAGAGTTGGAGAACAAGGATTTCAATGGAATATAACTAAATTTGGTAGTAAATAAGAGAGCAAGAATGTCAATGGAAGACAATTGAATTTGGTAGTTAGTTGGAGAACTAGGATTTCAATGGACGACAGATGAATTCGAAAGTTAGTTGGAGAGCAAGGATTTCAAGGGAAGACAACTGAATTTAGTAGTTAGCTGGAGAACTAGGATTTCAATAGATGATAAGTATTTTGGTGATATGTTGGAGTACTAGGATTTCAATGGAAGATAATTGGATTTGGTTTTGAGTTGGAGAACTGAAACGATTGACCCAGGGACAATGCCATTGATAGAAATGATGCTAAAGAAGAGATAGGCAAAATTACATACGTGTGTGTGTGCGTGTGTGCGTGTGTGTGCGTGCGTATGTATGTGTGTATATGTGTGTGTGTGCACGTGCGCGCGTGTGTGTGTTTGTGTGGTGTGTGCGTGTGTATGTATGTGTGTGTGTATGTGTGTGTGTGTGTGTGTGTGTATGTGTGTGTGTGTGTGTGTGTGTGTGTGTGTGTGTGTGTGTGTGTGTGTGTGTGCGTGTGTAGGTTATGGAGACAGTTACAGCGTGTTGCACGTGTCACGGGAATGGGCAGAAACTGAAATCGTCTACCGGTGTGTGGCTGGTGTGGGCGATCATACTGCTGACGTCACTTCCTTTGTCTTCCTCTCTCTGACAGGTAAGCTATGGACCATTCTGCTGACGTCACTTCCTCTCTCTGACAGATATAAGCCGTGGACCATCCTGCTGACGTCACTTCCTTTCTCCTCTTGTCTCTGACAAATAAGCTATAGACCATTCTGCTGACGTCACTTCCTTTCTCTTCCTCTCCTTGTCAGGAAGGAATAAACCAATGAGAGTCACAGTCTGACTCTGTACCACGTTTCGTACCTGCCACAGCCTATTGGGTACACTTGGGATGTTAACAAAGATGAGTGTCTGCTTCATGACATTTGTTCCAGAATTAACTTCAGATACGACTTTCTTCTTGTTCTTGTTCTTGTTCTTCTTCTTTCTTGTTCTTGTTGTTGTTGTTCTTCTTCTTCATCTTCTTCTTCTTCTTCTTGTTCTTGTTCTTGTTCTTGTTGTTGTTGTTCTTCTTCTTTTTTTTCTTCTTCTTCTTTTTGTGGTTCTTGTTCTTTGTCTTCTTCTTCTTCTTCTTCTTCTTCTTCTTCTTCCTCTTCTTCTTCTTCTTCTTCTTCCTCTTCTTCTTCTTCTTCATCATCATCATCATCATCATCATCATCATCATCATCATCATCATCATCATCATCATCATCATCATCATCTTCTTCTTCT
This sequence comes from Monoplex corrugatus, assembly GCA_030674185.1. NCBI lineage: Eukaryota > Metazoa > Mollusca > Gastropoda > Littorinimorpha > Ranellidae > Monoplex > Monoplex corrugatus. The sequence continues at coordinate 40,491,698 of CM060313.1, forward strand.
TCTTCTTCTTCTTCTTCTTCTTCTTCTTCTTCTTCTTCTTCTTCTTCTTCTTCTCTTTCTCCTCCTTCTCCTCCTTTAACTCTGTGAAGAGTCGTTGGGATGCCGCTGTAAAAACAAACAAACAAACAAACAAACAAACAAACAAACAAACAAACAAACAACAAACAAACAAACAAACAAACAAACAAACAAACAAACAAACAAACAAACAAAAAAACCAAGAAGAAGAAAAAGAAAAAAACTATTCACCAGATTTTTCCAGCTCTGTCCTTTGTGTGCTGAAGACTGAATCTCTGCAAATGATTTGCCTGGCTCAGACAAAGGAGATATAAAATCTAAAACAAGTGCGACTGCCCGCGTCCAAGCAAATGGGAATCAGAAAAACACGAAAATAGAATCAGAACGCGTATTTAATTTCAACAAGACAAGACAGGCGCAAATTTTCGGCCAATTGGCCTTTGTCAAACGTGAATGTAACGTCACGAACAAACACCAAATACAAAATTAGGAGAAAAAGAAACTTCCCTGCTGCTCCGTCCAGTGGGAGGACTTCCTGTAGGAAGCTGGTGGATAGGGTGAGGGAGTCAAATGGTTAAGTTTTTGCTTTGCTGACACGGTTCACAGTGCAGGATGCTGGTGGACAGGGTGCTGGAGTCAAAGGGTTAAGTTAAACAACAGTATCAGTGTGATGACGTCTCATCTCCGCGCTCGGAATGAATAGAATAGTAAGTAAAATCCGGGCGTTACCTCCCTTTAATTCAGTATGATATACTTACTATACGTGTGTGTGTGTGTGTGTGTGTGTGTGTGTGTGTGTGTGTGTGTGTGTGTGTGTGTGTGTGTGTGTGTGTGTGTGTGTGTGTGTGTGTGTGTGTGTGTGTGTGTGTGTGTGTGCAGGTGGAGCAGAGGGTGTGAAAGCCGGACCTATGATGCTATACTTGCTCACAATCTTCATTCCCCTCGTCTTGCTCCCGCGCCGATGGCCATGACGTTACAAATGACCCGACGTCACATATGGCCACATGACGTCACTGACAACTGTGACGTCACTGGTTGTCAAGACGTCAGCCCCTGTCACCACTCTGTGCTTTGTGTTAGATTGAAACTGTTTAAGAACATAAAAAACAAAACAAAAACAAAAGCAGCTGATTTCAACTGAAATATATAAACATGTTGTCTGGGTTCAGTAGATAGAGGGAATCTTAAGAGGGAATCTTACTTGCTCTTTGTGTGTTGTGTTATTTAGATAGAGGGACTCTTACTTGCTCTTTGTGTGTTGTGCTATTTGGATAGAAGGAATCTTACTTGCTCTTTGTGTATTGTGCTATTTAGATATAGGGAATTTTACTTGCTCTTTGTGTATTGTGTTATTTAGATGGAATATTACTTGCTCTTTGTGTATTGTGTTATTTAGATGGAATATTACTTGCTCTTTGTGTATTGTGTTATTTAGAGGGAATCTTACTTGCTCTTTGTGAGTTGTGTTATCTAGATAGAGGGAATCTTACTTGCTCTTTGTGAGTTGCGTTATCTAGATAGAGGGAATCTTACTTGCTCTTTGTGTGTTGTGTTATCTAGATAGAGGGAATCTTACTTGCTCTTTGTGTATTGTGTTATTTAGATAGAGAGAATCTTACTTGCTCTTTGTGTGTGCTGTTATTTAAATAGAGAGAATCTTACTTGCTCTTTGTGTGCTGTGTTATTGAGATAGAGAGAGTCTTATTTGCTGTTTGTGTGTTCTGTTATTGTGGCCGACTGGTCTTTCTGTCTGGTATGTTGGTAGAGGTGTGACTCCAGATCTGATGTCTGGAGTTCAGCTCCAGCCATCAACTTTAAAAATGGCCATCCACCGCTCATCTTAATGCTCCCATTATTCTGGTGGTGTGTCAGTTGGCCTGTTCACTGCCCATTCCAATCATTCTGGTGGTGGTTCAGATGTCCTGTTCACTGTTCATCTTAATGCTCCAATCATTCTGGTGTTGGTGTCAGATGTCCTGTTCACTGTCCATCTTAATGCTCCGATCATTCTGGTGGTGTGTCATTTGGCCTGTTCACTGCCCATCTTAATGCTTCAACCATTCTGGTGGTGTGTCAACCAGTTTTTCCTGTTCACTGCCCATCTTAATGCTCCCAATATTCTGGTGATGCTTCAGTTGTCCCGTTCATTGTCCTTCTCAATGCTCCAATCATTCTGGTGGTGTCCTGTTCATTGTCCTTCTCAATGCTCCAATCATTCTGGTGGTGTCCTGTTCATTGTCCTTCTCAATGCTCCAATCATTCTGGTGGTGTGTCAGTTGGCCTGTTCACTGTCCATCTTAATGCTTCAATCATTCTGGTGGTATGTCAGATGTCCTATTCATTGCCCATCTTAATTGCTCCAATCATTCTGGTGATGTGTCAGTTGTCCCGTTCACTGCCCATCTTAATGCTCTAATCATTCTGGTGGTGTCTTAGTCAGTTGTCCTATTCACTGCCCATCTTAATGCTCCAGTCATTCTGGTGGTAGTGTCAGTTGGCCTGTTTAACTGCCCATCTTAAATTAATGCTCCAATCATTCTGGTGGTGTCTTAGTCAGTTGTCCTATTCATTGCCCATCTTAATGCTCCTGTCATTCTGGTGATGTGTCAGTTGGCCTGCTCATTGCCCATCTTAATGCTCCAGTCATTCTGGTGGTAGTGTCAGCTGGCCTGTTAGCTACCCATCTTAATGCTCCAATCATTCTGGTGGTGTGTCAGTTGTCCTGTTTACTGACTGCCCATCTCAAAGCTTCAATCATTCTGGTGGTGTCCTGTTCACTGTCCATCTTAATGCTCCAGTCATTATGGTGGTGTGTTAGTTGGCCTGTTCACTGCCCACCTTAATACTTCAATCATTCTGGTGGTGTGTCAGTTGTCCTGTTCACTGTCCACCTTAATGCTCCAATCATTCTGGTGGTGTGTCAGTTGTCCTGTTCACTGTCCACCTTAATGCTCCAATCATTCTGGTGGTGGTGTCAGTTGTCCTGTTCACTGTCCACCTAATGCTCCAATCATTCTGGTGGTGTGTCAGGTGTCCTGTTCACTGCCCATCTTAATGCTCCAATCATTCTGGTGGTGGTGTCAGTTGTCCTGTTCACTGTCCACCTTAATGCTTCAATCATTCTGGTGGTGTGTCAGGTGTCCTGTTCACTGTCCACCTAAATACTTCAATCATTCTGGTGGTGTGTCAGGTGTCCTGTTCACTGCCCATCTTAATGCTTCAATCATTCTGGTGGTGGTGTCAGTTGTCCTGTTCACTGTCCACCTTAATACTTCAATCATTCTGGTGGTGTGTCAGGTGTCCTGTTCACTGCCCATCTTAATGCTTCAATCATTCTGGTGGTGTGTCAGTTGGCCTGTTCACTGTCCACCTTAACACTTCAATCATTCTGGTGGTGTGTCAGGTGTCCTGTTCACTGCCCATCTTAATGCTTCAATCATTCTGGTGGTGGTGTCAGTTGTCCTGTTCACTGTCTACCTTAATACTTCAATCATTCTGGTGGTGTGTCAGGTGTCCTGTTCACTGCCCATCTTAATGCTTCAATCATTCTGGTGGTGGTGTCAGTTGTCCTGTTCACTGTCCACCTTAATGCTTCAATCATTCTGGTGGTGTGTCAGGTGTCCTGTTCACTGCCCATCTTAATGCTTCAATCATTCTGGTGGTGGTGTCAGTTGTCCTGTTCACTGCCCATCTTAATGCTTCAATCATTCTGGTGGTGGTGTCAGTTGTCCTGTTCACTGCCCATCTTAATGCTTCAATCATTCTGGTGGTGGTGTCAGTTGTCCTGTTCACTGCCCATCTTAATGCTTCAATCATTCTGGTGGTGGTGTCAGTTGTCCTGTTCACTGTCCACCTTAATGCTTCAATCATTCTGGTGTGTGTGTCAGGTGTCCTGTTCACTGTCCACCTTAATGCTTCAATCATTCTGGTGGTGTGTCAGGTGTCCTGTTCACTGTCCACCTTAATACTTCAATCATTCTGGTGGTGTGTCAGGTGTCCTGTTCACTGCCCATCTTAATGCTTCAATCATTCTGGTGGTGGTGTCAGTTGTCCTGTTCACTGTCCACCTTAATGCTCCAATCTTTCTGGTGGTATGTCAGTTGACCTGTTCACTGGCCATCTTAATTGCTGCAAGCATTCTGGTGGTGTCTTAGTCAGTTGTCCTATTCACCGCCCATCTTAATTCTCCAATCATTCTGGTGGTGTGTCAGCTGGCCTGTTCATAGCCCATCTTAAAGCTCCAATCATTCTGGTGGTGGTGTCAGTTGTCTTGTTCACTGTCCATCTTAATGCTCCAATCATTCTGTTGGTGTTTCTGTTGGCCTGTTCATTGCCCATCTTAATGCTCCAATCATTCTGGTGGTGGTGTCAGTTGGCCTGTTCATTGCCCATGTTAATGCTCTAATCATGCTGGTGGTGTCAACGTCATGGTTTATAGGTTCTGTTTGCCTCCCCCCTTCCCATTTTAAAATTTGCCAACGAATATATTTTTTGTTCAGG
>CM060313.1:40501215-40506215 GCA_030674185.1 Monoplex corrugatus
GAGCAAGTGGAGAGGATTCATGATGCATTTGAGAGCAGCCCACGTAAGTCCGTACGTCGAGCAAGTCTTCAGCTTGCCATCCCTCATACCACTGTCTGGCGTGTGTTAAAGAGACGATTACACATGAAACCATACAAACTAAGCCTCGTCCAAGCACTTACTAATGATGACAAGGTGATGCGGAGGACATTCTGTGAGTCAATGCTGGAGATGGAGGAAGGTGATGAAACTCTTTTTTCACGTTTAGTTTTTAGTGACGAAGCGACTTTCCATTTGAGCGGCACAGTCAATCGTCACAATGTGCGCATTTGGGGAACAGATCACCCACATGAAACTGTTGAGCATGAAAGAGATTCCCCTAAAGTGAACGTCTTCTGTGCTGTGTCTCAAGACAAGTCTATGGTCCCTTTTTCTTTGAAGGAAACACCGTTACAGGACAAACCTATCTCGAAATGCTCCAAAACTGGCTATTCACTTTACTGCAAGCAGATTCGAATGACTTCATTTTTCAGCAAGATGGAGCACCACCCCATTGGCATCTCGGGGTTAGAGCTTATCTGAATGAAAACGTGCCTCAGCGATGGATTGGGAGGAGAGGTGCTAAAGACCTTGCTCTCTGTGCTTGGCCTGCCAGATCCCCGGATCTCACTGTGTGTGACTTTTTCTTGTGGGGGTATGTTAAAGACCAAGTTTATGTTCCACCACTTCCAGCAAGTATCGATGACTTGAAAGATCGAATAACAGCTGCAATCAACACGGTGGACCGTGACATGCTGAGGCGCGTTTGGGAGGAATTCTCATATCGGCTTGATGTTGTCCGCGCTGCTGGTGGTGGCCACATTGAGCACTTATAAAACATGAAATGAAACTTGAATGTATATACAACACATGTGTTCATGCTAGAGGTTTGTAATTTTTTTCGTTTTTGACACATCACGTGATGATTTTGGCGTATTCTTTTTAAAACACCCTGTATATATATATATATATATATATATATATATATATATATATATATATATATATATATATATATATGTGTGTGTGTGTGTGTGTGTGTGTGTGTGTGTGTGTGTGTACGTTTTACGTTGTTTTATGATCAGATTATGCATGTTGGTCTGTTGATGAAGATGAAAAACGTTGTTGGATATGCTGCATACTTTGACTACATGTAAACAGCTTGGTTTAAAAAGATATTATGTTACTGATCTGTTGATAAAGAAGAAAGAAGAAACTCCATCATCATCATCATCATTCATTCCTGTGTATTACCGCAACTTCTGGACAGGCCTCAGACAAGACAGCCAGACAAGACAGCCAGACAAGACAGCCAGCCAGACAAGACAGCCAGCCAGCCAGGTGAGACAGCCAGACAAGACAGTCAGCCAGTCAGGCAAGACAGCCAGACAAGACAGCCAGCCAGCCACCAGATAGGACAACCAGACAAGACAGCCAGACAAGACAGCCAGACAAGACAGCCAACCAGACAAGACAGCCAGAGAAGACAGCCAGCCATACAGCCAGCCAGCCAGCCAATACAGCCAGCCATACAAGATAGTCAGCCAGACAAGACAGCCTGCCAGACAAGACAGCCAGACAAAACAGCAGACAAGACAGCCAGCCAGACAAGACAGCCAGACAAGACAACCAGACAAGACAGCCAGCTAGACAAGACAGCCAGCCAGACAAGCCAGCCAGCCAGACAAGACAGCTGAGACACAAGATAGCCAGAGACACAAGACAGCCAGCCAAACAAGACAGCCAGACAGACGAGACAGCCAGACAGCCAAGACACCCAGACAAGATAACCAGCCAGACAATGCAGCCGCAGACCAGACAGAACAAGACAGCCAGACAAGACAGCCAGACAAGACAGTCAGCAAAACAAGACAGCCAGGTAGAGAAGACAGACAACCAGCCAGACAAGGTAGCCAGAGAAGACAACAGGCAAGACAGCCAGACAAGACAGCAAAACATTCAAGACAGCCAGCAAGACGGCCAGACAAGACAGCCAGAGAAGACAGCCAGCCAGGCAAGACAGACAACCAGCCACACAAGGCAGCCAGACAAGACAGCCAGACAAGACAACAGCAGGCAGGCAGTCAGCCAGACAAGACAACAGACAAGACAACCAGACAGACAGCCAAACAGCCAAGACAGTCAGCAAGACGGCCAGACAAGACAGCCAGAGAAGACAGCAGCCAGGCAAGACAACCAGACAAGACAGCCAGCCAGCCAGACAAGACCAGACAGACAGACAAGACAGCAAACAAAACAAGACAACAGACAAGACAGACAGAAGACAAGACAGCCAGCCAGCCAGCCAGACATGACAGCCAGATAAGACAACCAGACAAGACAGACAGACAGACAAGACAGCAAACAAAACAAGACAATAGACAAGACAGACAGAAGACAAGACAGCCAGCCAGTCAGACAAGACAGCAAATAAGGCAAGACAGCCAGACAGAGAAAACAGCAACTAGACAAGACAGCCAGACAAGACAGCCAGCAGACAAGACAGCCAGACAAGACAGTCAGGCAGACAAGACAAGCCAGACAAGACAGCCAGACAACGCAGACAAGACAGACAGACAAGACAGCCAGAGAGAGAAAACAGACAACAGCCAGACAAGACAGACAGACAGACAAGACAGCCAGACATGACAGCCATACAAAACAGCCAGACTCGACAGCCATACAAGACAGCCAGACAAGACAGCCAGCAGGCAACCCAGCAAGAGAAGACAGCCAGACAAGACAGTCAACCAGACAAGACAGTGACCAGACAAAACAGCTAGACAAGACAGCTAGATAAGAAGCCAAACAAGACAGCGTGCCAGACAAGACAACCACACAAGACAGCAGACACGACAGCCAGGCAGTACAGCCAGATAAGATGGTCAGCCAGACAAAACAGCGAGCCAGCCAGACAAGACAGCCAGACAAGACAGCCAGACAAGACAGCCAGACAAGACAACCAGACAAGACAACCAGACAAGACAACCAGACAAGACAACCAGACAAGACAACCAGACAAGACAACCAGACAAGACAACCAGACAAGACAGCCAGACAAGACAACCAGACAAGACAGCCAGACAAGACAGCCAGACAAGACAACCGACAATACAACCAGACAATACAACCAGACAAGACAGCCAGACAATACAACCAGACAAAACAGCCAGCCAGACAAGACAGCCAGACAAGACAGCCAGACAATACAACCAGACAAGACAACCAGACAAGACAACCAGACAAGACAACCAGACAATACAGCCATCAAGACAGCCAGACAAGACAACCAGACAAGACAACCAGACAAGACAACCAGACAAGACAACCAGACAATACAGCCAGACAAGACAACCAGACAAGACAGCCAGACAAGACAACCAGACAAAACAGCCAGACAAGACAACCAGACAAGACAGCCAGACAAGACAACCAGACAAAACAGCCAGACAAGACAACCAGACAAGACAGCCAGACAAGACAACCAGACAAAACAGCCAGACAAGACAACAGACAAGACAGCCAGACAAGACAACCAGACAAAACAGCCAGACAAGACAACCAGACAAGACAGCCAGACAAGACAACCAGACAAAAACAGCCCAGACAAGACAACCAGACAAGACAGCCAGACAAGACAGCCAGACAAGACAACCAGACAAGACAGCCAGACAAGACAACCAGACAAAAACAGCCAGACAAGACAACCAGACAAGACAACCAGACAAGACAGCCAGACAAGACAGCCAGACAAGACAACCAGACAAGACAGCCAGACAAGACAACCAGACAAGACAGCCAGACAAGACAACCAGACAAGACAGCCAGACAAGACAACCAGACAAAACACCAGACAAGACAACCAGACAAGACAGCCAGACAAGACAGCCAGACAAGACAACCAGACAAGACAACCAGACAAGACACCATACAAAAGCCAGCCATACAAGACAACACCAGACAAGAACAGCCAGACAAGAAAAGCCAGACAAAACAGCCAGACAAGCAACCAGACAAGACAACCAGACAAGACAACCAGACAAGACAGCCAGACAAGACAACCAGACAAGACACCAGACAAGACAGCCAGACAAAACAGACAACAGACACAAAAACAGCCAGACAAGACAACCAGACAAAACAGCCAGACAAGACAACCAGACAAGACAGCCAGACAAGACAGCCAGACAAGACAGCCAGACAAGACAGCCAGACAAGACAACCAGACAACAACCAGACAAGACACCAGACAAACACCAGACAAGACACCAGACAAACAGCCAGACAAGACACCAGACAAACAGCAGACAAACACCAGACAAGACACCAGACAAACACCAGCCAAACACCCAGACAAGACACCAGACAAACAGCCAGACAAGACAACCCAGACAAGACACCAGACAGACAACCAGACAAGACACCAGACAAGACAAAAAAAAAAAAAAAAAAAAAAAAAAAAAAAAAAAAAAAAAAAAAAAAAAAAAAAAAAAAAAAAAAAAAAAAAAAAAAAAAAAAAAAAAAAAAAAAAAAAAAAAAAAAAAAAAAAAAAAAAAAAAAAAAAAAAAAAAAAAAAAAAAAAAAAAAAAAAAAAAAAAAAAAAACAGCCAGACCAAGACACCAGACAAAACAGCCAGACAGACCAACCAGACAAACAGCCAGACAAGACAACCAGCAAAACAGCCAGAAGACAAACCAGACAAGACAACAGACAGACAGCCAGACAAGACACCAGACAAGACAACCAGACAGACACCAGACAAAACAACCAGGACAAGACAGACAGACACAAAGCCAGACAAGACAACCAGACAAGACAACCAGACAAGACAACCAGACAAGACAGCCAGACAAGACAACAGACAAACAGCCAGACAAGACAGCCAGACAAAATAGCCAGCCAGACAAGACAACCAGACAAAGCCAACAAAAAGCCCACCAGACAAGAAACAGCCAGACAAGACAACCAGACAAGACAACCA
>CM060313.1:40511215-40513715 GCA_030674185.1 Monoplex corrugatus
TATAGATTTGTTTATAATATGTTTTCTATAAATTTCCATTGCTTTTCTTCTTTTCCCCCATTTATAGCCATGTGTATGTGTGTGTGTGTGTGAGTGTGTGTGTGCGGTGTGTGTGCATGCGTGCGTATTTGTATGTTCAGCGCTTAGATTTGATTTCTATCAAGATTTTGCGCTATACAAATATTGTAATTATTAATTATTAATATTGTAATTAAAGCCGGACGGAAGAAGGTCATCAGAGGAGACACCCGCGTTAAGCAAGTGTTTCGGCCCTTAACTCCTGACACTCTAATGGGGCCGGGCCGCATCCAAGTTATAACTCTTCGATGACCTTCTACGTGAAATGAGTATAATGGCAGACTGAAGCAGTAGTAGTGACAGAATGCAAAATAAGCTACGCACAAAAAGTTAAGGATCACTTGCACAAAAATTCATAACTTTCAAAATAAGAAAGCCAATGCGTTGAAGTTTGGCAAACATTTAATTCCATGCTTTAGTGATAACGATACACAATTGCCTTCAATTTCGAGCAATCGTTTGGTGTGTACATTTGATCAAAGTGGGTACGTATCGAAATTTGATTTCCCAAAGTCATTGAAATCACAAGACAGGGCATTCTGATGCTCCCAAAAGTTCAGTAATGCGTGTAACCGCCATGGCTGTTCTGGCACTCGACGCAGCGAGTCCTCATCGAGTTGACCAGGTTGGTGAAGATCCTCTGTGGAAGCGCCTGCCACTCAGCCTGCAGCATCTGGTAGAGGTGTTGGGCATCCCTGGGAGGGGGGTGGTTGCTCCTCACTTTGCGATCCAGCTCATCCCAGAGGTTCTCAATCGGGTTGAGATCTGGACTGCATGCTGGCCACTCCATTCTGTTGACTCCAGACTGCTGCAGGAAGTCGTTGACCACCCTTGCCCTGTGGGGGCGAGCGTTGTCATCCTGGTAGACAGCCGTCGGTCCCATCTGCTGCAGTGTAGGCACAGCCAGCGGTCGAAGGATCTCATCCCGGTATCGGAGGCCATGTACCCTGTACATGATACAAGGGTGTTCTGTGGTGAAGGCTGAAGGCCCCCCAGACCATTACAGAACCTCCACCAAAGGCCACCTTTTCTTGGACAGTGGTGTCAATAAAGCGTTGCCCTGGGCGCCTCCAGACCCTCAGTCGGCCGTCGTTGTGGTTCATGGTGAAGCGTGATTCATCACTGAACAGGACCTGGGACCATTGCTGACGTGTTCACCTCACGTGACGTCTGCAGAAGGCGCGGCGTGCTGCCCTATGGGCTGGAGTTAAGCGTGGCAGTACAGCTGGGCGACGAGAACGGAGGTTAAACCCATGAAGGCGGTTCCGTATGGTCTGCTGGCTGATGTTGATGTTAGTAGCCACCCTCAGCTGCCTTCGAATGATGCTGGAAGAGGCTGTTCTTGTCTGCAGGGCTTGTCGTTCAATGAGACGATCTTCACGTGGGTTTGTCTTCTTCGGTCGAACAGATCTGCGTCTTTCATGGACCCTCCCAGTGGCTGTGAAGCGTTGAATCAGTCTGACAATGACCGAGATGGACACCTGAAGTCGCCTGGCCACTTCTCGCTTGGGAACACCATCTTGGAACCATGCAACAGCTCGTCCCCTCTCAAACTCGCTCAATTTTCGTCGTGGAGGCATTGTCAGATCAGGCCTACTACTGGTGGAATGTCTTCTTATAAAGCCAAGCAAGAGACAGCATCTCACACATAAACAGCAGTGCTTGCACGTGCATAATGGTTTTTCCATCTGACTTGTGCAATGTGTTCAGGCAGAACGGTCCAAAACAAGGTCCTTTTTCGCAAGTTTCCGCTTTTCCGTTTGCGGCCAAGCTCAGTAGTAGAGAATCCCGTGCAATTTTCGCACTAACACAACATCGCCCACTTACAGCTGAACAAGAATTCATAACAATTTGGCTGGACTGAGAAATAAATAACAGTAGCGAACTGAGTTTATTACGCACCTGTTTTCTCATAGTGATCCTTAACTTTTTGTGCGTAGCTTATTTTGTCAGAAGTTCCTGAGAGAAAAAAAAAAAAAGATTGAAAAACTCTACTGACATGGACTTAAACTTTGATGTTCATTTTTAAACCTCCAAAGTATAAAATATCATTATGCATATTCTATACGTTATATGTTGTTCATATTTCAACAATACATTTTCCTATATATATATGAATATGTATCATCTTTAGTTATCACATTTTATTTTTGATGTCCTTTTATTGTAAACAAAACAGAACAAATCAAATCAAATCAAAACAAAACAAAACAAATTTTTAAAATGTTTATACAAAAAAGGAAAACCTTGAGAAATTGTCTTCACACACCTTTCTAAAATCTTGCTGATTTTACACACCTTTCTAAAATCATTCATTGATGATTTCAGGCACCTCTTTTTTGCGTGTGGTGCCAGTGACCTTGACCTTGGTGCTACGATTTTCCAACTGATGTTGTCGTGACTCATCAACAGTTTATAGTTT
>CM060313.1:40518715-40536215 GCA_030674185.1 Monoplex corrugatus
TGAGGGTGCCGTCCAAGACCTTTGTGAGGTCAGCGAAGCTGATGACCAGGGTCATTTGGAAGTTTGTGCTGCTTTCACTAATGCAAGAAGAAGTGACCAACATAAGCAGAAATGGACGTCTTGATCTTGGTCAGAGGTGACAGTGTTGGGATGTCTTGATCTTGGTCAGAGGTGACAGTGTTGGGATGTCTTGATCTTGGTCAGAGGTAACAGTGTTGGGATGTCTTGATCTTGGTCAGAGGTGACAGTGTTGGGATGTCTTGATCTTGGTCAGAGGTGACAGTGTTGGGATGTCTTGATCTTGGTCAGAGGTATTAGTGTTGGAATGTCTTGATCTTGGTCAGAGGCGACAGTGTTGGGATGTCTTGATCTTGGTCAGAGGTATTAGTGTTGGAATGTCTTGATCTTGGTCAGAGGTATTAGTGTTGGAATGTCTTGATCTTGGTCAGAGGCGACAGTGTTGGGATGTCTTGATCTTGGTCAGAGGTGACAGTGTTGGAATGTCTTGATCTTGGTCAGAGGTAACAGTGTTGGGATGTCTTGATCTTGGTCAGAGGTATTAGTGTTGGAATGTCTTGATCTTGGTCTGAGCGACAGTGTTGGAATGTCTTGATCTTGGTCAGAGGTGACAGTGTTGGGATGTCTTGATCTTGGTCAGAGGTATTAGTGTTGGAATGTCTTGATCTTGGTCAGAGGTGACAGTGTTGGAATGTCTTGATCTTGGTCAGAGGTGACAGTGTTGGGATGTCTTGATCTTGGTCAGAGGTGACAGTGTTGGGATGTCTTGATCTTGGTCAGAGGTAGTAGTGTTGGGATCTCAAACAATCGGACGGCTGTATGTTCTCGTTTAATGTGTGACGTTATGTTAGGTCCTTTCCATCACCAAAAATAGCAACTGAAATTCCAACAAAACGTTAATGTACTTGTACTCACACGAAACAAAAATCGTCCGCATGGTGTTGCAAAATGTCAGATGTTTGTTGGTTCAGCTGACTTGACTGTGCTGCTGCTGAAGATAGTTCTGGTTCTTCTGACGTGAGTGTGCTGCTGATGATGTTGGTCCAACACGTCAGTAACATGACGTGCCCTTCAAGTGTCTCCCATCAGGCCATGGCGATCAACACAGCAGGTGGAAGTCATAAAAAGACCAAGCCAACAAACTAAACAGTCGCAATGACCACAGTTTGGAGGGCACACTTCTTCCCACCTACACTAGATTAGCAATGGCACATATCACTGTGAGTTGGCCTTTTGGCCTGTTGAATGTTATATAGAACCGATAGTGTTGTACGGTTGTGAGGCGTGAACAGTCAACACGCCAAGTCAGAACAAGACTGAGGCAGCCGAGATGTGATTTCTAAGAAGAATGCTGAAAGTTCCATGAACAGCAAAAAACAAAACAAAACAAAACAAAACAAACAAAACAAAACAAACAAACAAAACACAAAACCAAAAAACAAAACAGAGCAAAACAAACAAACAAACAAAAAAAAAACGAAAATAAGAGAGTTTTGAAGGAGGCAGACACAAGAAGATCATTAATAAAGAAGATTAGGAAAAGACAAGCAACATTTATAGGACATTTTATGAGGAAAGGGGAATTAGAGTACCTCGTTACAACAGGAAATCTGGAGGGAAAGAGAACAGGTAGACCCAGGGAGAAAATATTAGACGGATTTGCAGGGTGGCTGAAGACAGAGAGGGTGGGAGGTGTACTTGCAACAACAAGGGATAGATTCGTGTGGAGGGCCACGACGATCACCAACCCCATGCGGCAGGGCACTGTGAGTAGGCCTGTTTAGCAATAGCACATATCACTGTGAGTTGGCCTGTTTAGCAATGGCACATATCACTGTGAGTTGGCCTGTTTAGCAATAGCACATATCACTGTGAGTTGGCCTGTTTAGCAATGGCACATATCACTGTGAGTTGGCCTGTTTAGCAATAGCACATATCACTGTTAGTTGGCCTGTTTAGCAATGGCACATATCACTGTGAGTTGGCCTGTTTAGCAATAGCACATATCACTGTGAGTTGGCCTGTTTAGCAATAGCACATATCACTGTGAGTTGGCCTGTTTAGCAATGGCACATATCACTGTGAGTTGGCCTGTTTAGCAATAGCACATATCACTGTGAGTTGGCCTGTTTAGCAATGGCACATATCACTGTGAGTTGGCCTGTTTAGCAATAGCACATATCACTGTGAGTTGGCCTGTTTAGCAATAGCACATATCACTGTGAGTTGGCCTGTTTAGCAATAGCACATATCACTGTGAGTTGGCCTGTTTAGCAATGGCACATATCACTGTGAGTTGGCCTGTTTAGCAATGGCACATATCACTGTGAGTTGGCCTGTTTAGCAATGGCACATATCACTGTGAGATGGTCTGTTTACCAATGACACATATCACTGTCAGCTGGTCTGTTTAGCAACAGCACATATCATTGTGAGTTGGCCTGTTTAGCTATGACACATATCGCTATGAGGTGGCCTGTTTAGTAATGGCACAAAGCTCTATGAGTCGGCCTATTTAGCAATGGCAGATATCACTGTGAGATGGCCTGTTTAGCAATGGCAGATATCACTGTGAGATGGCCTGTTTAGCAAGGACACATGTCACTGTGAGATGGTCTGGCTAGTAATGGCACAGATCACTATGAGTTGGCCTGTTTAGCAATGGCACATATCACTGTGAGATGGCCTGTTCAGCAATGGCACACAGATCACTGATAGTTGGCTGTTAGCAATGGCACATATCACTGTAGATGGTCCCGTTTAGCAATGGCACATATCACTGTGAGTTGGTCTGTTTAGCAATGGCACATATCACTGTCAGTTGGTCTGGTTAGCAATGGCACATATCACTGTCAGTTGGTCTGTTTAGCAATGGCACATATCACTGTCAGTTGGTCTGTTAGCATGGCACATATCACTGTCAGTTGTCTGTTAGCATGCACATATCACTGAGTTGGTCTGTTAGCAATGGCACATATCACAGTGAGATGGCCTGTTATCAATGGCACATGTCACTGTGAGATGGTCTGGTTAGCAATGGCACATATTACTGTCAGTTGGCCTGTTTAGCGATGGCACATATCACCGTAAGTTGGATCTGTTTAGCAATGACATATATCACTGTTAGGTGGCCTGTTTAGTAATAGCACATTTCACTGTGAGATGGCCTGTTCAGCAATGACACATATCTCTGTAAGTTGGCCTGTACCCTGATAATTATGTATGCCATTAGAAAACACAGATTCTTTCCATTTCATTTGATTTCTTAATTAATGGGAGCAGCAGTCAAGTGGTAAACGCTTTACTTTGTGGGGATGTCCTGCGTTCGATTCGCTTAAGCACCTCTACCTGGTGAGTAGACTTTTTTTTTTATTCTCCCAGGTCAACATGTGCGCGGACCTGTCAGTGCCTAAACCCCTTTCGTGTGTATGCATGCAGAATAACAAAAGAGCACGTTAAAGATCCTGTGGGTCATGTCAGTGGCTGGCTTCTGGAAAAATGACATGAATACACCCGCATCTATGCCCACCGAAGATAGAGTATGCAGAGTGTGCAGAAACATACTGCCAGCCGTTGTGGCAAAACAACGTACACACATACGTTTGAGTAAAATCGGCAGCTAAAAGGAAAAAAAATCCACATACACAAAGAAAGAAAAGAAAAGAAAAGAAAAGAAAAAAAAAGAAAGAGAGGAAGAAAGTCAGAAAGATAGAAAGAAAGAAAGACGGACGAACAGAAAGAAAGACAGAAAGAAAGAAGGAAGGAAGAAAGAAAGAAAGACGGACAGACAGAAGGAAAGAAAGAATGAAGAAAAGAAAGAAAGAAAGAAGGAAAGAAAGAAAGAAAGACAGAATGTAAGAAAGACTTTAAGAAGGAAGGAAGAAAGAAAAGAAAGAATGAAAGAAAGAAAGAAAGAAGAAAGACAGAACAGACAGACAGAAAGAAAGACAGAAAATAAGAAAGACAACAAGAAGGAAGAAAGAAGGAAAGAATACTTTATTCATTTCCCCCTTTATACAAGATTTAGGGCGTTGACATCAAACATACCATTTCCAATAGCAAATGCCACACATACCACAAGATTGCTCCAAAGAAATGTGTTCTATTTTCTAATATTTAACGGTCAGCACTCAGTTGTCTGCTAATGGACAAACCCTGTAGTGGTCAAATGCCACTGGTCTGTCCTGTTGGTTGGCATTCCACACTGACCGTTGGCAAGTTGTATGTCCAAAATCTGTCAGTCAAAAGATTGTTTTCTGCCTTGACTGAGAAATGAGTGTTATAAAGGCTGTTTTCTGCCTTGACTGAGAAATGAGTGTTATAAAGGCTGTTTTCTGCCTTGACTGAGAAATGAGTGTTATAAAGGCTATTTTGTGTCTTGACTGAGAAATGAGTGTTATAAAGACTGTTTTGTGTCTTGACTGAGAAATGAGTGTGATAAAGACTGTTTTGTGTCTTGACTGAGAAATGAGTGTTATAAAGACTATTTTGTGTCTTGACTGAGAAATGAGTGCTATAAAGGCTGTTTTGTGTCTTGACTGAGAAATGAGTGTTATAAAGACTGTTTTGTGTCTTGACTGAGAAATGAGTGTTATAAAGGCTGTTTTCAGCCTTGACTGAGAAATGGTGTTTATAAAGACTGTTTTGTGTCTTGACTGAGAAATTAGTGTATAAAGACTATTTTGTGGTCTTGACTGAGAAATGAGTGTTATAAAGGCTGTTTTGTGTCTTGACTGAGAAATGAGTGTTATAAAGGCTGTTTTGTGTCTTGACTGAGAAATGAGTGTTATAAAGACTGTTTTGTGTCTTGACTGAGAAATGAGTGTTATAAAGGCTGTTTTCAGCCTTGACTGAGAAATGAGTGTTATCAAAGACTGTTTTCTGTCTTGACTGAGAAATGAGTGTTATAAAGGCTGTTTTGTGTCTTGACTGAGAAATGAGTATTATAAAGGCTGTTTTCTGCCTTGACTGAGAAATGAGTGTTATAAAGGTTGTTTTGTGTCTTGACTGAGAAATGAGTGTTATAAAGACTGTTTTTCGCTTGACTGAGAAATGAGTGTTATAAAGGCTGTTTTGTGTCTTGACGAGAAATGAGTGTTATAAAGGCTGTTTTTGTCTTGACTGAGAAATGAGTGTTATAAAGGCTGTTTTCTGCTTGACTGAGAAATGAGTGTTATAAAGGCTGTTTTGTGTCTTGACTGAGAAATGAGTGTTATAAAGGCTGTTTTGTGTCCCTTGACTGAGAAATGCATATTATAAAGGTAGTTTTCTGCCTTGACTGAGAAATGCATGTTATAAAGGCTGTTTTCTGCCTTGACTGAGAAATGCATGTTATACGAGCGTAAAGGCTTGATGAGGATGATGGCTCCGCCTGTCTGATTAGACAATAGATGTGTCCAGTTAATTAAAGACCCGTATGTGGAACAGCGTCGGTTGTGACTGAACAAGCCGATTCCTGAGTGACAGTCCTTGAAACAGCTGATGGCATATGAAGACTGATGGCCTTCTGTCCAACCCAGTCGAGTTCGTTTCTTCTATGCAGTGATGATGCTTGTACACACAGCCTGCTGCCTGGCACAGCGATTTATAGCTGTCTCTTCATGTCACAATTGCGAACATCCCTATATCAGCAGTAAGCGCCCTGAGGGCCGGGATCCCACAGCGAGCTCTCCGAACAGGCTATTCTTTGGGATGCGGCCGTCGTGCATGTGGCGGTCATGACCAAGCCGTCGCAGTTGTCGTGGTGTGAAAAGACATACGTGCTTGGTCCAGGATGTCACTGTTTGGCAATCGTCCTTCCAAGGAACGCCACGTATCCGGCACAAGCACTAAGGTGGAGGCTACTGAGGTGATGTTCTTGGTGCAGGTTGGTTGTTCAACTCTGCAATAGAGGACGGTATCTAGTACAGGTACTTTTTTTCTTTAGGATCATCGCTCTCAGAAAGGTTATGTTTATTCTCACCTCTTTGTTTTCGTCCCATTTTCTACGCCACCTTAATGGCCATAGAAACTGGCACAGTTTTTTTTTACAATGCGATGATGATAATTTCGATGAGGATGACAATCATGATACTATGAGTTCCATCTAGGATTGAAACTG
This sequence comes from Monoplex corrugatus, assembly GCA_030674185.1. Classification (NCBI taxonomy): domain Eukaryota; kingdom Metazoa; phylum Mollusca; class Gastropoda; order Littorinimorpha; family Ranellidae; genus Monoplex; species Monoplex corrugatus. The sequence continues at coordinate 40,524,834 of CM060313.1, forward strand.
CGTGACAGGGCTGTAATCTACGCTTACTATCACAACATATCCTAGCGTCAACCAGGCCCGAAAGATACAGACACCTGCGGTGCTGGTCCGAATATTTGAGCAGCACCCTCAATGACGCATCCGTGAAGTGGATCAGACTTGACCGTGTGGTCACAGTCTTCCCAATGAGCCCACAACGCGCCCAACTCTGGATAGGAGCCGGTTAGAGTTGAAAAATTCCGCAATGATTTTTGAAGGGACTGATGGGATTCGAACCCACAACCTTCCAGTCGGTAGTCCGTTGCACTAACCACTGCACCACAGAGACTTGTTTAGTGTAGGTACTTTATAGACTAGGGAAATGATCTTCGATTTTAAGACTGTGACAATGATTTTGCACTTTGTGTCTGTACATCACGTGTGGCCTTGTGTTCATGTTTTCTATGTCTGGCGAAGTGTACGGAGACACCTTCAGTGTTTTCCTACTTTCATCACAGTGAAAACCATGGGCTGTCTACTGTTTGAAACACACACACACACACACACACACACACACACACACACACACACACACACACACACACACACACACACACACACAACACCCCACACATACACACACACACACACCACACCATACCACACCACACCACACCACACCAAACCACACCACATCAAAAAAACACAACACACCACACCACACCACACCACACCACACCACACCACATCACAACACACACACAACAAACGACACCACACCACACCACAACACACCCCCCCCCCACACACAACACACACACATACACACACATTGTTAGTCTGCCGAAATTTGTTTGATAAATTTTTTCAGCAGATTTTTTCTATGGCGTCACCCATTTTTTCCCTTGTATGTGTTTATCACTGTTTACCTATAACAACAGGCTTTTTAGAATGTTTGCCAAGAACACCTTTTGCCATGGAATATTTTACGTGCGCTAAGTGCGTGTTGCACACGGAACATTTGGATATCGTCTCATTCGAAAAACTAGCATCCAGACCGCCACTTAAAGTCTAGTGGAAGGTGGGGTAGGGGATGGGGTAGTGAAAACTCTGATCTCTTGAGAGTCATACCGCTGCCGTTCAGAGATCTGGCCACTTGGGGCAAGGTATGTCTATGACATTATAGGATACTGCAGCAACATCACCAAGCCCAGCCAAAGAAGACTTTTATTTCCATTGTGTCTTTGCAATTGCCAGAACCGTGAACATCAGAACAGCTAGACTTTGAAATCGGGCACTGATGTCTCTCATATCACTTCAGCGGACATACAAGATGACAGCAGACAAGCTTTCACGTTGGCCTTGACAGAAAAACGTTACCCACAGGAGGTATGGATACATGCACGAGTGTACGAGTAAGCCACTGACTTTGTTGATCAAGGGAGCTTGTATTCTCCTCAAATTTCGCAACAGCTCTGACTACAACAACCAGTATTGCTGCGGGCAAACACCACACCATCTACAGAATGCAAATAGAGGCACTCTGCAAGCAGCCCCTATAGTTCACACGACAGCTGGTATAAGCTATCATGTAGTCTTTCTCTCAGATGCTCTGTCTGTTTTCCAGACCCCGAAGAATGACAAGTTCCGGCACCTGAGCGAAGTCTCTCAGCAAGTCACAGTCACCAGAACAGTAGTCCTCCAGTGGCTCTCTGTTCACTGCAAAACACCAGGAAACTAGAAAGTAGATGATCTGGAGAAGAGGGGACCCCAGGAAGACCAACCAGACAACATCGTCAGCTACAGAGAAGAGAAGATCATCATCAGATCACTCCTTTAGGCACGGATAGGAAAGGACGACTACCATCTTCTGTCCAGAGAGCGGCAAATGATTCTGATAAGGCACCACACTGGCCATAACTCGCTCAATGCACTTAGGAATCACAAGTTCAAACTGACGCCTTCAACAACCTGCGTTGCGGTCAAGATGGCCCCACAGATGAATACATTTTGTAGCGATGCTACCTTTACCATGTGGAGAGACAGAAGACATGCCCAGCTACAACCCCTCTGACCACCAAGCTCCATGGCAGCCTGCAGCAGAGATGGGAAAATGCGGTCACATTCACCAAAGATGTAGCCTGACTATGTAGATAACAAATGAAAGAAGAGGAAGAAAAAGAAGGAGTAGAGAAAGAAGCAGAACAAGAAAAAACAACAAGAACAACAAGAACAAGAACAAGAAGGAAGAGAACAAGAAGAAGAAGAAGTAGAAGAAGTAGAAGAAGAAGAAGAAGAAGAAGAAAAAGAAGAAGAAGAAGAATTGCGAAGAAGAATTGCGAAGAAGAATTGCGAAGAAGAATTGCGAAGAAGAAGAATTGCGAAGAAGAAGAATTGCGAAGAAGAAATTGCGAGAAGAAGAAGAGAGAGAAATTGCGAAGAAGAAGAATTGCGAAGAAGAAGAATTGCGAAGAAGAATTGCGAAGAAGAAGAAGAAGAAGAAAAAGAAGAAGAAGAAGAAGAAGAAGAAGAAGAAGAAGAAGAAGAAGAAGAAGAAGAAGAGAAGAAGAAGAAGAAGAAGAAATTAATTGAAGCAGGTGGTTTATCCACTGAGCCACCCAACAATTAAATGAATTGTCCATATTTTTAAACCAAAAGATTGATGACAGCAGAGGAATGTCAGCTTACTGGAGCTGCTCCTAATTGTCTTTCTTTCAGTCTTTTTTTGTTTATCCCATATTACTTGTTTTTATACATAGTCCATATACTTCATACAATCACATCATTCGTGTTTATATATAATACAGTCATGTATTTTTTGTGTTTGTACATGTACTTCAATTATGTTGTTTGTGTTCATACATAATACCGAGTCATATTTGTGTTTATACTTCAGTCATATTATTTGGGTTTATACATAATACAGAGTCATGTTATTTGTGTTTATACTTCAATCATATCATTTGTGTTTATAATTAATGCCGAGTCACATTATTTATGTTTACACTTCAGTCATACTCTTGTGTTATACATAATACCGAGTAATGTTATTCGTGTTTATACTTCAATCATATTATTTGTGTTGATACGTAATACCGAGTCATATTTGTGTTTGTACTTTAGTCATATTATATGTGTTTATACATAATACAGAGTCGTGTTGTTTGTGTTTGTACTTCATACAAATAAACATATCACATTCTCTGCTTCTGTCGCCCAGTCCAAGCCTTAGCTAATCAGGAGACAGACGACACAACCCACAAGTCGAACGTGACGTCATCGAGGTCACGTGACAGGTCAGTGCTTGTACAACTGGAGCCCACGTGATGTGCTTCACTCTCCACCACAGGTCAGAGATCCGCACGCGCGCCTGCCCGGCACGTGAGGTTAAAAGGTCAAGGAATCGAGGTATACTCAATCATGAGGTGAGGAGCCGTAGTGAACGTTGTTTGCCCTTAGTGATTAATGACCACTATATAGCTATCAGCAGGTGAAAATCCACAGACCTGGTTGTATCAGTTTCATACCTACAGTACTTGGCAGCATTTCAAACCTCCTTCTGGGCGGGGGAAAAAGGATTTTATTCTGCACTGAACTGTTTCTATCGAGAGCTGAGTGAACTATGGATTCTTTGGGAAGACTGGGACCACACATCTATTCATCAACTTGACAGATGCGGCACTGAGGATGCTGCTCAAATTTCCTGACCATCACTGCAGGTGGCTGTATATCTCGGGCCTGGTTGATGCTAGGATAATTAGCAACTGTGGATTGCAGCCCTGTCACGCGGTACAGCCACGTCAAGCAGTCTCAATCGTAGATGGAACTCCATAGCATCATGATGGTTATCATCATTGAAATACACAATAATCAAAGTGTTCTCAAACACTAAAACAGTACACAGTCTATATATTTAGTTCAGCAGTATGCCTGATCAGCTCACAAGCTTGTTCATTAACCCTTTAATACCCGCACCCTGTCTACCAGCATCCTGCATCGTCAATCATACCAAGAAAGCAAAAACTTAACCCTTTGATTCTCTCACCCTATCCATCAGCTTCCTGCAGAAAGCTAGTGGATAAGTTGAGGGAGTCAAAAGGGTTAAGTTTTTGTAGATGGTGGATAGGGTGCGAGAGTCAAACGGTTGAAGAGTGGAAGGGATGTGCAATCCTCTCCCCAGTCTCACCTACTGACGCTCATAGTTCCGCAAGTGTAGTGACTGCAATGTGTAGAACGTACTTAGCATGTACAACTTTTTGTTGTTCGCAGTGTCTGTCTCCTGGTCTCTCACCAACAACATATATTCTTTGGAAGCGTGAGGCATTTACGTAAGGCTGGAACACTCGATGGGTTTGAAATTAAGGTTGTCACTCTTCAGGGATTGTCCTTGACAGGGCCTAACGAACTCCATCTATCTGACTTTGATCTTAACCTTCTAGGACTGTCCTTGACAGGGCCTAACAAACTCCATCTATCTGACTTTGATCTTAATCTTCTAGGACTGTCCTTGACAGGGCTAACAAACTCCATCTATCTGACTTTGATCTTAACCTTCTAGGACTGTCCTTGACAGGGCTAACAAACTCCATCTATCTGACTTTGATCTTAACCTTCTAGGACTGTCCTTGACAGGGCTAACAAACTCCATCTATCTGACTTTGATCTTAGCCTTCAAAGCCTGTCCTTAACAGGGCTAACGATGTCCATCTATCCTTGTTTGATCTTAACCTCCTCAGCAGACTAAATGTAAACATGGTGATGACTGTCTTCTTTCCAAGTACTGTGCGAACCGCCGCCAAAATTCCGTAAGGGGAGAAGAAAATTCAAATCATTTTTTCAACGAAGTTCAGCCGTACTGTACAAAAATCCAGAATTATCGGCAAACATCGTTTCTCAAGCAACTGACTGATTCCTGCACAACTTGGCCTCAAATCGTACAAACATGTGGAAAATAAACTGATTTAAAAAACAACAACAACAAAAATTGAGAAAAGTTCTCAGGTAACCTTGAACCTGTGTCACCATTAACTACGAAGTCAATTCAACATGAAAATGACATATTGACATCATTTAGAAACATGATAGTTGTTTTGATTTTTTAAAAGAAAGTTCACAAGATTTTAGCACCGCTGGTAAAAGATAAAAATATAACGCTGAACTCTCATTTAATAATTACTCTAATAATGTCAAGTTTATCGCTGTTTTCACTTTCCATTTTAAAACTATTGTGTGAGAAAGGGAGATTTTTACATATGGCTTAACTGTTTTGTTTAGAGGGAACAGAGCGTGAAAAATGACGGTGTATGTAACACTGAATCATTGCTCTTTATCTCCTTCAGCACGCCTGTCTGAGCAAGCGTGACCTTCTGACCTCCTCTTCTTGTCTCACATGGATTACCTCCCGCCTGATGACGGCGCCCATGTTGTTTAGCGAGGACTGACGCTAAATGCCCCCCATCTTGTACAAGTATAACGTCAGGTTCCATGTCTTGCACACACGTCACATTTACAACAGTGCGCTATTAGACAAACGAGGTGTTATCTCAAGATACAAAGTATCAGACACACTGATAACATTACCAATAAATAAGTGCGCCACACCATCAAACAGCACACTTGTCCATATGAATATTTGATGACTCAACTTGAGAAGAGAAAACTCCGTTCTAACAAGACCCAGTTGTCTTGCTAGATCAGTCCTCCAGGAAATTATTGAAAGAGAGAGAGAGAGAGAGAGAGAGGAGAGAGAGAGAGAGAGACAGACAGACAGGCAGACAGACAGACAGACAGACAGACAGACAGACAGACAGAAGGGAGACAGAAAAAAAGGACCGATAACACCGTGTAATGGACAGAGAAATCATTTACAGAGATCCAGGCTTTGGCACACAACCATCAGAGCTAGAGGAACCCGCTGAACAGTTCCGTAGTGATGCGACCCAAGAACTTCACGGGTTAAGACAGACGAAGAAAAACAATAAGAAAGAAGAAGAAAATTGCGAAGAAGAATGCAAGAGAATGCAGAATTGCGAAAAGAGAGAAGAATTGCGAAGAAGAAGAAGAAGAGAAGAGAAGAAGAAGAAGAAGAAGAAGAAGAAGGTATAGAAAAAGAAAGAAGAGAGAAAAGAAGAAGAATTGCGAAGAAGAAGAATTGCGAAGAAGAAGAGAAGAAGAAGAAGAAGAGAAGAAGAAGAAGAAGAAGAAGAAGAAGAAAAAGAAGAAGAGAGAAGAAGAAAGAAGAAGAAAACAGAAGAAAGAAGAAGAAGAAGAAGAAAGAAGAAACAGAAGAAGAAGAAGAAACAGAAGAAGAAGAAGAAAAGAAGAAGAAGAAGAAGAAGAAGAGAAGAAAAGAAACAGAAGAAGAAGAAACAGAAAGAAGAAGAAGAAACAGAAGAAAGAAGAAGAAGAAGAAACAGAAGAAGAAGAAGAAACAGAAGAAGAAGAAGAAACAGAAGAAGAAGAAGAAGAAACAGAAGAAGAAGAAGAAACAGAAGAAGAAGAAACAGAAGAAGAAGAAGAAACAGAGAAGAAGAAGAAACAGAAGAAGAAGAAACAGAAGAAGAAGAAGAAGAAACAGAAGAAGAGAAACAGAAGAAGAAGAAACAGAAGAAGAAGAAGAAGAAACAGAAGAAGAAGAAACAGAAGAAGAAGAAGAAGAAACAGAAGAAGAAGAAGAAACAGAAGAAGAAGAAGAAACAGAAGAAGAAGAAGAAGAAATAGAAGAAGAAGAAGAAACAGAAGAAGAAGAGAAGAAGAAGAAGAAGAAGAAGAAGAAGAAGAAGAAGGAGAAGAAGAAGAAGAAGAAGAAGAAGAAGAAACAGAAGAAGAAGAAGAAGAAAAGAAGAAGAAGAAGAAACAGAAGAAGAAGAAGAAACAGAAGAAGAAGAAGAAACAGAAGAAGAAGAAGAAGAAACAGAAGAAGAAGAAGAAACAAGAAGAAGAAGAAGAAAAGAAGAAGAAGAAGAAAAGAAGAAGAAGAAGAAGAAGAAACAGAAGAAGAAGAAGAAAAAGGAGAGAGGAAACAGAATAATAATAAAGGAAAAGGAGGAAGAAAAGGAGGAGGAGGAGAAGAAAAAGAAGAAAAAAAGAAGAAGAAGAAGAAGAAGAAGAAGAACAAGATAAGAACAAAAAGAAGACGACGGAGGAGGAGGAGGAGGAGGAGGAGGAGAAGAGGTGGAGAAGAAGATGAAGAAGGATAGGGAAGAGGATGAGAAAGAGGAGGAGGAGGAGAAGAAGAAAATAATAGAGAGGAAGACAGAAGAAGAAGAAGAAGGAGGATGAGAAGAAGGGGGAGGAGAAGGGGAGGAGGAGGAGGAGGAGAAGAAGAGGAGGAGAAGAAGAAGAAGAAGAAGAAGACGAAGAAGAAGAAGAAGAAGAAGACGAAGAAGAAGAAGAAGAAGAAGAGAAGAAGAAGAAGAAGAAGAAGAAGAAGAAGAAGAAGAAGAAGAAGAAGAAGAAGAAGAAGAGAAGAAGAAGAAGAAGAAGAAGAAGAAGAAGAAGAAGAAGAAGAAGAAGAAGAAGAAAGAAGAAGACAGAAGACAAAAGACACAAGCTCATTATCTGACATGGAGATATACAAACGCATGATTACGGGATGAATCAGCAGCAACACTTCCATTGAGGATTAGTTACTAAAGCCCACATAATACATACCTGTTTACAAACACACACACACACACACACACACACACACACACACACACACACACACACACACACACACACACACACACACACCACACACACACACGCACACACAAATCCTTAATGTGTCCAGCCCTCTCAACAGCCAATCACTCATCATAGGTTACAAAACATTAGTCCACATATCTGGCATTCTTCCCCCAGTTCGTCCCTGCCTCTATGTCGTAATGAGAAATGAGTGTTGTCAGCATAGTCACCAGGAGGTAAACAGCTCCATGCAGCGAAGGGATGGGAAGAGAGGAGGGGGTAAGGGGGACAGAGGGGGTGGGGGTGTTTGAAGGAAGTGCATGTTGTTTGATTTATGGAGAAAAGAAGACACGAACGTCGATCATTGACAGGTGAAATTCTGGCAGAAAAAAATCAACAGTTTCCGGTTTTAGCTCTGTGACATCAGAGGTATTTCCGCTTCCTGTGATGTTCCTTCCTTCCTTCCTTCCTTTCGCCTGGTTTTCTTCTCTCGACAAAGATCAGCGGTCTTACCTGGTTTGATGTGTGTCTTTTTGATGGAATGTCTTCATGATCTTCTTTCATTATAGGAAACGCGAACCAGACAAAAGCGATACGTATATCTCTCTGTCTCTGATTTTCTGTATCTTTTTCTCTCCGTCTTTCTGTTTGTCTGTCTCTGTCTCTCTCGGGCTCTATGTCTGTCTGTTTTCTGTCTGGCTGTCTCTGTCTGTCTGTCTGTTGAGCGTGTGCGTCGCACGCGCGCGCGTGCGCGTGTGTTTGTCCCTGTGTACGTGTGGTGCGTGGGTGTGTGTGTGTGTGTGTGTGTGTTAGTTTAAAGTGTGTGTGTGTGTGTGTCTGGTGTGTGTGCTGTGTGTGTGTGTGTGTGTGTGGTGTGTGTATATGTGTGTTGTGTGTGTGTCCCTGCGTGTGTGTGCATGTATGTGTGTGTGTGTGTGTGTGTGTTGCGTTGTGTGTGTGTTGTGTGTGTGTGTGTGTGTGTGTGTGTGTGTTGTGTGTGGTTGTGTGTGTGTGTGTGTGTGTGTGTGTGTGTGTGTGTGTGTGTGTGTGTGCGAGTGTGCGACTAATACCACAACTACAGTCATGTAGGGGGAGGAGCAAAAACAAGATGCAAGATTGCTTCATAGAACCCTTCCAGTGCACCAGGAAATAATTTGAGCAGCCCAAATGTGTGACAAAGTGTACAAAGAAGCTCTGAAACATCACCTTAGGAAAACATATTCCGACCCTCAGAGCAATGCTACACTTGAAATCCAGGGTCTCGTGCGGCCTGCAGTGCCAGAGAAAATGTTATAAGACGTGCCATTAACAATGGATGAAGCAAAGAAAATAATCAAGAAAGCCAGAGCCAAAGTTAACGATTCTCGGGCGTAATGGAATACCGTGCCTAGTGTATAAGAAAGATCTCAGTGTCCTCGAGTAGTTTCACAACTGATAAGATCAGCAGGAGCACTCTGAAGATCTGCAACCAGTGGATGATAGCTGATGGAATGTGTATTTCAAAAGACAGCACTCGATGACATCAACCAGTTCAGACCAATATCACTTCTGAATACTGAGGGAAACAACTTCTTCTCCTTCATAGCAACAAGGTTGACTTGATACATAACGTACATAACGGAGAATGAGAATACTGGATATGTAAGTACAGAAGGGAGTTAAAGGATTATCCTAGGAGTATCTGGCTGTGTAGAGTATGTCTCGGATACTTGGGAAGCCATATAAAAAAACTGAAGCATAAAAAATGGACTTCGATGTGGATTGCTCAATCTGCAAAATGCGCATTGATCAGTTCTGCACAAGATAATCCAGATGGCTCTCGAGATATATCATGTCCTAAATAATATCCGAGAAATACTGTAGAAATACTGAAATGGTTTCTCAATGCTGATCTCCACAACAGATTACACGGCAGACTGAGTCTTTACACTAGAAGAGATGCTAACTATGACTGACTCCAAACATCGGATGAGCATGTACATTGGTATTCAGTGCCTGGACTTGATCTTCATGTGGGATAGAGGAGCAGTCCTGGAACATATGTTCTTCCCCAAGCACAGCATGAGGAATCCTGAAGCCTCGGGTTCTTCTTACATCAGTCCATCTTCAGCTGATTAACAACTATTCTCTGCTCTTCAAAAGTCACCGTGCCCTGCGTCTTTTGCTGTGCCCAGCATGCTTGTCACGGGCAATGTCTTCCCAGTTGGTGATGTTGATGCCACAGCTGATGATGTTGGCCTTCAGAGTGTTTTTGTGTCACTTTAATGGTTTTCTCTGGTACAGAGTCCTTGCTTCAGCTCTCCATGCGGTAACATCTTTGGGTCATGGTGTTTATCATACAGACAATATGTCTTGTCCAAAAAAGTTCGCATTTGATAAGTAGACATTTAAACATTTGGCAAGCCACACTTCTGCAGATCTTCAAAGTTGAATCACGATCATGCCACGTGATGTCGCAGATCTTGTGCAGACATTTTTTTCCAGGAACCATTCTAGTTGTTTAAATGTGCTCGGTATACTCAACCCTATCGGTCTGGAAGCAGGTGCTTTCCATCTCACACATCCCGACTAACAACTTCTCCACAGGAACCGGGTCTGTTACATGTATCTCATCACTGGCACCAGTGGTCAGCCAGCGCGCATAGCCATGCAAAATTAATGCATTCCAGTTCATGTTTTGAGTACACTTCTACCGTTTTAGAAATATCAAACTTGTTTATAGAGAATGAATTGAAAAGATATTTTTAGTTCACATTAGATCGAAATAGGACTGTCTACCGAAATGATAAAATGGCTTTGAATAATTTGTTGAAGGTAAAATAAAAACAAACAAACAAACAAACAAAAAAACCCCAAAAGTAAGTCGGGAAAGGAGGTCAAATTGTATCAACGAATTCTAAATAAGTGCATTTCTAACTTAATCGTGAACTTCTAATTTTCATTGTGTACACAATCTTCGGAAGCACTATCTTGAAACGTTAAGCGTAGATTTCGTCAATATTGTTGTGTATGCTGTTTTCAATGAAATCTACCGATAGGGCTCAGTATACCGATTGGGCGTTGACGCTCTGGCAAGTTTGCAGCCATGGTCTTGGCACCAACGTGTTTCACCTTTCAAAGGCAGAGCTAGCCTTAGATATGCACAGCATCACCGCGGCATCAAAAGATCCGCTCCTCCTCACAAGCCGGTGCCACGACATTAACAATGACTGTAAACAGCGCGAGGCACAGGTCACGTGCTAACTTGTCAAGGGAGACAACACAACAATAAAGAATGACAACAAGCTCTCAAGCCACTCACCTCGTTTGTAAGACAAAATTAACCCTTTCACTCTGTCACCCTTATCCACCAAAGATCATGTAGGCAGCTGGCGAATCAGGTGAGGGAGGGAAAGGGTTAATGTCAACCCTACATCGTGCTGTTTGTGGAACATGATTTTAATGTCCACCTCCATCTGTATTACTTGCTGCAGACACTGCCACGGCGACAACATGGCGGAGAGGAAATGGAATTAGCTGGCAAGTTGGTATGTGACCTGGTGGAAAGAGAGAGAGAGAGAGAGAGAGAGAGAAGAGAGAGAGAGAGAGGGAGGGACACACACACACACATGCATATATACATATATATGTATATGTATATATATATATTGAGAGACAGAGAGAGACAGAGACAAAGACTGAGAGAGACAGAGAGAGGCGAAAAGTGTAGACTTGTGTCTCATATGTACATTAATGTCTCGTCCCTTTCCACTT
>CM060313.1:40543715-40553715 GCA_030674185.1 Monoplex corrugatus
CAAGAACAAGAACACAAACAAGAACAAGAACAAGAATAAGAACAAGAACAAGAACAAAGAACAAAGAACAAGAACAAGAAAAACTGGCGATGATGGCCTTCCATACGAATCTATCCCTTGTCGCTGCAAGTGCATCTCCCACCCTCTCTGTCCTCAGCCATCCTGCAAGTCCGTCCAATATTTTCTCCCTGGGTCTACCTGGTGTTCTCTTTCCCTCCAGCTTTCCTGTTGTGACCAGGTGCTCTTATTTCTCTTTCCTCATAAAATGTCCTATAAATGTTGCTTGTCTTTTCCTAATTTTTTTTTTCACATTAATGATCTTCTTGTGTCTGCTTCCTTCAAGACTGTCTCGTTTGTTTTCTGTGTTTATCACTATTTATCTGGATTTTTACCCTTTAACCTGTCTCCCTTGGGGACCCTATCAGGAACGCAGACCTCTTGCCAGCGTAGTTATCCAGGTTATAGAGACACTAACGGCCTCCCACCCCAGTCCCCAACCCCCAACCAATGCCGAGATTGTGATCCAGTGGAGAATAAACACATCCGAAAGGGTAAAACAACGATGAGGGAATCACATAGCCATAGTTCTATATGGTAAGTGTCAATGGGAAAAACAAGTGATAACACTTCACCACTTGTGGGTTATGTTGAAGAGGATGGGACTGGAACACAAGCCCTGGTAGCCTAGTTAGCTGAGTGGTTAGAGCATCATGTTGATTTATGACACAGGGTCGTGGGTTCGATCCTTGGACCCAGGTGGGCCACAGTTTGATGGCAGGTTGACTAGGTCTGTTGACAGAGCCGTGGATCAAAATCTGATATGTCTCCAGTTCAATCTCAACTCGCAACATTAAAAACTGGCCTGTTTGCTGCCCATCTTAATGTTTCTATCATTCATTCTGGTGGTGTCAGCCTTGTGTTTCATGGTCTTTTTCTCGCCCTCCCCATTTTAAAACCTTGCCAAACACAGAGTTTTACCCAGGCTCAGGGAGTCTGCTAGATAATTACTGTCAGACTTGGGTGGAGTGCATATGGAATTGTCTAAGTGCGATAAATCCCTCTTGCACAGACTCTGAACAAATTCCTCATCACTTTTCCATGTCCTTTATGCGTGTTTTGGCAATATTTATAGGACATACTATGAGGAAAGGGGTATTAGAACACCTGGTCACAACAGGAAAGCTGGAGGGAAAGAGAACACCAGGTAGACCCAGAGAGAAAATACTGCTCGGACTTGTAGGGTGGCAGAGTCAGAGAGGGTGGGAGATGTACTTGCAGATACAGGGGTAGATTCGTGTGGAGGGCCATGATCATCAAAGCCATGCGCCAGGGCACATGATGATGATGACCTCCATGTCCTGATACTTTAAAAGGGACCATTCTGATTGACGGCAAGGTTTATGAATCTATGATAGTACAGTAGAGCAGCTTAACAGGAGAAAATGGACATGGATGAATCCAGGAGACAGCAAAACAGAAAAAAATCAATTGATTACACCCTGGTTAGTAAGAAATTTAGAAATTCTTTATGATAGCAAAAACAGGCGCAGGCAGCAACAGTGACCACAATCCTGTAAAGGGACAGTCTGGGTTGAAGAGAAGAAAACAAATTGGAAATAACATCCAACTAAATCTTTTACTCTTAAAGCCAGATGAATCAACTCGTGCAGAATTTAGCGCATCTGTTCAAAACAAATTTAGTGCTCTGGAAAATATTGGGGACCGTGAACAATGAACACATTTTTAAAAATCAAAATGAAGCTTGTAAAGAAATCCATAAAACTGAGAGAAAAGCAAAGAAGTTAGTGACAAAAGAAATTTTAGACTTGATAGATGAACGTTGGAAGGTAAAGGGAAAAGAAGCAGAATACAGAAATCCCAGAGTTAAAACAAAAGCAAAGATGAATGGATGACAAAAAAAAATAGGCTTGGTGGAAGAATGGAGGAGGACAAAGAGAAAAGAGGAGGAATGCAAAAAGACAGATAAGGAAATCAGGGATAAATGCAATGAATTAAAGAAGCTTGCCTAGAAACAAAGTGCAAAGATACAGAAGACCAACATAAAACATACCCAAAGTTTATGTAGAGAAAGTTTGGAGAAATTACTCACAGGAAAAATACATGCACATCAGCTGGTTACTTAAAATCAAATGATGGCACGATTATTACGAAAAAGACAAAAATATTAGGTACATTGGGACAGTACATCAAAAACGTTTTTCACGATGACAGAAAGGAGGACCACATCATTAGAAAGAACTTTGAAGGACCACAAACAATGAAAGGTGAAGTTAGAGTAGGTTTCAACAAGGACGAAGCAAGGAAAAGCCCCAGGACCAAACAAAATATCATTATAGAAACGACTGAGGCTCTAGATGAATTTGTTTGGAAAAAAGTAACAGTCCTCCTAAATGAAATTTATGACACCGGAAAATCTCTAAAGACATGTCAAAATCAGTATTTCATTTATATATTTCCAAGAAAGCAGGGGTACAGATTGCGAACTTCTTTGTACAATGGGCTTGATGAGTCAACGACAAAGGTTCTATTAAGAATGATCATGATGAGGACGAAGAATAGAATCAACAGAAATAGCAGAAGAATAATGCGAAATTTTTTAAAGGAAAGGGATTGTTAATGCGATATGTGTCCTATAACGTTCACAGAAAGATAATCTGACTACTAAAGATTTATATTATGTTTTGTTGATTATACCAAGGCTTTTGATCGGTAAGACACGAAGAATTGATCAACTAATGAAAAGCTCAATATGATGGAAAAGATCTAAGAATAATACTGATGATGTAATGATAACAGCAATACAGATGACAATAGAAATTGATATAAGTTCTTTTCAAAACATCAAAAGAAGGGTTAGACAGAGATGTGTCACGTCACCAGATTTGTTTTGACTTTACAGTGAAACCATCCTGAGAAACGTAGAAGAATGCTCTGGGATAAAGTTTGGAGAAAAAATGATAAACAATCTTCGTTATGCAGATGACATCGTTCTAAACTGCAGAAAATGAAAAAAGGGCCTAAGCTGAATATGAAGAAGACTGAAGTCATGGTAGTAAGTAAAAATGGCTTTATGTAAAGTAACAACAAATGGCAAAATGCCTAAATCCCCTATTGTGTGCAACACACTTGGAACATCAAATATCCATGTTAAAGATTTTATAGGTGTCTGTGTATGTATATGTGTGTGTACGTATGTAGTATGTATGTACGCACGTACATACGTTCGTATGTATGCATGCATGTATGTATGTATGTATATGTGTATGTATGTACGTATGTATGTATGTATGTATGTATATATGCATGCATGCATGTATGTATGTATGTATGTATGTCTGCATGTATGTATGTATGTATGTATGTATGCATGCATGTATGAATGTATGTAGTATGTAAGTAAGTAAGTAAGTAAGTAAGTATGTACGTATGTATGTATGTATGTATGTATGTATGTATGTATGTATGTATGTATGTATGTATGTATGTATGTATGTATGTATTTATGTGTGTGCGATTTAATGCGGAAACACACACACACACACACACACCACACGCACACGCACGCACACACACACACACACACACACACACACACACACACACACACGCACACACACTCACACTCAGAGTGAATCACACTTCCTTCACTATAATGGTGAGTCTACATATAGAAACCAGCAGAAAAAAAAATATCAGAGGAAAGGGAAATAATTCTGAAGTCACAGGGTCAATTCAGGAATTGTTCCATCTTCCTACACAAACTGTCACCTGATGACCATCTGGTCCATATTATATCATCATTTCCTCCACCGGTCAAAACACGTGATTCCTTCCCACACGCTCTTCTCTCCCCTTCCCTTCTCTTCTTTTGAGTTCACGTGGCATCCGGTGGCCATGTTGACAAAAGTGATTCATCATTTCCGGTTAGGCATCGGAAGGAAAAAAGCGAAGAATTCTGTGTGGGTGGACATGTTTAAAAAAGAGAGAGACACACACACACATACACACACACACACACACACACACACACACACACATACACACACACACACGCACGCACACACACACACACACACACACACACACACACACACACACACACACACACACACACACACACACACACACACACACACACACACACACACAAGATGAATGGTTGGGTGATGAACGGGACTGTCGTAATGGCAATGATAGTTCATTTTGCCAACGATAGAAGTTAATAAAAAACCGTTTTTCAAATTTGACTTGCTAATTTTCAAATCTGCATAGAGCAGAAAAGTCTTAATGTGAGCGCAGTACATTTCTTTTTCATATCAACAAAAAAGATTATTTTGCATGACTTAATCATCTTATATACAAAAACAAACAAAGAAACAAACACACAAACATACAAACAACCAAACAAACAACCAAACAAACAACCAAACAACCAAACAACCAAACAACCAAACAACTAAACAAACAAAACAGAGGATGACATTTGAGATAACACTCTATCATTGCACTAGTCTTCCTCATCCGGCTTGTCCCAATAAATCTGACTTTCTGACCTCCCCTTGTCTCGCATGGATTACCTCCCCTGTGTGATTACGACAGGCACGTTAGCGAAAACTGACGCTCATTGCTTGCCATCTTGTCCTAAACTATGATGGGTTAACAAAAGGATTTTTAAAAAAGGGTGTGGTAGTGGTGGTGGAATAAGGAAAAAAATGGGGGGGGGGGGGCGGAGATTAAATATATCCATTATGGACATCCCCAGAGCCCAATCCTGGACTACCACCACCAACAGACCCATACGTGCGTAATCCAAAATGTTGTAGAGTTGGTAAGAAATAAACAGAAGGAGAAAGACAGGCACAGGGACAAGGAGACGGGGATAGAGAGATGGAATGTCTGAGTCCACAATGTAATGTGGTAGCTGACAGACAATAGTCAGACTCATTCTACGGATGCTCCCCTGTGGTGAGTTATCGTTATTGCTATTGTCATTGTTGTTTAAAGCACAGCCAACATCGTAGAACCATATCAGGGTTATAACCGTTTCAAAAAATACACAAAACCCGAACAGGAAAAAAACAACAACCCCTAAACAACACAACAACAACCAAAAACAAAGAAAAGAAAATTAAGTTAACGTACCAATACATTCGCGCACATAATCTAAAGATATGCCCCTGGCGTTGACCACTCCTTCCAACTTATCGCACAGGGGATTCAAAAACACACCTGAATACAAATTTAAGCATACATAAGGACATCAAAACATCTATAAAAACGGACATAAATTACCTAGAATTGCTTCCGCATATCTCACCTCCATAGATCCAAAAATGCACTCAATACATGTGCCCAATTATCAATACTAAGAAAAAGTACATAAGACTTTATCGAACACATACAGGTGAATATACCAGCAAAGCAGAAAACGATAGGAAGAAATGACAGAAAGCAAAGGAACAAGATAGAAACAAAGAGAGTGACAGAAAAAAGTAAATTTCTAGCACATAATTTATAGAAGGTGGGGATACTATTTACACTGAAAGAGCGTCCCCTCGGGCAGAAAATGGCTGCTTGTGTTTATTGTATGTTATCCATAGAAAATGATTGACTGTATCTGTTGTGTGTTATCTATAGGAAATGACTGATTGTATTTATTGTGTTTGATCTTTTGCATGCCCTTGACAGAGGCCAGGTGGCCAAACGTTTGTGCTTGTTTCGCCTTGTGTATAAAATACACGCTCTCATTTCGTTTTTTGTTTTGTTTTTTGTTTTTTCTTTTTGACATACCCCAGGTCCATGTTGAATCTGTGTGGCTTACACAGGTGAGTGAAGTGGCTGTAGTGGTCATTAATCAGCACAGACAAACACTGCTCCCCATGGCTCCTCCTCAGCCTCATGATTGAGTGTACCTCCGCTCCCTGACCTTTTAACCTCGCGTGCCAGGCGAGCGCGCGTGCGACCTCTGACCTGAAGTAGGAAATGAGGCATGTCACGTGGGCTCCCGTTTTACAGTCCGCTACCTTGTCACGTGACCTTCATGACGTCAGGACTGCCATCAACGCTGCATTGTTGCTTCTGACTTATGTATGTATGTATGTACATGTACGTATATGTATGTATGTATGTATGTATGTATTGTATGTGATGTATGTATGTATGTATGTATGTATGTATGTATGTATCGATCTGTCCATCAGTCAATCTATCTACATATGTATCTATCTATCTATCTGTCTATCTATCTACCTACCTATCTGTCTGTCTATCTATCTATCTGTCTATCTATCTATCTAACTATCTATCTATCTATCTATCTATCTGTCTGTCTGTCTGTCTCTGTGTATATGTGTGTGTGTGTGTTTGTGTGTGTGTTTGACTCTGTGTGTTTCACTACGTGTTTGACTCTCTCTCTCTCTCTCTCTCTCTCTCTCTCTCTCTCTCTCTCTCTCTCTCTCTCTGTGGCTTTGTGTCAGTAAAGGAATGTTGGCTATTTTCAAATGGCTTTTTTTTTTATTACGTTTGGCTCAGACATTTCTTACCAACGCCGGTATTCAATCTAGAAATTTACAAGCAAAGAAAAAACAAACTAACAAACAAACAAAAAAACAACAACAACAAAAAGACACACAAACTCGATCTTATTATCAGTTACCTTTATACATGTGTTCATGTCACACACTGATTTATCTCCATTTTTGCTCCAAAAAGAAGCTGAGGACAGTTTATTAAGATGGGAACAGGTAACAGGTAGGAAGAGATGCCATTCCAGCAGGTTGGCCAATGACACACAGCAGCTCCAGTGACCTAGTGTAGCATTTGATATCTTTGTCTGCAGATTACAGGTATACACCTTGCACATCCACTTCCACACATCCACACCGTAGCATACAGATGTACACAAATTGTTTACTGCTGATGACCCGTTTCAACTGTTAGTAGTTTGAGGTGTCGTTTTTTTTTTTTTCCAAGAGAGAATAATCACACTCGCACTTCGACAGACATTCTGAGCTTGTGAAAAACCATATGCGCTGGTTAAGTCTTGAACTGGAGAAGGGGTGGGAGTGGGAGCGAGAAACATTAAACTGACACCACCAGAATTATGGAAACATTAAAGATGGCAGCAAACAGGCCTGTTTTGAGTGTAGCGCGCTGGGATTGAATTCCCAAATATCGAATCTCGATTCCATGACTCTTAAAAAAACCCCCAAAACAAACAAAAAACAAACAAAAACAAACAAACAAACAAACAAACAAAAACCAACCAGCTCGCTAAAAAAAAAGTTTAAAATACAAGAAAAAATGAAAACAGAAACAAAAACAAAAACAACAACAACAACAAAAAAAACAAAAAAACAAAGAAGAAAGCAAACCAAACCGAAAAAACAACAAAAAGCAAAACAAAAACAAACAAACAAACGAACAAAAAAAATCCAGATACAATATTTCAAATTCTCATCAAACCATGAAGGTTGGTCTGAAACTTTCAAATGCAACAAAGGATTCATGAAGAAAAAAAAATCAGCCATATCAGCCAAACTGATCAACGTACATCTTTGACTGAGATGTATGCTGCGGACATGAGCTCCAGTGTACAATGTTGTGTGATGCAGTGTTTGTTGTCAGGGGCTGCAGTTAATAAACTTGGTTCTATTGTAGTCTGCTAACAGCAAACGGTTAGGGGGCTAATAGACTCATGGTGACTTCCAGATCTGCAGAGGGAGGCTTGCTCCATGTTGGAACTGTTGGGTCATGCCAGGCTGCCGTCTACGGCACTGTTCTGATATAATTGGTCGTCGTTGGTTTTGATCACTATTTTTTAAATAAGCATCATTTCGTTTCGACTGGGGAGAGATTGTTTGTTAGCCCGCTTACGTCTGATTTCTATCTTTGTCTGTCTGTCTGTCTGTCTGTCTGTCTGTCTCTGTCTCTCTGTGTCTCCCCGTTTCTGTTGTGTGTGTGTCTCTCTGTGTCCCTGCATCTGTTTCTGGCTCTGTTTCGTACTGGCTGTCTATGTCTGTCTGTCTCTCTGTCTCTGTGTGGATGTCTTTGTGTGTATGTTTCTCTCTGTGTCTCTCACTCTGCCTCTGTCTCTGTTTCTCCGTCTGTCATTCTGTCTCTGTCTCTCTCTGTCTCTGCCTCTGTCTCCCTGTCTCTCTGTCTCTCTCTCTATCTAATGTATGTATGTATGTGTGTGTGTGTGTGTTCAGTACTTGGGGTCCACTATAAGTGACAACCTCTCTCTGGATGCTGAAATCGGCGCCAGAATTGCGAAGGCCTCATCTGATTATGGCTAAACTGAACAAGCGGGTCTGGTCCAACAGCAGTCTCACTGCGAACACCAAAATGCAGGTGTACAGAGCATGTGTGTTGAGCACACTACTCTACTCAAGTGAAGCCTGGACCACATACGCCAGCCAAGAAAAGAGGCTCAACATTTTCCATCTCCGCTGCTTGCGACGCATCCTCGGCATCCAATGGCAAGACAAGGTGACCATCTTTGCCCTTCTAAGCCAACGCCGACTACGCTGGCTTGGCCATGTGCGTCGAATGGAGGATGGACGCATACCTGAAGACGTTCTCTACGGCGAACTGGCAAATCGGAAGCGAACTCCAGGACGCCCACAGCTACGCTTTGTAGACGCATGCAAAAGGGACCTTAGAAGCTCAGGGATTGACCCAGGCTCTTGGGAGACTCTGGCGGAAGACAGGGCAGCGTGGCGGACAGCCGTTCAGCAAGGCGTTGTGAATGCGGAGAGGAGGAGAGCGCAAAGCGCAGATGAGAAAAGGGCTCTTCGCAAGCAACGTTCCAGAAACCAGACAATAGCGACTCAATTTGTATGTGGCAGATGTGACAGAGATTGCCACTCAAGAATCGGCCTGCACAGCCATAGCAGAAAGTGCACGTCATGACCACAACGCCTCCTGGTGCAGACTATCATCTCCTGAGATGTAAAGAGGCCGACGACGTGTGTGTGTGTTGTGTTGTGTTGTGGTGTTGTGGTGTGTGTGTGTGTGTGTGTGTGTGTGTGTGTGTGTGTGTGTGTGTGTGTGTGTGTGTGTGTGTGTGTGTGTGTGTGTGTGTGTCTGTGTCTGTGTCTGTGTCTCTGTGTGTATCTCTCTCTCAACCTCTGTATCTGTCTCTGTCTCTTTCTGTGTCTCTGTCACTCTCTATCTCTGTTTGTCTCTGTCTCTGCCTGTCTGCCTGACACTCTCATTCTCCTCCACTCTCCATTCCCTCTGTCTCTGTCGATCTGTTTGTCTGTCTCTGTCTGTCTGTCTATCTGTCTCTCTGTCTCTCTCTCTTTCTTTTACTCTCTATGTACCTGTGAGTATTATCTTCTTCCATTATGTTATTCCAGAGTGCTGCTAACGTCCCATATTTTCATCAACTTAAGAGCCAACACCTGATGGGGAAAACGAAACAATGTCCTCTAAACAGTTTGGTGAGATTTAACCATCCCCCCTTTTCCCATCCACAATTTGATCAGTTCTAGAAGCTGCCACCCACAAAGCCACAAACAGACGGCATTCCAGACATTCCGATTGGGTAAAAACAAAACAAAACAAAACAAAAACCCCAAAAAAATCACGAGTAGGCTCGCGTGCCATTATACGAAACTAAACACTTTTGTACCGGAACAAGTCTTCCGGAACAAAAGACCGTTGTGCGCAAGCGCAGCTTGATGACGCAGACATTCCTGTCACTTCCGGTCCTGGACCAAAGTCGTTACTGCCATGGAATTGATAGAAGTCGTCTGGGGTTGCTGCCTGTTGCTCTCAGCACTGTTGGGGTGTGGGGGGGTGGGGGTGTAGACTGACTTCACCCAGGAAAACCCCGGGTAGTGACTGCAGGGGTGTGTGTGTGTGTGAAGGGAATGATGTTTGGTTTGTAGAGGAAGCTCGTAGAACAGGAATGACTGGAATGTGAAAAGTGTTGTGTGTAAATGGATTGCAGTGTTTGAGCACCGACTGTGTG
>CM060313.1:40561215-40563715 GCA_030674185.1 Monoplex corrugatus
CCACGCTGATATATCGAGCTCAATGACAGCCTGCAATTCCAAAACCTGGAATGTTTGCTGTCTATCCTCATGTTTCCATCATTGTGGTGGTGTCAGCTTAGTGTTTCATGGTTTTGTTTCCCCTTCTTTCCTAATTTCAAGGCCTTGTCAGCGCATACAGTTTTGCTCAGGAAGAAAATTGCTGGCAGATTTAGGTGGAGCTCATATGGAATTGTCCGAGTGTGATGAATCCCTTTGAAAAAAATCCAAAGTGTGCGCGTGTGTACTTGTGTGTGTGTGATGTGTGTGTGTATATGTGTGTGTGTGTGTGTGTTAGTGAGTGTGTTGTGTGTGTGTGTGTGTGTTTGTGTGTGTTTGTGTGTGTATGTGTGTGTGTGAGTTTGTAAAATTACAGTTGTGAAGATATGAGAAAAAAATGTTCCTGAATTTGCTGAAGGAGACGGAGGGGGAAAAAAACAAAAGAAAAATAAACAGAAAACAGGGAAACTGACAACCAAGCAAAAACCAACCAACAACCAACCGACCGACCGACCGACCGACTGACCGACCTACCGAGCGACCGAGCGACCGACCGACCGACCAACCAACCAACCAACCAACCAACCAAAACAAAACAAACAAAATAAACAAAACCAACAGACACCAAAAACATCAACAGCAGCAACAACAACAAAAACAAAAACAATGGGTTGACAACACTGGGGAAAGAACAGAGAAATCATTTGTAGAGATCCAGGCTTTTGCACACAACCGACAAAAGTTGGAGGAATCTAGTGTGAAGTTCTTTAGTGTGCCACCCCAATGACTCTTGATGATGAACAGAAGAAGAAGAAGAAGAAGAAGAAGAAGAAAACAAGAACAAGAACAAGAACAAGAACAAGAATTACCAGTTTAAGGTTCACACGTATAACAGTTTTATATACGAAAAATGTTGCGGGGCGCAGATGAGGTGGGTTTTGTGAACCCTATGAGTTCGGAGAAGCAGTACTAAGTTGACAGACTCAATGCATCACACATTCCAGACTCAAAGCAGGCAACCGGTGGATCGGACGTCTCAACGATTTAATCGTTCATCATCATCTCTCTGAGGACCTAGGAGGATCTGCTTATATTTGAGGCACTCAGCAATTTCTTTGACAACGACGTGCACACTGCCATGAGAACAAATCAACAGAATGGCTTATTCCAGGGCAACAGCCATAGCAGTGGTCGTCACTACTTCAGAATATTTATGAAATAATTCTAAACCATTCATCTATTTATGGAACTCGATATTTTGTGATCTACGACAAAATGTATTTAGATCTAGATGTTAGAAATTTAGATTGTGGTGATCGCTGCCTTGGAGCTGATTGATATTTGCATAACATCGATCATCGCAATGATTCCTAATCTTAACTATTTATAGATTCCATTTATTTATCGATAAAATACTATACATTTACCTGAAATGTTGCCTCCAAAAGGATACGATTAAAGTCGCTACCTTTTCGGAAAATTATTTGGCAACCACCAGATCAACGAAGCGGAAATGACGATTATCAGCGATGACGTCATTATTATGGGTGACACCTCCTAGAATAAACAAGGGAACTCAACTTTAAGGCTATCTTCGTTTCCTCATTATCACAATTATACCCCCGTATTTGTTTCACTCACTGGCTAGTTGATTGATTGATCGTCATAAATGAAACGCATGTGTGCAGGCTTTTTGTCATTTCGCATCGCATGTTATGTTTCTTATACAACTACATGTAGTGGGGAACGTACGATGTAACCGAATGAGGATATGAGATGAGATGATCCCATCTTATGACCCTGTTTAAACACCTATCTTTTCATCTGTAGCTGTCAACCTCTTGTTTGCTCTGACACACACCTGCATGCTTTGTTTGCTGTGTGGACAAACAGCATGGTGTATCCCAGGGAACTCAGTGGAGAGGTGTCTTCTTTCTGTGACTTTACACACACTAGCTTCGTGGGAGAGTTATCTTCTTCTTGTGACTTTACACACACACACACGGTTCCTACAAATCGACAAATTCCGTGGCAATGAAGCAGTGATGATGTTGTCACAATGAATATGACAATGTACTGATATCATCTTTTTTTGATCCTTGCGAAAATAGCTTCTTTTCTTTCCACTCTATGAACTTCAAAAAGCAACATGTGGACTAGTTGGTTCTTTTGATACAGCCATGGACTCAAGATCCAATATATCGAGTTCAATTCTAGCTGGCAGCAATAAAAACTAGCTTGTTCCTTGTCCATCTTAATGTTTCCATCATTGTGGTGGTGTGAGCTTAATGCTTCATTCGCTGTTTATCTCCGTCTCCATTTGAAGACCTTGCCAGCCCAAAGGTTTTTTTTGAGCAGGTTCAGGGAGACTGCCTGCCAGATAATTGCTGGCAGATTTTGGGTGGAGTGCATATGGAATTGTCCTGGTGGGATGAATCACTCTCGAACAAACTTTAATAAACTCCTAAAAGGACAACATAGG
>CM060313.1:40576215-40588715 GCA_030674185.1 Monoplex corrugatus
TGAATCATCTTAGTCTGAAAGCTCTGAATTGACGGAATCTGAAAGGTCTAGTCAGAATGATCCTAGTCTGAAAGGTCTGAATTGTCTGACTCTGAAAAGCCTGGGTCCTTAATCTTAAAAGCCTGAGTCCTTAGTCTTAATGGTCTGGGTCCTTAGTCTTAAAGGTCTGGGTCATAATCTTAAAGGCCTGGGTCCTTAGTCTTAAACTTTATTTCTAGTTACGTTTTTGTAGTTGGTGGATAGTGTTCGGGAGTCAAAGGGTTAAACAATTTCTAGTTACCTTTTGACTGAGTGCAGAATCAGCTTTTCCCTGGGTGGATGGCACAGCGTTACTGTCCAGCAGATAAGTGACCCCCACCCCACCAGCCCCTTGTATAAACAGTCAAAGAAAGGGAACATCATAGGTACCGCCCTTTACCCTCCAAGAAAGAAAGCACTCAGATTCAGACAAAGTTATTATCTTTGTACAGAGAAATGGAACAGAGACACCATAGACTTGTCAGTGACCAAGCAGTGTTTGCGTAGGTCGTATCGGTTCATCAGTATTCCATCTGTTTCCCGCTTAAGACGTTGTGCCTCTTTGCTCAGGGTTCTCCAGGATTACGTCCCCTTTGTGCCCTTTCTTCTGAAATTACTTCCCTTTGTGTGGGGATGGGAGAGTGTTTGTGTGCACCGTTTGTGCCGCCAATCCACCCGGTACCCGTCACGTTCTCTGTCTGTCTTACCCGTGACAATGGCCTGTCCCCCTGTGCAGTATGGGTGGGTACGCATTACGACATGATCCGTCATTACCGGGTGCGTGTGTATGTATATATATATATATATCTATATATATCTTGTCGCTGCCATTGAAGTGTTTACCTCGACTTATCCAGGATTATCAGTCGTGTGTGTTTTGGGGGTAAGGCCCTTCAGTCTCCAGTCCAACGTAGTTTTTCCTTGTCCGTATTTACTGCCCCTGATGGCCACTGGAGCTGGAAACCTGTGTTAATGGAAGAGTATGGAAGATGAGTGCATGTGTTATTTATGATGACCCATTTTGGCCTATAACTACAAGTGATATAAATGAGGAGTGCATGTGTTATTTGGGATTACCCATTTTTGCCTATAACCACAAGTGATATAAATGTTGAGTGCATGTGTTATTTATGATGACCCATTTTGGCCTATAACCACAATTGATATAAATGTTGAGTGCATGTGTTATTCATGACGACCCATTTTGGCCTATAACCACAAGTGATATAAACGAGGAGTGCATGTGTTATTTATGACGACCCATTTTGGCCTATAACTACAAGTGATATAAATGAGGAGTGCATGTGTTATTCATGACGACCCATTTTGGCCTATAACCACAAGTGATATAAATGTTGAGTGCATGTGTTATTCACGATTACCCATTTTGGCCTATAACCACAAGTGATATAAATGTTGAGTGCATGTGTTATTTAGGATTACCCATTTTGGCCTATAACCACAAGTGATATAAATGTTGAGTGCATGTGTTATTCATGACGACCCATTTTGGCCTATAACTACAAGTGATATAAATGAGGAGTGCATGTGTTATTTATGATGACCCATTTTGGCCTATAACCACAATTGATATAAATGTAAATGAGAAGTGCATGTGTTTTTAGGATTACCCCTTTTGACCTATAGCTATAAGTGATGTAAATAAGAAAGAGTTTTCTCTTTGTTGTTATCGTTATATATACATTAACAGTGTCAGTGTATGGCACCAGAGCTCTGTCAAGGAAGAATTACTATTTAACACGTACTCTGATTATCCTCGCTGGAACCAGTCGAGGTGATGTAACGGTTAGTGCAACGGACTACCGACTGGAAGGTTGTGGGTTCGAATCCCCATCAGTCCCTTCAAACATAATTATAACATTGTGGGATTTTTCGGCTCTAACCGGCTCCTACCCAGAGTTGGGTATTGGCTATTTGCTATTTGCTTATTGGGAAGACTGGGACCACTCAGTTGACTCTCATCCACTTCACGGATGCGTCATTGAGGGTGTTGCTCAAATCCTCTGACCAGCACCCAGGTGTCTGTATCTCTCGGGCCTGGTTGACGCTAGGAGGATATATTATGATAATAAGCGCACAGGACAGCCCTATGGCGCAGTCTCAGTCCTAGATGGAATTCCCATAGCATCATGATTGTCATCCTCATCGACATCATCATCATCATCGCATTGCAAAAACTGTGCCAGTTTCTGTGGCCATTAAGGTGGGGAAGAAATAGGGACAAAAAAAAACAACAAAAACGTTAGGTGGTGAATCTGACAGAGCTGTACCCATTGACCACTGAGCTAATGACCATTGTGATGACTTGATTAGCGGTGATTGTGACAAAGATTGTGCCCACTGTGCACTGACCAAATGACCTTTGTGATGACTCGGTTAGGGGTGATTCTGATAAACACAGTTCCCACTGACCATAGGGGTGATTCTGTCAAAGACTGCCCACTGTGCACAGCAGGCATATTATTATTATTATTATTATGAACATTTAGTACGCCTAATCAAATTAATGCCCTAGGCGTTTACAATGGCAAAACATATAACCAGAATCACAAGCACACACACACACGCCCACAGAAGCACCCACACACACACAAACACACACACACACACACAAACACACACACAGCATGACATGCAAATACAATGACACATTGACACTAAGACACTATAATGTCACCATTACATTACATGGGGGGAAGGGGGCAGAGATTACCAGTTTTGGGAAACAGGTGAGTTTTGAGGGAGCGTTTGAATGTGGACAGAGAGGGTGAGTATCTAAGAGAGCGAGGTAACTGATTCCAGATGGTTGGAGCTTGATAGGAAAAAGAACGCTGCCCAAACCTTTTAGTGCGGACTATGGGGATACTATAGAGACGGGTATCAGATGAGGACCGCAAAGCTCGAGATGGCGTGTAGAGATGTAACAGATGGGTGAGATACTCAGGACAGGAAGACTCAATAGATTTGAAGCAGAGGCAGGCAATCTTGTAGGATATTCTTTGCTGAACAGGGAGCCAGTGGAGAGAACAGAGCAATGGCGTAACATGGTTAAATTTTGAAGAGCGGAAGATATCGCAAGATAAATATCAGAGAAGATTTTTATCGTCTGTTCTCATCTTGATGTGGGAATCAAGATCTACAGTCTTGTACACCTGCACCACTGACTGCTGTGGAATGATAGTAAAGGATCTTTTGATCCAGTGGAATAGTTGGTGAAATAAAAGGTGAGAGCTGAATAGTAAGAAGACTGAAGTCATGGTAATCAGTGAAAAACAAGTTATCCCCTCGTGCAAAATAACAGCAAATGGCACAACACTGAGACAAGTTGATAAGTTTAAATATCTGGGAACAGTCACCTCACCAGACGGCAGATACATATCAGAAATAGCCATCCAAAACAGCATTCAAGAAAATGAATAGCATTCTTACCAATAAATGCCTATCAACTAACATCAGGAAGAGAGTTATTCCGTGTTATATAGAACCGATACTGCTGTACAAATGTGAAACGTGGACAGTCAAGACGCAAAGTCAGAACAAGATTGAGGCAGCTGAAATGCGGTTTCTAAGAGGAATGTTAAGAATTTCATGAACAGCAAAGAAAACAAACGAGACAGTATTGAGAAAAGCAAACACAAAAAGAACATTAATGAGAAAGAGTAGGAAAAAGCAAGCAACATGTATAGGACATTTTATGAGGCAAAAGAAATTAGAGCAGCTAGCCACAACAGGAATGCTGGGGGGTGGGGGTGGGGTGGAAGAGCACCAGGTAGACCCAGGGAGAAAATATTGGATGGACTTGCTGACTGGATGAAGACAGAGAGGGTGGGAGATGTATTTGTAGCGATAAAAGATAGATTCGTACGGAGTGCCATGATCGCCAACGCCATGCAACAGGGCGCATGATGATGATGATGATAGACTGGTTGGTGTGTGTGTGTGTGTGTGTGTGTGTGTGTGTGTGTGTGTGTGTGTGTGTGTGTGTGTGTGTGTGTGTGTGTGTGTGTGTGTGTGTGTGTGTGCTTGAGGGTGGAGGGAGAGTTCAAAGCTTTTACTTTCCTACTTCGATGTGATCATTTTTTGTGTTGTCTCCACACATACTCGCACGCGCGCGCGGTGTGTGTGTGTGTGTGTGTGTGTGTGTGTGTGTGTGTGTGTGTGTGTGTGTGTGTGTGTGTGTGTGTGTGTGTGTGTGTGGTGTGGTGATCTTTGATTTAATCTCTATTTACTTAAGTGATTTTAATGGGGATAGATGATGCGGATTGAAGAGGATACTTGAAAATAGTCAATCTTCAAAAAAAACAAAAAACAAACAGAAACGGAAAACAACTGTGCCGAGGACAGGAAGGAAAAACTAACAAATGACATTACCATAATTAACGATTTAAACAGTAAAACTGGATAACTATAACAGTGAATAAGTTAAATAACGGCATCTCTCTCTCTCTCTCCCTCTCACTCTGTCTCTGTCTCTCTCTCTCTCTCTCTCTCTGTATCTGTCTATCTCTGTCTCTGTCTCTATCTCTCTCTTTCTCTCTTTTATGTGCGCGCAAATGTGCGCGCGCGCGCGCGTGTGTGTGTGTACAACTTGATGTGACACTGACATATCTGCAGACCAAATTTCCTTGCTAGTTTGGAAAAGACAAATAAAAAATTTGAATTTTGAAATTGGATGAATTATTCTCGTCATTGTCCATAACATATCACGAATACTCTATTGTTGTACGAGTGAAAATCCGAGAATAATTTCGTTATCATATCATTCATAAGTAAGCAAATGAGTGCGGGTTTTGCACCGTGCAACTGATGATGTCAGATGCTTAGACTTTTAAGTTTGCTGAAATCACACATACACGTGTTTGTTCCTGCGTACACACACAGACACAGAAACAGACACAGACACAGACACAGACACAGACACATATACACACACGCGCGCGCGTGCACCACACACACACACACACACACACACACACACACACACACACACACACACACACACACACACACACACACACATATATACACACACATACTGACGTGCTTGTTCGTGCGTACACACACACACATTCACACACGCACGCACACACACATACATACACATAGACACACACACACACATAGACAGACAGACAGACAGATAGATAGACAGACAGACAGACAGACAGGCACACACATAGACACACACAGACACGCACACACACAGACACTTGCACACACACAAACACTTGCACACACACACACAAACACACACACAGACACACACACAGGCACACAAACACACAGACACACACACAGACACACACACACACAGCCACATACACACACACACACACACAGACACACAGGCACACACACACACACACACACACACACACACACACACACACACACACACCACACACACACACACACACACACACACACACACACAGAGTTGACGTGTCAGCAGTTTTCTATAACCACCTGGTGGCGTCACAGTAAAGACGTGATGACGTCATCAGTATGGCGGCCTCTGGCCGTTCATCTCGTTACAGACTTGGTGAAACAAGATATCTTTGCTCTTTACGCCACCCCCCCCCCCCCCCAGCGTCTCCTTCACCCCCCCCCACCCCAAGTCTCTGTCCCTCTCCAGTTTACTTTGTAGGTCTTGGCTCTCTTCTGTAATGGTGCAGTGTCTTTTGTACAGTCTGTCTGTCTGTCGTTGCCATCAATTGCTTCTTAAGCTCTCGTTTTCTTGGCTTTACTGGCTTGCTTTTTTTGTGTCTGTTCCTTTTTCTTTTCTTCTTCTTCTTCTTCCTTCTTGGTTTCCTCTTTTTATTTCTTTCATTTTTTCTTTCTTTCTGCTTTCTTTCTTTCATCTTTTTTATATGTTATTTTTTTCTTCTTTCTCTCTCTCTCTCTCTCTTTCTTTCTTTCTTTCCTTCTTTCTTTCTTACTTTCTTTCTGTCTTTTATCCTTTCTTTCATCATTTCTTTCATCCTTTCTTTCTTTTTTTCACTGTCGTTGAGAAGGTCCTTGTCTTTTTCAAACGTAAACACGAAAATATCAAAACACACAACAATGGTTTAATGCACAAACAATGAAATTTACAAACGATAATATACACCATGGGTGAGTAGTCTTGAGTTTAGATAATTACAACGGGTGATTTTTTTTAAACACATATTAGATTTAAGTAGAGAAGCAGACATTCTGGTTTATGGTCGATTTGAAATGCGTTTACGAATGTTTATGATCGGTTTGAAATGTGATTAATAATGTTTACGATCGGTTTGAAATGTAATTAAAGTGTTTATGGTCGATTTGAATTATGTTTAAGAATGTTTGTGGTCGATTTCAAATGTGTTTAAATATGTTTATGGTCGGTTTGAAATGCAATTAAGAATGTTTACAGTCGGATTCAAAATGTATTTATGAATATTAACGATCGGGTTGCAGTATAATTAAAATGTTTATAGTCGATTTGAAATATGTTTAAGAATGTCTATGGCCGGTTTGAAATATGTTTAAATATACATCCTAAGAACTATCATAGAGAGGTCAATTGAGATGAATAAGGATTTGTATTTATGCTTTGTTGACTATACCAAGGCTTTCGATCGGGTACGACATGAAGAATTGATCAACCAACTGGAGAGACTCAATGCTGATGGAAAAGATCTACGAATAATCAGGAATATGTACTGGGAACAAACAGCTGCAATGAGAATAGAAAACAATATAAGCTCTTTTCAAAACATCAAAAGAGGAGTCAGACAGGGTTGTGTTTTGTCACCAGATCTGTTTTCACTATAGAGCGAAAACATCATGAGAAACCTAGAAGAAGACCCTGGATTAAAGGTTGGAGGGAAAATGATAAACAACATTCGGTACGCAGATAACACTGTGCTAATTGCAGAAAATGAAGGGGACCTACAAAACCTTGTGAATATACTAGAAATAGAAAGCAAAGGTAAGCGGTTGAAACTAAACAGCAGGAAGACTGAAGTCATGGTGATCAGTAAAAAGCATGAAATCCCCTCCTGCAAAATAACAGCAAATGGCACAACCTTGACACAGGTTAATAAGTTCAAATACCTGGGAACGGTCGTTTCATCAGACGGCAGATGCACATCAGAAATACCTGGCAGAATCGGCCAAGCCAAAACAGCATTCAAGAAGATGACAAGCATTCTTACCAACAAATGCCTATCAATTAACATCAGAAAGAGAGTCCTTGAATGTTATATAGAACCAATACTGTTGTACGGATGCGAGGCGTGGACAGTCAGCAAGCAAAGCCAGAGCAAGATTGAGGCAGCCGAGATGTGGTTTCTCTGAAGAATGTTGAGAGTTCCATGGACAGCAAAGAAAACAAACGAGACGGTCTTGATGGAGGCAGACTCAAGTAGATCACTCATAAGGAAGATTAGGAAAAGACAAGCAACATTTATAGGCCATTTTATGAGGAAGGGGGATTGGAGCACCTGGTCACAACGGGAAACTGGAGGGAAAGAGAGCACCAGGTAGACCCAGGGAGAGGATGCTGGACGGACTTGCAGAGTGGCTGGGGATGAGGAGGGTGGGGGAGATTCTGGGCGCAACGAGAGATAGAGATGGTTGGAAGTCCATGGTCGCCAACGCCATGCGGCAAAGCACCTGATGATGATGATGATGATGTTTATGGTCGGTTTAAAATGTAATTAAGGATGTTTACAGTCGGTTTCAAATGTGTTTAAGAATACTAACGATCGGTTTGAAATGTGTTTAAAAATGTTTATGTCGACTTTAAATGTGTTTAAGAATGTTTATGGTTGACTTGAAATGTGTTTTAGAATGTGTATGGTCGACTAGAAATGTGTTTAAGAATGCGTATGGTTAGTTTGAAATGTGTACAAGAAAGTTTATGGTCGATTGAAATGTATTCAAGAATGTCTACAAGTCTGACCTACAGAAGCTTCAGACAGACACCAAACGCGGCATGAAGATCCACAGGACAAAAATGGGCTGTTTGAAGACTCATACGAACCAGCAGCAGCGCACTGCGATAGCAGGTGAGACGTTGGATGATCAAGGCCAGGAATTAAACCATAGTGCCAAGGACATCCACGCTGATGGTTCTGGTGCGGATTTTGCACAAGCTCTTAACGCCAAACGTGAAAAACTCAATTTGCCGCCTGCCGGTGCAAAAGAACAATGGGAGAAATTAGATGAGGAACTTGTCCTTAAGCTGAATGCGCTAATAGGGAACAGTACGCTGGAACACAAACTTGACACATACGGAGACATCATATACTCTATCTGCAGGGACACTTATGGAGTGAAGCAGCCAAAGACAAAAACGCCTCCCCAGAAATCCAGAAGACAGCAACAAATGGAGAGCATCCGGAGGGAGAAAAGGAAGCTTAAAAAGCGAATGAAAACTGCCTCAGAATTCGAGATGCAAGGGCTCCTGGAACTCTGGAAAGATCTGAAAGCCAAACACAATGCTCTCAGCAAAGTGGAATCAGCAAGGCGAAGAAAGAGCAAAAAGAAGAAGACTCAAGATCGTTTCTTCAAAGATCCCTTTGACTTTGCAAGAAAGCTGTTTGAACAACCCAAATCAGGGACTCTCACAGTGGGCAAGGAAACCTTAGAGCAGCATCTCAGGGAAACATATTCCGATTCTCAGCGCGAGGCACCACTTCAAATCCAGAATCTGGTTTGGCCTGCAGCGCCAGAAGGAAAATTCAATAACAAACCACCAATACTGGATGAAGTGAAGAACGTAGTAAAGAAAGCCAGAGCCAAGTCAGCACCTGGACCAAACGGAATACCATACCTGCTCTACAAGAAATGCCCAAAAGTGCTCGAGTGGCTCCACAAGATGATTCGATCAGCATGGAGGAACCAGAAGATCAGCGACCAATGGATGAGAGCTGAGGGAGTGTACATTCCGAAGGAGCAGAACTCCAGCAGCATCAACCAGTTCAGGCCAATATCACTTCTGAACGTCGAGGGGAAAATCTTCTTCTCTGTTACGGCAGCAAGATTGACAAAATACCTGACTGAAAACAAGTATCTGGATATGTCAGTCCAAAAGGGAGGCATACCAGGAATGCCTGGATGCTTGGAACATGCCACGTTGATTTGGGATGCCATCCAAAAAGCAAGAACAGAGAAGAGAGATATTGACGTAGTTTGGCTTGATCTGGCGAATGCATATGGATCAGTTCCACACGATATGATCCAGCTGGCTCTTGAAATGTATCACATCCCAGAAAACATCCGAACAATGCTGAGGAAGTATTTCCAAGGGTTCTCAATGCGGTTCTCTACCAAAGAATACACCACGGACTGGATAGACCTAGAGGTGGGCATTGCAATGGGCTGTGCAATCTCTCCCATACTGTTCGTGTTGGCAATGGAAGTCATCTTCAAAGCTGCAATGAAGAATTCAGGTCCAGTGAATCTGGGAGATGGATACCAGATGCCTCCTCTGAAAGCTTTCATGGATGACACAACAGTCTTGTCCACGGATGAGGAAGAGACACACCAAATCTCAAAGCAGCTGGATGAGCTGGTGGCCTCTTCAAGAATGAGGTTCAAACCAAAGAAATCCCGAAGTCTCTCACTGCGAAAAGGAAAAGTGGCAGATTCAGTCAAATTCATGGTAGCCAACCAAGCCATCCCCACTGTCACAGAAGAGCCAGTAAAAAGTCTCGGAAGATGGTATGATGACTCCCTGAAACCAAGCAAACAGCAGAAGAAGGCCTGAAGAAAATAGATAACTGCGGACTGCCAGGCAAATACAAAGTCTGGTGTCTACAGTTCATGCTGATACCAAAGCTGCTGTGGCCACTGCTAATCTATGACATTTGCACCAGCACAGTGGAAGCAATGGAAGCCAAAATCAACAAATACACAAGAAAATGGCTCGGTGTCCCACCTGGTCTCACTGATGTTGCATTCTACTGTCGTCAAGCAATGCTGAAGCTACTCTCAAATCCATAGTGGAGGAATACAAAGTTGGAAAAGCAAGACTGTTGAGCATGCTGGAGGAATCGAAAGACAATATCGTGAGATCAGTTCAGCCAAAGCTGAGAACTGGCAAAAAATGGAAAGTCCAAGAGGCTGTAAACAATGCCAAGAGAAACCTCAGTATCAAAGAAATAATTGGACACACGCAAACCAACAGACAGGGACTGGGAGCAACAAAAATGCAGTGGTGGTCCAAAGCCAAAGGGAAGGAAAAAAGAGACATGATCATACAGGAGTTGAAGAAAGAAGAAGATGTCAAAAGAGTGCAGAAGGCAGTACAGCAAAGTCAACAGGGGCAATGGACAACATGGGACAGTGCACTCCAAAGAAGTCTCAGCTGGAACGATATGTGGCACATGGCTCCTCTAAGAATAAGCTTCCTCCTCAGATCTGTATATGACCTGCTCCCCTCGAATGCAAACTTAGTGAAATGGGGGAAATCAGATGACCCAGCATGTCCGCTCTGTCAGAAGAAACAAACAGTGGAACATGTCCTAAGCTCTTGCAAAGTAGCGCTAGCCCAGGGAAGGTATACAAGGAGGCACAACCAAGTTCTGAAAGTGATCACAGACGTGATTAGCGAAAAAACCATGACCCCAAACGCACCAGTTGCTATGACAACGTTCTACAAAGCAGGAGGGAAACAGGTCTGGCCCGAAATTGCTATGACAACCAGCACATTGCCAAAGGGTCTTCTGGATGGAGCAGTCGACTGGGAGTGTACAGCAGACCTCCCAGAGTGGAGAAATTACCCAGATGTCATCAGCAAGACAGGCATGAGACCAGACATCGCTCTCCGCTCTGACTCCTCGAAACAAGTGATTCTGATAGAACTCACTGTGCCATACGAAAGCAGAATGGAAGAAGCACATATCTACAAGACCAAAAAATACGCCAGTCTTGCCAGCACCCTGAAGAAAGCAGGTCTGCGGGTCAAAATCTTCGCCATAGAGGCCGGGGCAAGAGGGTTTGTGGGCACCTCCGCTTATGATCTCATGAAACAACTCGTCATTTCTGGGAAGAAGAGGACTAGAGCCCTTAAAGCGATGGCAGAGGCAGCAGAAAGGAGCTCAAGCTGGATCTGGGCAAGGAGGAACCAAAAGTGAACTTCATAAGGATTAAATTCCCTACAGATGATGTGTGCCCCGTTAGCACATTGGTAAAAACGCGTACCGCAGTTCTGAAGCGCAGAATCGCCCAGGTTCGCTCCCCGGCGTGGGGAAAAAAAAAAAAAAAAAAGACAACAGCAGAAGGGCATCCAGGAGTCATGACCTGGATGTGGCCCGGCCCCCCGAGAGTGTAAGGAGTTCAGGGCCGAAACACTTGTCTAAAGGGGGTTACTTCTCTGAAGACCTTCTGTTGTCTAGCTCTCCCTAGAGTTTCTTTCTACATCTACAAGTCTGACCTACAGAAGCTTCAGACAGACACCAATACGAACACCAACGGCTGGGATGAATTAAGTTCTAACAGAGGATGTATGAAGACACACGCTGTTTCAAAGAAACATGAACATACTGACGCAAAACTCACAGGACTGGCTCCTTCTCAATATGGTCAGACGATGCTGAGACGACAAAAGATCTCAGCTGTAGACGTATGAAATGGGATGGGAGAAAACAACAACAAAAAACATACTTTTCCTTAAGGCATTAGCCAGCTTCACAGCTTAACGAGATTTGCTTTGCGATCACGATAGATAATGCAGTACGATTCAGTCTTTTAAAACAGAAAAATAATATTGAATACAAATGTGTGGAGGTACTACAGTATGAAGAATATGTATATGTATTGACCATCTAGTCACGGTTATGTCATGTGCAGATGGTGATTATGTTTGTATGTGTTTTCTGCGTGTCAATATTGTGTAACATAGAGGGTGTCTACATGTGTTAATGAATGTGTCATGTTTGTTCAGGGGATAAAGTGTGTATACGTATTAATGGTCATATCATATCTGTGTAATGGACAGGGCGTGTACGTATGTTTATGATCGTGTCATGTTTGTGTAATGGAGAGGTTGTGTACATATGTTATTGATCATGTCATGTTTGTGTAATGGATTAAGTGCTGATCATCTGTTTATGTAATGGAGAGGATGTGTACATATGTTAACGATCGTGCGTTTGTTGTGTAATAGAGAGGGTGTGTACATGTGTTAATGATAGTGTCATGTTTGTGTAATGGAGATGGTGTGCACAAGTGTTAATGATTATATCATTGTGTAATGGGGAGGGTGTGTACATGTGTCGACGATCATGTCATGTTTGTGTAATGGAGAGGGTGTGTACATGTGTTAATGAACATGTCATGCTTGTATAATGGAGAGGTGTGTACATGTGTTAATGATTGTGTCATGTTTGTGTAATGAGAGGCTGTGTACATGTGTTAATGATTGTGTCATGTTTGTGTAATGGAGAGGGTGTGTACATGTGTTAATGAACATGTCATGTTTGTGTAAT
>CM060313.1:40593715-40603715 GCA_030674185.1 Monoplex corrugatus
GAAGTGACGGCAACACCAGCTCCGCAGGGAAAGGAGGACCACAGGCTCGCAGTGAAGTATTTTAAGGAGTCTGATACACAACACATGGATACCTCAAGGTTTGGGTGGAAAAAGCGAAATAGGGACATCAGGAGGGAGGAGACGACAGGGGAGGGGGGGAGGGAAGGAGATGACCAGGGGAGGTAAGAAAGGTTTTAGGTTGGAGACGAGACACCAGACTGACCTAAAAAAAATGGAGGGGGGAGGGGGAGGGAGATAAGGTTGGTGGGGTGGGGGGGGGGTATTAAGTAGTTAATGATAGAGGACGATGGTAAAACGCTGAGTGGACACATGACATCATCATGACGTCATCGCCAGACACTACATCAAGGGCGACAACCATGTAGGAATTGACAGGTGAGCTGATGACAAATGAACATTCTTCTTCTTTTTTTTTTCTTTATCTTATTGTGGTTTTATATCATTATGGTTGGGTTTAGGTTTTGTTTTTACGTTTAATTGTCTTTTCATTGTTTTTTTTTTGACACGCAACTGCTTATTTTACGCGTCTGTGGA
This sequence comes from Monoplex corrugatus, assembly GCA_030674185.1. Classification (NCBI taxonomy): domain Eukaryota; kingdom Metazoa; phylum Mollusca; class Gastropoda; order Littorinimorpha; family Ranellidae; genus Monoplex; species Monoplex corrugatus. Next base: position 40,594,271 of record CM060313.1, read on the forward strand.
TGTGAAATTGGCACTGCTTGCTGACACAGAGAAGGGAATTCAGACTCTGTAGCCACGATACTAATGACACTGCTTCCAACAGAAGATTAACGAGTAGCTATGGAACAAGATGAACACCTCAGGCCCACAGAAACAGTTTAGACCTTTAATATAGGGTGCCTAATAAAGCTGCTGTTAACATAAGATTAGCAAAATAACACTTTAGGTCCACAGAAACTGCTTCTAGCCACACTGAAAAGCCACAAACCTATTTGATCTGGTCACGTGGCCTACCATGACACAATGTCTGGTGCAATCTCCAGGACATCCAGCAAGCAGCTGCCATTGAAATCGACAGGTGGGTGACACATAAAAAGACGGTGTGGTGGGGTCTAACCTCTGCAAAAGGAAAAAAACAACAGAAGCTTTTCATTTGGGAATGTGCCGACTGATCTGTGAATTGATGTTACTTGAACAACTATTTCCAAGATGCATCATTTCATCATCGTATCCAAACAGCTGGATGGAAGAGAACACCAGGTAGACCCCCAGGGAGAAAATATTGGATAGACTGGACTTACAGGGTGGCTGAGGACAGAAAGGGGGGGAGATGTACACAGCGACAAGGGATCGATTCGTTTGGAGGGCCATGATTGCCAACGCTATGCGGCAGGGCTCATGATGATGATGATGATGATGATGATGATGATGATGATGATGATGATGATCCCATAACCAGTGTGGTCATTGCGTATGGTGGGAGAATCCTGTTATGACATTGTGAAAGGCAGCAAAAAATAGATTAGTCATGCTGAATTAAGTCCAGATCTGGGTGTTTGTTGCTTTTTTGACTGTGCTGGCGATGGACTTCTTCAAAGGAACCCTAAATGAGGTCTCGTATAGATGTTGAAAACTGGCTGATAGCTCATATAGCAAGGGAAAATGAGTTGGTCTCATCCCCCTATATCTAGTCGGAGAGCATTAAAATTTCTGCCATTATACTCCCCAACAATCTTAGAGTCATCAAAATGCTTTCTTCTTTTAACAAACTTATAACCCCCCCCCCTCCCAATCTTTTCTGGATGAGCTACTCCTTCACAGAACTATGGACTAGAGACAGCACGTCAAGTGTTTCTCTGCCGTAAGCCAGGCATCCGGCCTGTGTCTATTCGGATGAAAGCTTAATGCCCTGATTCTGTGCCATTAGGATCCTTGGAACTTGTGTATAGTTGTATAGATTGCCGTCAGGAGTCGTGACTGCAAAACTCAGTACAATGTATCAACAACAGAAGTATGAAAATACACCCCACAACTGTTAGTTGTCTGGAACCCTGAACAATGATATACATTGCCAGCAGACATAATGTCTGCAGAGCTCAGCACTACTATACAAAATCTACAGTGATTACAATGACTAGGTCTGTACAGTCATGTACAAACGATATGATACAAAATTTAAGATCAGGAAAAGAACTCGTACCTTACAAACATTTGCACAATGACTGCTTCTACAATCTTGTTAAAAAAACAAACAAACAAACAACAAAAAACAACAACAACAACAAAACTGTTGTAATCAACCGCAGAAATAAGTACAATACAAACAAAATACAAAGACTGCCCCAACAGTCCCAGAGAAAAGAAAACAGAACGCTGCAGTCAACAGTTCTTTAGGAAATGAAGACCACTAGTGGCGGAAGGCAGAGGCCAAAGATGGTGATTGTAAAGTTGACAAACACCCCCCCCCCACACTTGTGCTAACACATCTTGACACTTTCACCCCTCCACTTAAAACATAACCGTCAAAGCCAGCCTTCCAGAGGAAACCGAGGCCAGACGTGGTGTGCCTCATTTTGCTGATGTCTGTGTCGGAAACTGTGTTCCTGTTACTGTTCACGGCAAGGAAATGGAATCACACACCCTCTCCATTACACAAACACGACGTGATGATTCACACGTGTACACGCCCTCTCCTTTACACAAACTTGACATGATCATTAACACACGTACACGTCCTCTCCTTTATTTAAACATGACATGGTCATGAACACACGTACACGCCCTCTCCTTTACACAAACTTGACATGGTCATTAACACACGTACACGTCCTCTCCTTTATTTAAACATGACATGGTCATGAACACACGTACACGTCCTCTCCTTTACACAAACTTGACATGATCATTAACACACGTACACGTCCTCTCCTTTATTTAAACATGACATGGTCATGAACACACGTACACGTCCTCTCCTTTATTTAAACATGACATGGTCATGAACACACGTACACGCCCTCTCCTTTATTTAAACATGACATGGTCATGAACACACGTACACGTCCTCTCCTTTATTTAAACATGACATGGTCATGAACACACGTACACGTCCTCTCCTTTACACAAACTTGACATGATCATTAACACACGTACACGTCCTCTCCTTTATTTAAACATGACATGGTCATGAACACACGTACACGCCCTCTCCTTTACACAAACTTGACATGGTCATTAACACACGTACACGTCCTCTCCTTTATTTAAACATGACATGGTCATGAACACACGTACACGTCCTCTCCTTTACACAAACTTGACATGATCATTAACACACGTACACGTCCTCTCCTTTATTTAAACATGACATGGTCATGAACACACGTACACGTCCTCTCCTTTACACAAACTTGACATGGTCATGAACACACGTACACGTCCTCTCCTTTATTTAAACATGACATGGTCATGAACACACGTACACGTCCTCTCCTTTATTTAAACATGACATGGTCATGAACACACGTACACGTCCTCTCCTTTACACAAACTTGACATAATCATGAACACACGTACACGTCCTCTCCTTTATTTAAACATGACATGGTCATGAACACACGTACACGTCCTCTCCTTTATTTAAACATGACATGGTCATGAACACACGTACACGTCCTCTCCTTTATTTAAACATGACATGGTCATGAACACACGTACACGTCCTCTCCTTTATTCAAACATAGCATGATCATGAACACTTCTACATGTCCTCTTCTTTATTCAAACATGACATGATCATTAACACACGTACACGTCCTCTCCTTTATTCAAACATGAACACACGTACACGTCCTCTCCTTTATTCAAACATAGCATGATCATGAACACTTCTACATGTCCTCTTCTTTATTCAAACATGACATGATCATTAACACACGTACACGTCCTCTCCTTTATTCAAACATGACACACGTACACGTCCTCTCCTTTATTCAAACAGCATGATCATGAAGACGTATACACACCCACTCTATAAAACAAACATGAGACCATGATTAACTCATGTACACAGCTTTTTTTTTTTTTTTATTATATAAACGTGACACAGTGGTCTAGACATGTTCACACCCTCTACATTACATAACATGTCACTGTGCTGGGTGTTCATGCTGTCACCAGTTTACTCTACAGTGGGCAGTGTCTTCCCAGTTGGTTGTGTTGATGCCACAACTGATGAAGTTGGCCCTTCAGAGTGTCCTTGTATTGCTTTACATGTAGTGGTCTTCTCTGGATGTGTTATTCTTGTTTAAGCTCTCCATACAACAGCATCTTTGGGATGTAATGTCTTTTATATGGACAATATGTCCTGTCTAAGGACGTTGGCAATCTAAACTTGGCAAGCCACATTTCCTTAATACTTGAAGTTCTGGTCCAAAACAGTATAGCAGGGCGCTTGCGACTACTGCTCTGTACACAACAATTTTTGTGATGGACCTGATGCCATGCGTCGCCACAGCTGTTGGTCAACCTTGCAAAGGCAGAGCAAGTCGTCAGGTGCACAGTGTCACCTCAGTATCAAGAGATCCATTGATGTCCACAGTTTGTCCACGTCTGCTGCCCTGATTTCCTGTTTGTTGTAAAATGATAGGTGATGAAGAACTAGAAGCTTGAGATGTTGTTGACCAAAACAGCGTTTGTCTTAATCAGGCTGGCTAACTGTAAAACTGAAGCATTTGCAGATCTCAGCAATCTGCTCAGTGATGTGTTGGACGTCCTCATGCCAGTGTTAGAGTAGTACGCAGTCATCTGTGTAAAGAAGTTCCAACAGAACGACTTTGCGCACTTTGGTCTTGGTCTGGAGTTTCTGCAGGTTAAAAGGTTTTCCGTTTGACTAGAACTGTATGTACATTCCTCCCTCTTGTCAAAGTCTGATTGCATCAATCAATGTTGTTACAAAGAGATAGAGAAAAGTGTGGGCGCTAGAACAAATCCATGTTTTACTCCGCTCTGTACCAGGAATGGTTCAGATGCCTCCCCATTCTCTTGCACCAGGGCTAGCATGCCATTATGAAAGGAAACAAGTCCACGAAACAGGTTTCTGAGGGCATCCGCACCATAATAGTTATCCCCCACAGGCCCTTCTGGATAACAGTTTCGTACTGAAATTTACAATCACCATGTACAGTGCCGTGTTCTGCTCAGTTCACTTTTGCTGCAGATGGCGTGTGGCATACACCATGTGACTTGTGCCTCATCCACCACGAAAGGCACGATGATATTCAGGAATGATGGGCTAATAATTAATAATAATAATAATAATAATTACAATATTTATATAGCGCAAAATCTTGATAAAATCAAATCTAAGCGCTGAAGCAGACACACACGCAAGCACGCACGCACGCACGCACGCACACACACGCACGCACGCACACACACACACACACACACACACACACACACGCATGGCTATAAATGGGGAGAAAGAATAAAAGCAATAAAAGCAAGAATAAAACCAATGGAAAATTATAGAGAGCATAGCATATACAATTATATATTATAACCATGTGATTCCCTCCGAGCGGAGACAGGCTGCAGAGGGGGGGGGGGGGGTTGAGTGAGGTTAGGATTTTATGCGGAGGAGAAAAGGTGAGTTTTGAGAGCGGACTTGAAGGAGACAAAAGTAGGTTGCTGACGGACTGAGAGAGGAAGTTTGTTCCAGGAGAGTGGACCAGAAACAGAGAAGGCTCGTGGACCATAGGTATTGAGCTTAGTGCGTGGAAAGCGAAAAGTCAGAGGATCGGAGGCAGAGCGGAGGGTACGTGAGGGAAGATAGATCTCAAGTAGGCTTGACAGGTAATCGGGGGCTGCGTTATTGAGGCTTTTGTAGCACATGGTGTCAAGTTTGTACTGTATGCGCTTTGATACAGGGAGCCAGTGAAGTTGTGCCAGGAGAGGAGATATGTGGTCAGCTTTTTTCTTTTTGAGTACAAGGCGTACAGCATTGTTTTGAATGCGCTGTAGGATGTGAATGGTGGAGGCAGGAAGACCAGACAGGAGTGAATTGCAATAGTCAATGCGAGACATTATGAAGGAGAGAACGAGTTTTGCAGTTGTTTCGACAGAGAGATACTTCCTGATCAGCCTTATACGATGGAGATGATAGTAGCAGGATCTGGCAGTTTGAGAAACAAAGTTGTTCATGGAGAGGGTAGAGTCAATGCAGACACCAAGGTTTTTAGCTGAATCAGAAATTGGGACTGATGTGTTACATAATGGGAGAGAAAGAGGAGGCAGCTGAGAAAGTTTCTGACGGGTGCCAATGAGGATAGCTTCTGTTTTGTCGTCATTAAGCTGAAGTCTATTGTGTGTCATCCAGTTCTTAATGTCCGAGTAACACTCAGTGGTGCGAGTCAACAGGCGCTGTATATTATCAGGTGAGTCACTGTCTTGAAGTTGGGTGTCATCAGCATAGAAGTGGTGTTTTATAGAATGGGAGTTGATGATGGTGGACAGGGGGGAGGTGTAAAGAGTGAAAAGAACAGGGCCAAGGACAGATCCTTGTGGAACACCACAGGTCAGGTATGCAGGTTGAGAGTAAGTGCCATTGATGAGAACGGTTTGTTTTCTGTTGGATAGGTATGAAGTGAACCAAGACAGAGCAATGTCAGAGATGCCAAAAGTATGATGAAGTCTAGAAAGGAGAATACCATGATCAATGGTATCAAAGGCTGCAGACAGATCAAGGAGTGTGAGGAGAGAGACTTTGCCAGTATCAGTTGCAAGGAGGAGATTGTTGAGAATGTGTAGTAGGGCAGTTTCAGTGCTATGGCACTGGCGGTAGGCTGACTGGAAAGGATTGAGGAGATTGTTGGCAGACAGGTGAGAGTTCAGCTGGTTGAGGACGACTTTTTCAAGGAGTTTTGACAAGAAAGAGAGATTAGAGATAGGCCGGTAATTTTTCAGTTCATTTGGATCTAAATTGTGTTTCTTGAGGAGAGGGTGAACAATAGCAGACTTGAAAGAATCAGGGACAGTTCCAGTTTGAAGAGAAGTGTTGATGATGTCAGTGATGAATGGGAGGAGAGTAGGGAGACAGTCGGCGTAGAGAGAACCTGGAAGAGGATCCAGTTCGCAGGTTTTGAACGACATGGATCTGATTGTGTTGAGAATTTCTTCTTGTGAGACTGGGTTAAAAGTAGTAAGAGGTGTGCCAGAGAAGGAAGGGTCAGGTGGGCATGGTTGACAGGGTGTCCTGTCAAGCCTGTCACGGAGAGTTTGTATTTTGGTGGTGAAATAGTTGGAGAATACAGATGGGAGTTCTTCATTTGTATGTTTTGTTGGGAGAGGTAAATCTTTTCGTGTGCCAAGGAGATGATTCATGGTTGTAAAGAGTTCTTTTGAAGAAGAGGCATTCAGAATTTTGGTTTGGAAATAGCTTGTTTTTGCTGATGCAATGAGGGTGGATACTTTTGTTTTAGAGGCTTGGAAAAGTTGCCTGTGTACAGTGAGTTTGGATTTGCGCCAACGGCGCTCTGCTCTGCGGCGGGCACGTTTTGCACAGGCGATCTCATGAGTGAGCCAGGGGGTAGGGGGGCGGTCAGGTAAAGGACGGGTTGTGGCTGGAGCATGGGCTCAGCTACATGAGTGATGACTCTATGAAAGATGATTCTATCAAAGACCATTCCTACAATGCACAGAAAGGATACCCCACGATGATTAGCTTATAAGGTCTGATTGTCCTCAGTCTTGTAAATGTGGATGATTGTAGCGTCTTTAAAATGTCAAGGAACCTCATCCTCCTTTGACAGTGTTGTCAGCTTCTTTAGGACTATCTCATCCTTATTCCTGCTGTGTAATAAACTCATGGTGTTTTGTCAGGCTTTGTTTGCCTCAGGGATTTAAGAATCTCGGGAGTGGATAGTATATCCACCAGAGATTCCTTTACACTGGCTGTTGGGGAGTGAGGGTGGCGCTGCTGCAACAGCGTCATCAGGTATTGTTCAGTCCCTGTTCAAAAATGTGTTAAGACGCTTAGCCCACTGTGACGTCAGCTTTCTCTGTCACAGAACAGAATGGTCAGAGATATAGATGGGAACTGAACCACAAACCTTTGGTCCTTACGCTGTGTAGAAACCATCATGGAAAAAAATTATGTCATTAGCGACAGCCACTGCTTAGAGTTCTGCATCATCCATTTCCCACCATCAGTTTTCCATCTGCTTCGATTTTTGTTGGACAAGTTTCTTTGTTTGCCGACACATTTCCCGTCTCTTCTCACAGGTCTTGTCACTGAAGTGCCTTTTATGTGAGTAGTGTAGATTTTTATCACTACGATAACGATCCAGATTGCCAAAAGCTAAAGCAACAGTCAGATCACTAAAGAATGTACGAATGACCTTCAGATTATCCATGTGCACGAAGATTTCTCTGGTAAACACTTTTGTCTACTCTGTATTGTTGGATGGTTGTGAAACTTGGACATTGCTATAGGAGTCGGGAGACAAGTTGGAAGCTATGGAGACTTAGATATATAGAAGACTGCTTAAAATTATGTGGACGGCCAAGATGTAAAACGAAGATGTTCTCAGGAAAGTTGGAAAAAAAAAGAAACAGTTTATGGATGATAAGAAAAAAGACGAATGGAATGTTTGGTCACATTTGTAGACATGAGACATATGCAGTCAGCAGAACAACAGAGGGTGCTAGAGACTGAGGAAGACAAAGAACTACATATATCTCGAGTCTACGTGCAGCGACAAGCAGCTATTCCAGCAACAACGTCTTTGTCAGAAGAATGGAGGACAGAAGTGAATGGCAGCGCTTGATCAACAATGTGTTGAATGGGGCACGCCACGCATAATAAGAAGTTTAGATTTATTAAGCTGGATTGCTGATATTCATTTCTTACATTCATCGATCAAGTCCTGTGTTTACTTTTCATTGATGATATTCCTGTAGATCTCAAGAGGAATGGTTGTCGAATAGTAGTAATAGTAGTAATGGTAGTCACAGTAGTAGTAATAACAGTAACAGAAAGACGTTGTAACTTCCACTACGTTGCGCACACGCACGCACACACACACACACCACACACACACACACACACACACACACAAAACACACACACACACACACACACACACACACACACACACAAAAACACACACACACGCACACACGCACACACGCACACACGCATGATTGACGACAAAGTGCAGTATGGTGGAGAGAAACAAACAAGGTGAAGGAGACAGAAGTCTACCACACACACACACACACACACACACACACCACACACACACACACACACACATACACACACACACACACACATACACACACACACACACACACACACACGCACACAGAAAACAGACAGTGAGGGCGTCAGATGAAAGAGAAGTAAATCAAAACATTTTCACGCCACCAGTCACTCTGTAGACACAAGGTAATGGTGCTTGTCTCCCTTTGCCAGTCAGTCAGGCTACAGGAGGATAGGGAAGAAGTTATCAACACCTGTCAAGTACAAGTGCTGACCACCTGCGTACAATCAAACAAGAATCAGAAAAAGATGGAAAGAGAATCAGAACACATATCTGATAGAACGAGACAAGACAGGTGCAAATTTTTCAGCCAACTGACCTTTGTTAAGCTTATACTCAAGACAACAAACAACAAATATCAAGCAACAAATACAACAAAAACTAAGACAAAAACAGCAACATTTTCCTGCCGTTTCGTTGAGAACTAGTTTTTGTCTTTCTTGTTTGACGTTTGTTCTTTGCTGTATTACGTATCTGCTTAACAAAGGCCAGTTGGCCAAAAATTGGTGATTAATTGATTTGGTTCAGTTTATACATTGGCTCCCATCTCAGTTGATATGACCGATGGGGACAGCAATACCAGGAAAGTGGGGGAAAGAGTGTGTGTGTGGGGGGGGGGGGGGCTTATCTAATTCTATACCAATACCACCAGAACAAAAATGATGTTAATATGGGACAGTGAGAAGGCCAGTTTAAATGTAGCCTACCTCAGGATTCGAAGCCAGAAACTGACAGAAACTTAAATTGGTATTGAAACAGAAAACACCTTATTACTCAATCATAGTACTCTCAACCTGCATATCTGACCTGTGGTGTTCCACAAGAATCTGTCCTTGGCCCTCTTCTTTTCACTCTTTACA
>CM060313.1:40608715-40616215 GCA_030674185.1 Monoplex corrugatus
GTACAAGTGGAATGACACGAGAAGAGAGAAGACAAACTGTGCTAATGACATCTAAAACTGAATGCTATCCAGTAGTTTTTCAGTGAAAAAATAAATCCAGACTGATTAAAACACCAGCGACAACAATAATAACAACAAGAACAAGAACAGCAACAACAGGAATAACAACGACACTGACAAGAACAAAAGCAACAGCAACGACAACGATAACAACACTAACAAGACCAACAACAACAGCAGTAACAACAACAACAAAACAAGAAGAAGAAGAACAACAACGACAACAACAATAAAAACAACAACAATAACAGCAACAACAATAACAACGACAACAACAACAACATATGGAAGTAATTTGATTATCTACAAATTTTGTTTCTAGAAAACATGGTTGGTTGGTGTCAAACAAGGATGAAAATCTGTGATGAAATTACAAACAAAATAACCCTTTTAATCCAAACGAGTTTGTGCCCAGAGCAAAAGAGTTAACATGCCATCCACAGTTTTGGTCACTTTGGCATTAAAACTGGTATGTGTCAAGTCATGTATTGTATTCATACGAAGGGGATCAAGAAATCTTTGGTCAAATGTTTTCATGATAATGGACGCCGGTGTACATATATTTAAATGTTGGTTTTGGTCAAATGGGGGTCACAGTTCACACACTTCATCATACACCAATTAGTGTATAGACTAGTTCACACGCACACACACACACACACACACACACACACACACACACACACACACCACACACGCACACACGCACACACGCACACACGCACACACGCACGTCTACTATCACTCATACTCATAGTGAAAAGACATTAAATCAAAGAACGAACGAACACACACACACACACACACACACACACACACACACACACACACACACACACACACACACACACACACGCACACACCAACACACATACACACACGCACACACCAACACATACACACACGCACATACCAACACACACACACACACACACACACACACAACACACACACACACACATAGAGTACCACCACCATCACAGTACCACCACCTCACCCCCTTCAACATCAGCGTACGAATAAGAACAGTGCGTCGTGATAAGGCAGTTTCCTTTTAAGGAGACAGAACAAAGGCAGACGACACAATGAGCTGCACAAAGGTAGGAGGAGGACAGCAGACGACAGATCCATGCACAAACAGCCATGTTGAATCACGACTTAGCCAACCAGATCCCCGGCAGGAAATGACGTCAAAATCAGCCCCGCACCGAAAAAGGGTGCAGTTTCGCAGTGAAGTATTTTCAAGAGGACTGAAACACAGAAGATAAATGCTGGAGTTTTTTTTTTCTGTGTGTGGAAAAAGCGAAATGGGGACGTGGAAGAAGGATGGTGATGGAGGGGGAGAGATAGGATAATCAAGGGGAGGTAAGGGAGATTTCGGTACGGAAAGGGCGGGCTAACTGACCTAAAAACTTTGGGGTGGATGAGGATAGTGGCAAAGAGGGTGATGAGTGAAGGTTGTAGGAAACCGCCAAGTGAGCACATTGCGTCGGTGTGATGTCACCTGGAGACTTTGGAAGAGAAGGAACAACCCTGCAGAACAGGACAGGACAGGACAAGACAGGACAGGACAGATGACTGGTGACAAATAAACGTTCTTTTTTTCTTCTTCTGCTCAATCTAACATTATTTCGTTTTTGGTTTTCTTTCTCACGTTATTTGTCTCTCTGTAGTTATAGTTATCATTAGATTAGTTAGTTAGTTGGTTAGTTTGTTAGTTACTTAGTTAGTTAGGTAGTTAGTCAGTTAGTTAGTTTGTGTGTGTACGTGTGTGTGAGAGAGAGGGAGAGGGAGAGAGAGAGAGAGAGAGAGAGAGGAGAGAGAGAGAGAGAGAGAGAGAGAGATATCAAGCTGTTTGGTGTGTTTCTGTGTCATTATTCCAGCTTTCCATTGTGTTTCTGTGCCATTTTTTTTTATAACTTTTTATTATGTTTCTGAATCATTCTTCCAGCTCCTATTACATTTCTTGCCATTCCTCCATCTTCGTATATGTTTCTGTGCCATCATTCCACCTTCCTATAATATTTGTGTGTCACTTCTCCAGCTTTGTGTTATGTTCCTTTGCCATTCTTGCAGCTGCCTATCATAGTTCTGTGCCATTCATCCAGCTTTTTCTTATGTTCCTATGACTTTCTTCCAACTTTCTATTATATTTCTATGCCATTCGTCCAGCTTCCTAATATGTTTCTGTGCCATTCTTCCAGCTTTTTAAAAATGTTTCTGTACAATTCCTCTAGCTTTGTGTTATGTTTCGTTGCCATTCTTCCAGCTTCTTATCATATGTTTGTGCCATTCCTTCAGCTTTCTATCATGTTTCTGTGTCATTATTCCAACTTTTTATTATGTTTCTGTGTCATTATACCAGCTGCCTATTACATTTAGTGTCATTCCTCCAGCTTCCTATTATGTTTCTGTGCCATTCTTCCACCTTTCTATAATATTTGTGTGTAACTCTTCCAGCTCTGTGTTACGTTTCTTTGCCATTCTTCCAGCTTCTTACTATATTTCTTGTCATCCCTCCAGCTTCTTATAATGTTTCTGTGCCATTCTTCCAGCTTCTCATTATATTTCTTGCCATTCTTCGACCTTCCTTCTATGTTTCTGTGCCATTCTTCCCGCTTCCTGAAATGTTTCTGTGCAGGTCCTCCAGCTTCACGTTATGTTTCCTTGCCATTCTTCCAGCTTCTTATTATATTTCTTACTGTACACAACACCCGAACACCTTGTAGAGGGGTCAAATTTTGGACTTTAAAGTCTTTCTCAAGAAACTCAGAATGTCGACTAACAACAAAGCATAGCTATTACAAAGTTATGTACAAATATTGTGCGTCATTTTTATTGTGCGTCATTTTTATGATGTCATGCTGTGTGCCATACACCCACACATAAACACACACACACACACACACACACACACACACACACACACACACACACACACACACACACACACACACACACACACACACACAGAGTCGCACACACACTCCGCACACTCATACACACATTCATTCACATACCCACAAACACACACACACATTCACATACCCACAAACACACACACACACACACACACACACACACACACACACACACACACACACACACACGCACATGCACATACTCTCACACCCACACCCACACCCACACATACACACACGTGCACCCACACTCACATTCATGCTAAAGTGAAGGGTGTGCTAACAGGTAAAATTGTCCTTTCTTCCCTCATCGCGTCGAGCGGGATTTCCTTTGGGCACTGTACAGTCGCAGCTCATGCAGATTGGACCATGAGAAGGGTTGGAGTCAGTCCCACACATTCAATCCTTGAGGGTAGTTGGTGCGCAGTTTGTGTCTCCAAAACCTTTCTCTTTCTTTCCTCCTGTTTGGATCTTCTGTTTGGATTTGTTCTATGGCTGTGACTCTCAGGTGTTCAATGGAGTGTCCAGGGGTCTGGAAGTGACGAGCCACCAGCGTTTCCCTTCTTTCCTCCACCCCTTTCTTGTTGTAGTCTGGTTTTGTTGTTCTTGTGCTTTTCTGTTCGTCTGAGTTTTTGATGTTCGATCTGTGTCCATAGAATCTGTGTTGTAGAGTCTGTCCCGTCTCTCATACATATTGCACATCTTTGCATTTGGCACATCTGAATCATTCTTCCAGCTCCTATTACATTTCTTATCATTCCTCCATCTTCGTATATGTTTCTGTGCCATCGTTCCACCTTCCTATAATATTTGTGTGTCACTTCTTCAGCTTTGTGTTATGTTCCTTTGCCATTCTTCCAGCTGCCTATCATAAGCTTCTTATTATATGATTGTGCCGTCCCTTCAGCTATCTGTTATGTTTATGTGCCATTCGCCCAGCCTGCTATTATGTTTCTGTGTCATTCCTCCAGCTTCCTATTATGTTTCTGTGCCATTCTTCCAGCTTCTTATTATATTTCTTGTCATCCCTCGAGCTTCCTACTATGTTTCTGTGCCATTCTTTCAGCTTCCTAGTATATTTCTTGTCATTCCTCCAGCTTCTTACCATGTTTCTGTGCCATTCTATAATAATTATAATTACAATATTTATTTAATAATAATTACAATATTTATATAGCGCAAAATCTTGATAAAATCAATAGACTTCAGCTTAATGACGACAAAACAGAAGCTATCCTCATTGGCACCCGTCAGAAACTTTCTCAGCTGCCTCCTCTTTCTCTCCCATTATGTAACACATCAGTCCCAATTTCTGATTCAGCTAAAAACCTTGGTGTCTGCATTGACTCTACCCTCTCCATGAACAACTTTGTTTCTCAAACTGCCAGATCCTGCTACTATCATCTCCATCGTATAAGGCTGATCAGGAAGTATCTCTCTGTCGAAACAACTGCAAAACTCGTTCTCTCCTTCATAATGTCTCGCATTGACTATTGCAATTCACTCCTGTCTGGTCTTCCTGCCTCCACCATTCACATCCTACAGCCCATTCAAAACAATGCTGTACGCCTTGTACTCAAAAAGAAAAAAGCTGACCACATATCTCCTCTCCTGGCACAACTTCACTGGCTCCCTGTATCAAAGCGCATACAGTACAAACTAGACACCATGTGCTACAAAAGCCTCAATAACGCAGCCCCCGATTACCTGTCAAGCCTACTTGAGATCTATGTTCCCTCACGTACCCTCCGCTCTGCCTTCGATCCTCTGACTTTTCGCTTTCCACGCACTAAGCTCAATACCTATGGTCCACGAGCCTTCTCTGTTTCTGGTCCACTCTCCTGGAACAAACTTCCTCTCTCAGTCCGTCAGCAACCTACTTTTGTCTCCTTCAAGTCCGCTCTCAAAACTCACCTTTTCTCCTCTGCATAAAATCCTAACTTCACTCAACCCCCCCCCCCCTCTGCAGCCTGTCTCCGCTCGGAGGGAATCACATGGTTATAATATATAATTGTATATGCTATGCTCTCTATAATTTTCCATTGCTTTTATTCTTGCTTTTATTGCTTTTATTCTTTCTCCCCATTTATAGCCATGCGTGTGTGTGTGTGTGTGTGTGTGTGTGTGTGTGTGTGCGTGCGTGCGTGTGTGTGCGTGCGTGCGTGCGTGCGTGCGTGCTTGCGTGTGTGTCTGCTTCAGCGCTTAGATTTGATTTTATCAAGATTTTGCGCTATATAAATATTGTAATTATTATTATTATTATTCTTCCAGCTTCTTATTATATATCTTGTCATCCCTCCAGCTTCTTACCATGTTTCTGTGCCATTCTTTCAGCTTCTTATTATATTTCTTGTCATCCCTCGAGATAATACTACTATGTTTCTGTGCCATTCTTTCAGCTTCTTATTATATTTCTTGTCATCCTTCGAGATAATACTACCATGTTTCTGTGCCATTCTTTCAGCTTCTTATTATATTTCTTGTCATCCCTCGAGATAATACTACCATGTTTCTGTGCCATTCTTTCAGCTTCTTATTATATTTCTTGTCATCCCTCGAGATAATACTACTATGTTTCTGTGCCATTCTTTCAGCTTCTTATTATATTTCTTGTCATCCCTCGAGATAATACTACCATGTTTCTGTGCCATTCTTTCAGCTTCTTATTATATTTCTTGTCATCCCTCGAGATAATACTACCATGTTTCTGTGCCATTCTTTCAGCTTCTTATTATATTTCTTGTCATCCCTCGAGATTCCTACTATGTTTCTGTGCCATTCTTCCAGCTTCTTATTATATTTCTTGTCATCCCTCGAGATAATACTACTATGTTTCTGTGCCATTCTTCCAGCTTCTTAGTATATTTCTTGTCATCCCTCGAGATTCCTACTATGTTTCTGTGCCATTCTTTCAGCTTCTTATTATATTTCTTGTCATTCCGCCAGCTTCTTACCATGTTTCTGTGCCATTCTTCCAGCTTCTTAGTATATTTCTTGTCATCCCTCGAGATTCCTACTATGTTTCTGTGCCATTCTTCCAGCTTCTTATTATATTTCTTGTCATTCCTCCAGCTTCTTACCATGTTTCTGTGCCATTCTTCCACTTCTTAGTATATTTCTTGTCATCACTCCAGCTTCTTACCATGTTTCTGTGCCATTCTTCCAACTTCTCATTATATTTCTTGTCATCCCTCCAGCTTCTTACCATGTTTCTGCGCCATTCTTCCAGCTTCTTATTATATTTCTTGTCATTCCTCCAGTTTCTTACCATGTTTCTGTGCCATTCTTCCAGCTTCTTAGTATATTTCTTGTCATTCCTCCAGCTTCTTACCATGTTTCTGTGCCATTCTTCCAGCTTCTTATTATATTTCTTGTCATCCCTCGAGATTCCTACTATGCTTCTGTGCCATTCTTCCAGCTTCTTATTATATTTCTTGTCATCCCTCGAGATTCCTACTATGTTTCTGTGCCATTCTTCCAGCTTCTTATTATATTTCTTGTCATTCCTCCAGCTTCTTACCATGTTTCTGTGCCATTCTTCCAGCTTCTTATTATATTTCTTGTCATCCCTCGAGATTCCTACTATGTTTCTGTGCCATTCTTCCAGCTTCTTATTATATTTCTTGTCATCCCTCGAGATTCCTACTATGTTTCTGTGCCATTCTTCCAGCTTCTTATTATATTTCTTGTCATCCTCCAGATTCCTACCATGTTTCTGTGCCATTCTTCCAGCTTCTTATTATTTTCTTGTCATCCCTCGAGATTCCTACTATGTTTCTGTGCCATTCTTCCAGCTTCTTATTATATTTCTTGTCATTCCTCCAGCTTCTTACCATGTTTCTGTGCCATTCTTCCAGCTTCTTATTATATTTCTTGTCATCCCTCGAGATTCCTCTATGTTTCTGTGCCATTCTTCCAGCTTTTATTAATTATTTTGTTTCATCCTTCATCTTCTGTTATGTTTCTTTGCCATTCGCCAGCTTCCTATTATTTTCTTATCATATCCACTTCTGGCGAGTACTCTTCCTGTTATGTTTCTGTGCTATTGTTCCTGTTACGTTTCTATATACAACTACTTTGCTGTTACGTTTCTATACCTTCAACGTACTTTTCTTGTTACGTTTCTATACCAGACGTACTTTTCCTGTTATACCATTTTCGTTACCAACGTACTTTCTTGTTACGTTTCTATACCACACGTACTTTTCCTTGTTACGTTTCTATACCACACGTACTTTTCTGTTACGTTTCTATACCAGACGTACTTTTCTTGTTACGTTTCTATACCAGACGTACTTTTCTTTGTTACGTTTCTATTCCACACGTACTTTTCTGTTACGTTTCTATACCAGACGTACTTTTCTTGTTACGTTTCTATACCAGACGTACTTTTCTTGTTACGTTTCTATACCACACGTACTTTTCTTGTTACGTTTCTATACCACACATACTTTTCTTGTTACGTTTCTATACCAGACGTACTTTTCTTGTTACGTTTCTATACCAGACGTACTTTTCT
>CM060313.1:40621215-40626215 GCA_030674185.1 Monoplex corrugatus
GTATTTCTACTGTACTACAACTACTACTACCATTATCACCACCACCACCACCACTACTACTACTACTACTACCACAACCATCACCACCACCACCACCACCATTATCACTACTACTACTACTACCACTGCTACTACGACTACTACTACTACCACCACCACCTCCACCACCACAACTACTATTGCTGCTGCTAGTATTACTACTACTACTGCTGACTTCTATTACCACTACTTCCATTGCGTTAGTATTTCTATTATGCTATCTCTACTACTGCTACCACCACCACCATCACCACCACCACTACTACTTTTACTACTATGATCACTGCTCATTTTCTATGTCTGGTCCATACAACTGGAATTAGCTTCTCCTGTCTTTTCGATGCACATCGGAAATAGCCGGCAGAATCGGCCGAGCCAAAACAGCATTCAAGAAGATGACAAGCATTCTTACCAACAAATGCCTATCAATTAACATCAGGAAGAGAGTCCTTGAATGTTATATAGAACCAATACTGTTGTACGGATGTGAGGCGTGGACAGTCAGCAAGCAAAGCCAGAGCAAGATTGAGGCAGCCGAGATGTGGTTTCTCAGAAGAATGTTGAGAGTTCCATGGACAGCAAAGAAAACAAACGAGACGGTCTTGATGGAGGCAGACACAAGTAGATCACTCATAAGGAAGATTAGGAAAAGACAAGCAACATTTATAGGCCATTTTATGAGGAAGGGGGATTTGGAGCACCTGGTCACAACGGGAAAGCTGGAAGGAAAGAGAGCACCAGGTAGACCCAGGGAGAGAATGCTGGACGGACTTGCAGAGTGGCTGGGGATGAGGAGGGTGGGGGAGATGCTAGGGGCAACGAGAGATAGAGATGGTTGGAAGTCCATGGTCGCCAACGCCATGCGGCAGGGCACCTGATGATGATGATGATGATGTCTTTTCGACAGTCTCATACTCTGTCTTCCTTCAAGTCTAACTTGAAGACATGTCTTTTTATCCAGCAGTGATTTCCCTCCCTTTGTGCTCACCCCTTTGTCCCACTCCCCTCCCGTTCTCTCACTCAGTGTGTGCATGTGTTTGACACTCACAAATTTTAGTCAATGAAATTGACTGTTTTAGTAAATGATGAGAGTGTGTGTACTGATCTCATTTACATATCGAGAGCTAGCTCCTTATAGATATTATCACTGTTTCCTGCATGTCCACAAAGAATTAAAAGAATATTGTGTTTGAGGGCAATAACATATGTCCGTCCAGCAGTTTTTTCCCCATATTTTACAGTTAAACATGCTTTAAAATGGTTAACTATATTATATAATGAGATAAAGGACAAAGAGAGAGAGAGAGAGAGAGAGAGAGAGAGAGAGACAGACAGACAGACAGACAAAGGGAGAGAAAGAAAGAGAGAGGGAGGAGAGAAAGAGAGAGAGAGAAAGAGAGAGAGAGCGAGAGAGAGACAGAGACAGAGACAGAGAAAGAGACAGAGACTGAGACAGAGAAAGAGAGAGAGAGAGAGAAAGAGAGGAAGAGAGAGAGAAGAGAGAGAGAGAAAAGAGAGAGAAGAAAGAAAGAGAAAGAAGAAAGAGAAAGAAAGAGAAGAAAAGAAAGAGAAGAGAGAGAGAGAGAGAGAAGAGAGAGAGAGAGAAGAGAGAAAGAGAGAAAGAAAGAGAGTGAGAGAAAGAAAGGGAAAGAGAAAGAAAGAAAGAAAGAAAGAGAAAGAAAGAAAGAGAGAGAGAGAGAGAGAGAGGATGGCTTGATACAGGGTCACAGTCCTATCAGGCTGAGTGTTCTCTAGCTCATGCATCATTTTAGTACATGCGTACGTGTGTAGGCGTTGCGTGAGTGCGTGATTGCGGTGTGTATGTGTGTGTGTGTGCATGAGTATTCTTTGTTCTATTCCTGCAACGAGCATGCTTTTGACATAGACTTTTTGCGCTACATAAATGAAGTAATGATGATGATGATTATGATGACAATGACTATCGTCATTATCAGAACAGACAACCAGTTCTTTAAAAATTGGAATGTGGAATAGGAAGCACGGACTTCTACGGAGCAATGAACAGTATTAAGCAGTAAAAGCCCACGTAGATTTCTTTTTGTCCTGGAGACTCTGACGAAAAACAAAACTAAACAAAAAAACCGCAACAACAACCAGAAAAAAACAAAAAACAAGAAAAATTAATACACACATGAAAAGACAGTATTGACATATGAACTCCATATAACATACAGAATATACATAATGATATTTTATACACTGGAAGTTTAAAAATGAACATCAACATGTAAGCACTTGTCGACATTATTTTTGTGAATTTGTTTCGCAAATTATATCTTTTTTTGCGGAACTATAATCAAGCATCAACGAACAATGTGATAACAGTAATGATATCAATAATTATTCATACATGTAAGACAAGTATGGTTCACATAGAAACAACCTATAATTTACAAAACATATAAGATAATATGCTAATCAATGATGGTTTTATTGTGTATATCAAGATTCAAGAAACGAGAAACAGTCTACATTTCGTGAGATCTGAGTTCCTTAGTCACCTAAAAACCTCACTTTTGAGCAGCACCGTCAGTGATGCATAGTGAAGTGGATGTGACTGAGGAATGTGGTCCCAGTCTTTTCATTGAATCCATAGCACGCTTAACTCTGGGTAGGAGTTGTTGGGATAGAAAAAAAAATGCAAGACTGAACTGATCTTGACAAAATTGATTGGGATTCGAACCCACAACTTTACAGTCGGTAATTCACCGCCGTAACCGCTGCATCACGGCGACTGATTTGTCTGTGTGTTTGTCTGTTTGTCTGACGGATGAAATCCCTGCCGGTCTGTTTGTCTGTCTGTCTGTGCTGTTTTCTCAGTGTCTGCATGGCAGAAGGGAAGCCAGAGAACAATGCTGTGTAGGCCAGGGAACAAGTGTGTCCCGTCTGGGACTGTTTTCTTCTCATTTCCCCTAAGCAACACGTGTTGGGGACTCCACCCTGTCTCTGTCCTGAATGTTGACTGTCTGTCTGTCTGTCTGTCTGTCTGACCGTCTGTCCGTCCACATCTGTCTATCCACATCTGTCTGTCTGACTCTGACTGTCTGTCTGTCCACATCTGTCTGTCTGTCCATATCTATCTGTATATTTGGCCACATCTGTCTGTCTGACCGTCTGTCTGTTCCCATCTGTCCGTCTCTCCACACCTGTCTGTCAGTCTGACTGTCTGTCTGTCTACATTTGTTGTCTGTGTACATATGTATGTCTGTCCACAACTGTCTGTCTGTCCACATCTATCTTCCACATCCGTCTGTCTGTCTGTTTGTCCACATCTGTCTGTCTGTCTGTCCACATCTGTCTGTCTGTCCACATCTGTCTGTCTGTCTGTCCACATCTGTCTGTCTGTCCACATCTGTCTGTCTGCCTGTCCACATCTGTCTGTCTGTCTGTCCACATCTGTCTGTCTGCCTGTCCACATCTGTCTGTCTGTCTGACCACATCTGTCTGTCTGTCCACAGCCGTCTGTCTGTCTGTCTGTCCACATCTGTCTGTCTGTCTTTCCACATCTGTCTGTCTGCCTGACTGTCTGTCTGTCTGTCCACATCTGTCTGTCTGTCCACATCTGTCTGTCTGTCTGACCGTCTGTCTGTCTGTCCACATCTGTCTGTCTGTCCACATCTGTCTGTCTGCCTGACCGTCTGTCTGTCTGTCCACATCTGCCTGTCCACATGTGTCCTTCTGTCTGTCCACATTTGCCTGTCTGTCTGTCTCCACGTCTGTCTGTCCACATCTGTCTGTCTGCCTGACCGTTTGTATGTCTGTCCTCATATGTCTGTCCACATGTCTGTCCACATCTGTCTGTTTGTCCACATCTGTCTGACCGTCTGTCTGTCCATATCTGTCTGTCCACATCTGTTTGTCTGACCGTCTGTCTGTTCACATCTGTCTGTCCACATCTGTCTGTCTGACCGTCTGTCTGTCTGTCAACATCTGTTTGACCGTCTGTCTGTCTGTCAACATCTGTTTGACCGTCTGTCCATATCTGTCTGTCTGTTCATATCTGTCTGTCCACATCTGTCTGTCTGACCGTCTGTCTGTCCACATCTGTCTGTCTAACCGTCTGTCTATCTGTCAACATCTGTCTGTCCGACCGTCTGTCTGTCCACATCTGTCAGTCTCTCTACATCTGTCTGACTGTCTGTCTGTCTGTCCCAATCTGTCTGTGTATCTATACCTGTGTACCACACCTGTCTGTATAACTAGTGCAACAGGCTCACGGCTTGCTGTGCACGGTATGCGTGTGATCTTCATTCCATAGATTATTCTTCATTTCATAAATTATGGATGGTTAACCAGACATAATTATAAGCGTCGCGCGTTTAGGACAGAAATCAGACTAATCATTTTTTTTTCTTAAATGACCATTCTCTCAATGGACTGAAATAGTTATAACAAACAGTATCTTCAGAACCATCATATGTCCAGCATCACATGTATCTAGTATATATGATATTATAGTTTTCCTCCTACTTTTTTTGTAGAACCGCAATTTTGGACGGGTTTGGCCAGGTGTTCTTGCCACTCTGCGATCACATCGAATACAGATAGTTACAAATGAATTTTAGAAAATGGAAAACAGAAAAATAGTCATATCAGTTGCTTTTTTTTTTTTTTTTTTTTTTTTTTTTTGCTCGACGAAACATCATGTCAGGAAAGTTTTACTGTTTTTACTCTAACTTTTTGTATTTGTTCTCTGTCTTTTTGTTTGTTCTTTGTTGGTCTAGTTTACAGTTAATAAAGGGCCCGTTGGCCGAAAAATTTTCTGCCTGTCTTGTCCTGTGGTATTTAATACGCGTTTTAATTCTATTTTTCCTTTTTTTTTAGTTTCTTTTTTTTTTCTGATTCTTTCACAAAAATAGAATGGGAGCGCGCATTCAATTCACACACGCACACACAACACACACACACACACACACACACACACACACAACACACACACA
>CM060313.1:40628715-40631215 GCA_030674185.1 Monoplex corrugatus
ATACACGCACACTCGCACACCACACACACACACACACACACACACGCGCGTGCGCACGCAGGCAGGCAGGCACGCACACGCACATTGGCATATATATATGTGTGTGTGTGTGTGTATACAGACACGACTCCACACAGACATACACGCACACTCGCACACATAACACACACACGCGCGCGCGCGCGCGCACGCACGCACGCACGCACACGCACATTGGCATAATGCACACATTTACACACCACAGCACTCACGCCCCCCCCCCCCTTCCTCCGCGATCGACACAAAGCATTTCCCTCTTGTTTTAAATGGAGCTTGAGAAACGAACCACACCACCAACAACAATGTTAACAACAACAACAACAGCAACGTCAACGAGAACAATAACAGGAACAACAGCAGCAACAAGGACAGGCCTGTACGCAATTTGTTCAACAAGGCTTGTTCCAAGTTTTCTGCCCAAAGGAAAAAAAAAAAAAAAGAATATGAACCTAGCTTGTTCTTCAACCTTAACACATGTAGCCCTGTGTCTTCTTTACAAGGAAAACAAGCATGCACATAATTTGACACCTTAACATATGTAGTTCTCTCTCTTCTGTACAAAGACAAAATAAATTATGTACGTAACTTTTCACATCAACATATGCAGGTATCAAGTCTTCTGAATAAAGACAAAATAAATCATGTACATGACTTTTCATCTCAACATATTCAGTTCTCTGTTTTTTGTACAATAACAAACAAACAAACAAACAAACAAACAAACAAACAAACAAACAAACAAACAAACAAACAAACAAGCAAACAAAAAAACAATCAAATATACAAACAATCAAACAAACAATCAAACAAAAAACATGTACATGATTTTTCACCCGAATATATGCAGTTCTCTCTCTTTTTTGTACAAAGACAAAAAAATCATGCACATAACTTTTCACCTGAGCATAGGCAGTTCCCTGTCTCCTGTACAAAAACAAAATGAATCCTATACATAACGTTTCCCTTCAACATGCAATTCTCTGTCTTTTGTACAAAACAAAATAAATCATATACATGATTTTTCCCTGAACATATGCAGTTCTGTATACAATGACAAAATAAATAATATACATAACTTTTCACCTTAACATAATCATTCAGTTCTCTGTCGTTTGTACAAAAGCAAAATTAATTATGTACACGATTTGTTCCAGCTCCTTAGCATACGTGATACAGCTCATTGACTTCTGTTTTCAGAAAACAAACCATGTACATAATTTGACAACTTACCACATGTACATCTATGTCTTCTGCACAAAGACAAAGATAAATCATGTACATAATTGTAATAATGTGTTCCAGTTCTTGAACATCTGCAGTATAACTCTATGACTCCTGCTCACAGAAAAAAAACACAAAAAAAACCACCGTGTAAGCAATTTGACACCTTAACATAATTATGTAGATGTATGTCTTCTATCTAGAGAATACAAATTATGTACGTCTTTTAACATCTTAACATATGTCCTTATGTCTTCTGTCCATAGCAAATGATGAAGTACGTAATTTAATACTTTAACATACGTAGTTACATGTCTTCTAGCCACAGAAAACAACGACAACAAACAAACAACATCAAGAAGAAGAAGAAGAATTGCGAAGAAGAAGAATTGCGAAGAAGAATGCGAAGAAGAAGAATGCGAAGAAGAAGAAGCGAAGAAGAAGAATGCGAAGAAGAAGAATGCGAAGAAGAAGAAGAAGAATGCGAAGAAGAAGAAGAAGAATGCGAAGAAGAAGAATGCGAAGAAGAAGAATTCGAAGAAGAATGCGAAGAAGAAGAAGAAGAAGAAGAAGAAGAAGAAGAAGAAGAAGAAGAATTCGAAGAAGAATGCGAAGAAGAAGAATGCGAAGAAAAATTCGAAGATGAATGCGAAGAAGAATGCGAAGAAGAATGCGAAGAAGAATTCGAAGAAGAATTCGAAGAAGAATTCGAAGAAGAATTCGAAGAAGAATTCGAAGAAGAATAAGAATTCGAAGAAGAAGAAGAATTCGAAGAGAAGAATTCGAAGAAGAAGAATTCGAAGAATTCGAAGAAGAAGAATTCGAAGAATTCGAAGAAGAAGAATTCGAAGAAGAAGAATTCGAAGAAGAAGAAGAAGAAGAAGAAGAAGAAGAAGAAGAAGAAGAAGAAGAAGAAGAAGAAGAGAAGAAGAAGAAGAAGAAGAAGAAGAAGAGAAGAAGAAGAAGAAGAAGAAGAAGAAGAAGAATTCGAAGAAGAATTCGAAGAAGAAGAGAAGAAGAGAAGAAGAAGAAGAAGAAGAAGAAGAAGAAGAGGAAGAAAAAGAAGAAGAATGCGAAGAAGAAGAAGAATGCGAAGAATGCGAAGAAGAATGCGAAGAAGAAGAAGAAGAAAAAGAATTCGAAGATGAATGCGAAGAATTCGAAGAAGAATTCGAAGAAGAAGAATGCGAAGAATGCGAAGAAGAAGAAGAAGAATTCGAAGAAGAAGAAGAAGAAGAAT
>CM060313.1:40636215-40643715 GCA_030674185.1 Monoplex corrugatus
TTCAAGATGACTTCCATTGCCAACACGAACAGTACGGGAGAGATTGCACAGCCCATTGCAATGCCCACCTCTAGGTCTATCCAGTCCGTGGTGTATTCTTTGGTAGAGAACCGCATGGAGAACCCTTGGAAATACTTCCTCAGCATAATTCGGATGTTTTCTGGGATGTGATACATTTCAAGTGCCAGCTGGATCATATCGTGTGGAACTGATCCATATGCATTCGCCAGATCAAGCCAAACTACGTCAATGTCTCTCTTGTCTGTTCTTGCTTTTTGGATGGCATCCCAAATCAACGTGGCATGTTCCAAGCATCCAGGCATTCCTGGTATGCCTCCCTTTTGGACTGACATATCCAGATACTTGTTTATAGTCAGGTATTTTGTCAATCTTGCTGCCATAACAGAGAAGAAGATTTTCCCCTCGACGTTCAGAAGTGATATTGGCCTGAACTGGTTGATGCTGCTGGAGTTCTGCTCCTTCGGAATGTACACTCCTTCAGCTCTCATCCATTGGTCGCTGATCTTCTGGTTCCTCCATGCTGATCGAATCATCTTGTGGAGCCACTCGAGCACTTTTGGGCATTTTTTGTAGAGCAGGTATGGTATTCCGTTTGGTCCAGGTGCTGACTTGGCTCTGGCTTTCTTTACTACGTTCTTCACTTCATCCAGTGTTGGTGGTTTGTTATTGAATTTTCCTTCTGGCGCTGCAGGCCAAACCAGATTCTGGATTTCAAGTGGTGCCTCGCGCTGAGAATCGGAATATGTTTCCCTGAGATGCTGCTCTAGGGTTTCCTTGCCCACTGTGAGAGTCCCTGATTTGGGTTGTTCAAACAGCTTTCTTGCAAAGTCAAAGGGATCTTTGAAGAAACGATCTTGAGTCTTCTTCTTTTTGCTCTTTCTTCGCCTTGCTGATTCCACTTTGCTGAGAGCATTGTGTTTGGCTTTCAGATCTTTCCAGAGTTCCAGGAGCCCTTGCTTCTCGAATTCTGAGGCAGTTTTCATTCGCTTTTTAAGCTTCCTTTTCTTCCCCGGATGCTCTCCATCTGTTGCTGTCTTCTGGATTTCTGGGGAGGCGTTTTTGTCTTTGGCTGCTTCACTCCATAAGTGTCCCTGCAGATAGAGTATATGATGTCTCCGTATGTGTCATGTTTGTGTTCCAGCGTACTGTTCCCTATTAGCGCATTCAGCTTAAGGACAAGTTCCTCATCTAATTTCTCCCATTGTTCTTTTGCACCGGCAGGCGGCAAATTGAGTTTTTCACGTTTGGCGTTAAGAGCTTGTGCAAGATCCGCACCAGAACCATCAGCGTGGATGTCCTTGGCACTATGGTTTAAATCCTGGCCTTGGTCATCCAACGTCTCACCTGCTGTCGCAGTGCGCTGCTGCTGGTTCGTATGAGTCTTCAAACAGCCCATTTTTGCCCTGTGGATCTTCATGCCGCGTTTGGTGGTGAATCTCCTTCCACACGCACACGGAAATTCCATCTGGTCATTAATCATGATCCGCTGTGCGTTTCCAGTCGTGATGGAGTCAGTGCCGATGGATTCATCATTCTCTCCCCCTTTCGGTGAATCCTGGGAGCATCTTTCCATTATGGAACTCGTGGCATGTTATCAAAGGCAAGGTGGGAAGCCAACCCACAAAGCCCGCAGATCTAGTCTTTCCCAGTGTCCTTCGGTCTTTCCCGAATGTCCTCCGAACTATTCCCGGAAGTATATGTATGTATTTGTTGTTTACAGCCCAGCCGAATGCGTAGAGCCATGTCAGGATTATATATATATATATATATATATTAAGATTAAAGTGCCCTGAGGAAGGCTAAAAAGCCGAAAGCTCGGACTTGTATCGGAGTATTTGTTGTTTTCTCTTTTTTACCTGAATGATTCTATATATATATATATATATATATATATATATATATATATATATATATATATATATATATATATATACATATATATATATATGTATATATATATTATAATTATATATATATATGTGTGTGTGTGTGTGTGTGTTGTGTTGTGTTGTGTGCGTGTGCAGACTAAGGCAAGGTCTTGAAATCAGGAGGGAGCCGTGGGGGGAGGGAGACGGGAGGAGAAAGAAAAAAGGAGCTATGAAACACCGGCATCATCAGAATGATTAAAGCATGAAGGTGGGCAGTGAACAGGCCATTTTATTTTTTTTGGTACGTTGGGATTGAACACAAGACATCATGACCTTGAAGGCAACGATTGTCAGAAAAACAAAAATAGAATTAGAACGCGTTTTCAACATAACAAGACAAGACAAGGCAAGGCAAGGGAAGGCAAGGGAAGGCAAGACAAGGCAAGGCAAGACAAGGCAAGGCAAGGAAGGCAAGGCAGGCAAGGCAAGACAAGACAAGGCAAGACAAGACAAGGTAAGGCAAGACAAGGTGAGGCAAGGGAAGGCAAGGCAAGACAAGACAAGACAAGGTAAGGCAAGGCAATGCAAGGGAAGTCAAGGCAAGGCAAGGCAAGGCAAGGCAAGGTAAGGCAAGGCAAGGCAAGGCAAGGCAAGGCAAGGCAAGGCAAGGCAAGGCAAGGCAAGGCAAGGCAAGGCAAGGTAAGGCAAGGCAATGCAAGGCAAGGCAAGGCAAGGCAAGGCAAGGCAAAGAAAAATATGACAAGGAAAGCCAAGGCGAGGTTAGGGAAAAACAGGACAGGACAAGGCAATACAAAACAAGACAGAACAGGACAAGACAAGAAAGGACGAGACATGACAAGACACGTCGTCATTCTGCTTGTAAATTTTTCTGGTTCCCGTTTGCTTGAATGCTGGGAAATGGTGTGTTGTTTATGAACAAATTTCAGTACTTTTATTTCTCCTGTCTTCCTTGTGTTTCTTTGTCTTTCTTTGTTGTTGGTTGTCTTTTCTTTTTGTCGCGTTCTTGGAAACAGGCAGAGTCATCACAAGGAAAGTTTCTTTCATTTTCTAATTTTGTTTTTTGGTCCAATGCACTACGATTCTGCATATGACGCCAAAAACATTTCAATCTGAAACAACAACAACAACAACAACAGCAACAACACATTTACAGAGTAAAGGAGCAAACAATGTAATGACTCAAACAGACAAGTTATACAGTAACAAGTCAAGCTTGAATTAAAAAAAAAGTCAATCATACAATCTATTGAGCAATGTTATTTTGCATATAACATCAAAAAATGTGAATCTGATGAAAAAAAATCCAACACATTTTCGGAAATAAAACAAACAAACAAACAAACAAATAAACAAACAAATAAACCAACCAACCAACCAACAAACAAACAAATAAACAAACAAACAAACAAACAAACAAACAAACAAACCAACAAACCAACAAACAAACAAACAAACAAACAAGCCCATTAAACAAATAGAACATACATAAACAAAGTTGTGTACACACACACACACTAATATCTAATATCACTAATAGTGAAAAGACGTTAAATCAAAGAACGAACAAACAAACACACACACACACACACACACACACACACACACACACACACACACACCACACACACACACACACACACACACACATACACACACACACACACACACACACACACACACACACACACACACACACACACTAATATCTAATATCACTTATTGTGAAAAGACGTTAAATCAAGGAACGAACGAACACACACACACACACACACACACACACACACACACACACACACACACACACACACACACACACACACACACGCACGCACACACACACACACACACACACATACACACATACCACACACACACACACACACACACAACCACACAACCACACACACACACACACACACACACACACACACACACACACACACATACACACACACACACACACACACACACACACACCCCACACACACCCCCACACACACACACGCACGCGCACACACACACACACACACATATACACACACACATACAGAACCAGCACCGAGATTAGTTACAAGTAATCCCGTTCTACAGTAGCACAGAAAATGGAGACGGGGACAAAGAATCAGTTTATTTATCGACATTTTTTATGGCTCAGTGTATTTTCTGCCTCACACAGGTGCCGTATTAAGCTGTGCTTGCTGCTAAAGGTGTGTTTACATTGTGTGTCTGTCTGTCTGCCCGTCTATCTGTCTCTGTCTGTCTATCTCTGTCTCTCTGACTCTTTCTCTCTGTCTCTGTCTCTCTCTCTGTTTTTAATACTTTTTGCAGCAATGATTCACATGCACCGAACTATACGCCACACACATGACTTTGTTTCCGACAGTTCTGCAATAGCTGAGGAAACAGTGCGTCATCTTTCTATTTTTCTATGTCTTTCTGTCTGTCTGTCTGTCTCTCTCTGTGTCTGTCTGTCTGTGTCTCTCTGTGTCTGTTTATCTGTCTGTCTGTCTGTCTCTCTGTCTGTCTCTCTCCTCTCTCTCCCCCCCCCCCCCCTCTCTCTCTGTCTCTTTCTTTCTCTCTTCTTTCTCTCAGTCTCTCTGTTTGTCTGTCTATCTGTCTATGTCTGTCGGTCTGTCTGTTTCTCGTCTGTCTATCTGTCTATGTCTGTCGGTCTGTCTGTTTCTCTCTCTCTCTCTGTCTCTCTCTCTGTCTCTCTCTGTCTGTTTTTGTCTCTGTCCTTCTTTTTCTTTTTTCTCTCTTTCTTTCTGTCTTTGTCTCTCTGTCTCTATCTCTCTGTCTCTGTCTCTCTGCGTCTCTGTCTCTCTCTGTTTTTAATACTTTCCTTATCTTTTAATTTTCATGTTGTGTAGAACAGCAAGGACCAGCTGTAAGGCAGATCGAGTAGAATCTACTGGTGCTATCCTTCAATGATACAGTGTTTTGATACTCCGTTTCCCTCCCTCCCTCCCTCTGTCTGTGTGTCTGTCTGTCTTCCCGTCTATCTGTGTGTCTGTCTGTCTGTATGTCCTCTCTATGTGTGTTTTAAATACTTGCCTTATTTTTCTTATTCTCATGTTGTGTAGAACAATAAAGGCCAGTTGTAAGACAGATCGAGTAGGACTTACTGGCGCTATCCTTCAATGATACAGTTTTTTGACATTCTGTTTCCCTCCCTCCCTCTGGCTGTCTGTCTGTCTGCCCGTCTATCTGTCTCTGTCTGTCTATCTCTGTCTCTCTGACTCTTTCTCTCTGTCTCTGTCTCTCTCTCTCTGTTTTTAATACTTTTCTTATTTTTCTTATACTCGTGTTGTGTAGAACAGCAAGGACCAGATGCAACACAGATCGGTAAGACCTACTGATGCTATCCTTGAATGATAAAGTGTTTTGATACTCTGTTTCCCACCCTCTGTCTGTCTAACTGTCTGCCTGTATATCTGTCTGTCTGTCTGTCTGTCTGTTTGTCTGTTGTTCTCTCTCTCTCTCTGTGCTTTTTAATACTTTCCTTATTTTTTTTATTTATTCGTATTCATGTTGTGTAGAACAGCAAGGACCAGCTGTAAGACAGATCGAGTAGGACCTACTGGTGTTATCCTTGAATGACACAGTGTTTTGACATTCTGTTTCCCTCCCTCTGTCCGTCTGTCTGTCTGCCCGCATATCTGCGTCTCTGTCTGTCTGTCTGTCCTCTGTCTCTGTCTGTCTGTCCTCTCTCTTCTCTGATTCATAATGTCAAGTGAGTTATTTGTGAGTGCAGGCAGTGCATACTGACCAGTTGTTTTGCGTCTTGTCATTATTGTTTGAAATCAAAGACCACTCATGTATTCTCCTTCTGTCCTCTCTGTCTGTCCCTGTCATTCTCTCTCTCTCTCTCTTACTCTCTCTCTTTTCTCTCTCTCTCTCTCTCTCTCTCTTTTACTATCTCTCTCTCTTACTATCTCTCTCTTACTCTCTCTCTCAGAAATAATTTTTGAGTAACTTCTGTTATGCTGCATGTTTTGTGGGTCACGTATTTTTATCATTGCATTTGCTGACAAGTCACATCCCTCGTTTAATTATTCTTAATATTCTTCATTTAACTTTCTTCTTTTCCTTTATGTTATTGGTTGTCGTTTTTATTGTTGCTGTTAAAAAAGGTTGGCAAATATTTGCTTTACGGGTGTCTGCCTTTGTCTACCATGTTTTTGTAAATCGCTTGATCTATTCATCATCATCATCAGGTGACCTGTCGCATGGCGTTGGCGACCATGGACTTCCAACCATCTCTATCTCTCGTTGCCCCTAGCATCTCACCACCCTCCTCATCCCCAGCCACTCTGTAAGTCCGTCCAGCATTCTCTCCCTGGTGCTCTCTTTCCCTCCAGCTTTCCCGTTGTGACCAGGTGCTCCAAATCCCCCTTCCTCATAAAATGGCCTATAAATGTTGCTTGTCTTTTCCTAATCTTCCTTATGAGTGATCTACTTGTGTCTGTCTCCATCAAGACTGTCTCGTTTGTTTTCTTTGCTGTCCATGGAACTCTCAACATTTTTCTGAGAAACCACATCTCGGCTGCCTCGATCCTGCTCTGTCTTTGCTTGCTGACTGTCCACGCCTCACATCCGTACAACAGTATTGGTTCTATATAACATTCAAGGACTCTCTTTCTGCTTGATCTATTGGCGTTTAGAAAAGTCATCATAATTCAGTTTTATAACTTGTTTCACATGTATGTGGTGATACCCCTGACAGGGCTCTACGCAGTCGGCTGAGCTTTAAGCAAAAATAACAATAAAACAATAACGATCTATGAATTATGGCTCATCTGCTTTTAAAAAAAAAATCTGCTTATATTGTGTATGTAGAGTAGCAAGGATTACCTGTAAGACAGCTCCAGCGGGACCTGATGCTTATGTCTTTGAGTAATGAAATGTTCTGAAGTTCTTCTTGTATGTGTGTCTGTCGGTTTGCCTGTCTGTGTTTCTTTCTCTCTCTCTATCTCTGTCTCTCTTTGTCTGGTTGACATTCTTTCTCTTGTCTTTCTCAATCTCTGTCTGTCTGTCTCTGTCTCTGTCTCTCTGTCTGGCTATCACTCTGTCTCTGTCTTTCTCAATCTCTCTCTCTCTCTCTCTGTCTGGCTATCACTCTGTCTCTGTCTTTCTCAGTCTCTGTCTCTCTCTCTCTGTCTGTCTGGCTATCACTCTGTCTCTGTCTTTCTCAGTCTCTGTCTCTCTCTGTCTCTCTCTGTCTGGTTGTCACTCTGTCTCTGTCTTTCTCAGTTCTCTCTCTCTCTCTCTCTCTGTCTGGCTATCACTCTGTCTATGTCTTTCTCAGTCTCTGTCTCTCTCTGTCTGGCTGTCACTCTGTCTCTGTCTTTCTCAATCTCTCTCTGTCTCTGTCTCTCTCTCTTTCTCCCTTCGCCTCCCTAGAGATTCAGGAAGTGTTTTACATCATTCAGGGGAAGGAATCCATCTCTCTCAGCAGAACAAGTCAGAGGAGACACAGGTGGTTTGAAACAGTCTTCACCCTGCGTAAGACTTCATTGCTGATGTGTGTGTTTGTACGGAAATGTTCCTTTTATGATTTACAGTGTAGTGGTGTTGTGTGTGTGTGTGT